>JAMPIV010003840.1:0-255000 GCA_024509875.1 Oreohelix idahoensis
ACATAATCATTTCTAATATTGCTGGGTTTAGTCGCAAGACATAATACTATAGCAGATCGTTACCAGCAGAGCCTCTTTCCCAAGTGCAGGTCTAGTATTGATGATGTCCAGACGCATCCCTTATAAATTGCACCCAAACACGAGCCTCCCCAGCTCCGGCTGAACCCAAGACGCACCACCGTAGCAGAGCTGCTCACAACCGCAACCCGAGGAGCTGCTTCATTTCTCATATCTTCCGAAGAGTTGATGGAGGCCGATCTGGAGTGGTGTTTGACATAGAATCGTATCTATTTTTCTCTAATTGCAGGTCACCAAAATATTGCTCATTAAAAACTCAAGCACCAACCACCACAAACATTATCTTAGTTTACTTGTTACATACACACTTAGAACTAATACGAGTCTTCTGGTGCGATGAAATAAAATTTACACACTGGATAAGAACATAACCCCACACCCATACTCGGCCAGACTGCGTCCAGCCTTCCAGCACAAGCAACAAAAAAAAAAAAAATAAAAATACAAAAAAATCAATAACATTTACATTTCCAACCAAAAAATAAAAAAACAAACACTAAACACATATGGGTGTACGTTTCCCATCTCAACTTGGCGAAAAAGAGCCTCACTCAATGTTCATAACTCCTACTAACCTAACCAACCCCCCCCCTTCTTTTCAATTCCCCCCTGATCAAAAATCCCCCATTTTATATCCCTCACATGTTAAATTCTTTCTAAACAATCTTCACCTAACTCACTCATTTCCGGCCCACCAAAACTATCAATTCCTTCCATTTTCCAATGCACACTCACTAAGTTGTCTACAACATTCCGTTCCCAATCAGCCTAATTCCAACATCATTTTCGCTACAGTTTACTAATGCCCATAATCATCATCCCCCAATCATAGTCAAATCACACAATTACTTCATCACCTACCCAACATCCCTGTGACATTACCCCCCCATCACCCTCGTCCCAATTCAACCCCACCTAATACCATTTATCCTCCATTACACCCCAACTATAAATCTCAACACCTCGCACCCCAACAAATGTCCATACCTCACATCCATTCTAACTCCATATCACACATAATAACTCAAACACACAGCTGTCATAACACTATTATAATTGTTCTCCGATCGCTGCTCAAACAATTCCACATCAATTCCTTCCAACTCGGCACCAAACGATTCACATAAACACATCAACAACCAACACAATAAAAACCACCATGTACGTCCCTCTCGATCCTAATCTTACATATCACAATCTGTGTCACGGTCTGAAGAATGGAGTCACGAAAGCACCGTCAATCTCACTCACTCACTAGACTCACCTATTCAGACACTCATCCCCAATTAATCCCCCCTTCGATCCCCCAACTCAATCACGTAACTTTATCACTTCCACTCAACTCCACCCCATCTTACACCTGCAGCTCACTCATTGCTGTTAAATTCTCTATATCCACCCTTCCTATACAACTCACAAACTTCTCTACCCCCTATCACCCACTCTAATTTGTCCCATCTTCTAATCTTTTACTTATACCCCTTCTCATCCCACCATCCCTATACTTAGGAACCCTACATAACCCCACAATACCCTTTCCACTCCCATTACAACAATCACAAACATAATTATAAACAACCACTCTAATTATTAATAATTCATCTATATCAACTTAAATAATACCAATCCCGCATCATACCAGTCCTTCCACAATACACCTCTAACTAAACATGGTCCCACCTTTGAACGTGTACCCACTAGTACAACGGGTCAGAAGGAGAGGATCCCTCACAATACTCTACAAGCATTGGGATATACCACCCACCCATAAACCTCTCCCCCCATAATCCACACTACACATGTGTCAGCCTATGGTTCAATTCTGCAATCCGGTATCACTCATACCGACAGCGTTCATCACACATAACTCAAAAGTCACTAATCCACTAACAAACCAAAACCCACTCGATTTTACATACCACCAATAATAAATAACATCATCCACCAATTGCACCTCACATACAATCACATCCTCTATCCCAATTTCAATCTATCACCTAATAACAATACCATACCCCATACATTAACCTCCAACCCAATCAAAACTCACCCATCTACCTTACAGTTCACCCCTCATACAAACCACCCTTTAAAAACACTTAAAAACTTAAACTCAATCCAACCATCAAAAGAAAAACTATTTCCTTAATCTACCCCCAAACCTACTCTTATACTCCCTCTTCATATTTTCCTAGTATACATATCTATAAAATTTATACCACCTAATATATCTCACTCAATCCTTAACAAAAACACTCATTCACCTTTTACTACATCACCAATTCACACCCCCGTTTTCACACTACACCCTTACCCAATAAAGAATCACACTCCAACAAACTTAGTAACTTTCCTTCCCCGGACTTTCCACCTAAACCTATTCCTGTCACCCCCCTCTTTTTCCCCTCCATAACATCCCCTTCGTTTTGTTAGCCGACTGTTCATATCAACCAACCAAACTATCACCTGTTTCAAAAGATTTCCACCTATCACATACAATACCATACTAATACCCACACACACCTCACGCATTAAATCTCAACACTTTAATTTTCATCTCCAAATCACACAGCTTGTCTGCCTGACTGCCACAAGTCACAACAGCCCACACTATGAGCCTAACTCCTAACCTCACCTCCTGCAGCTGAATTTATCGCACGCATCTCACTTAATACGTTTACAACATATCTTCACTGCATGTGTACCATACTACGACATCTCTAATGACCACCGTTCACTCTATCCTGTTCTTACTTGCCCCTCTAACGTTTTTGACAAATACTCCGACCTAATAACTCACAATTACCCATAACTTTACTTTGTTGTCACCCCTCCCTCAGTGTTCCTATAAACTCAACAAATTTCACATATTCTTAAACAATATATAACTCAAAGCCCCGTACAAAACCACGCCAAACTGTTAACGCTATAATCTCCGCGCTCATTCCCGCAAGTGGGACATTTGGGATTTTCTGGGTGGCACCTTCACAAGTATCACAAAATTTAATTCACCTCACATGGGGCTGGCAATAATAGTCTTTACAGCTCGATATGTTTCAATCGATAAACTTGATTTGGGGCCTTATTAACACCCACGCGACATACACATAAGACCTTCGGTATTGGAGGGGGGGGGCGGTATATATACCCCTGGGTCTGGGGTTTACACAGCCCCCATCACACTCCACACTAAATCCCCATGCCTGGCCTAAATCAACTCATTCACAATTCCCACACGACTATAGTTCACAAACAAATCACACATAACACAACTTGTCAACAAACCACACACATCACCTATTTACTCCAAAAAGATAATCCTTCATAATACTCACCTCTCAAAACTACATATGATAATAACTCTAAATTTTATCAATCAGGTAAACATCTACCGGCAGACTCTGTTTCACTACACTTCTACTATACTCCATAACACCTACTTATCACCAACAACAAAAAATTCATCTTATCTCACTACATCTATAACCACAAAACATCCTACTAAACCAATAAATATCCCCCCCCACACAACCCCAACCCTTCCCCTTATCTAAACCATAACTCATACACTTCCTACAACCTAACCCTTCCTTACACATTACACCTTACCTCAATTCATTAAAATCCATAACCAAAGACTAAAACACTACCACACACTTCATCACACACACTCAACAACCCAACGCAACCTTGGGAAATTTCAATATCATGGGGGTTTAAGGAAGGGGCCACATATCTATACAAACACTCACCTCACTAATAATAATTTACTCTATAGATCCATCTACTAAATTAGGCTTCGGCACTAACTAATGGTGACAGGTCAACCAACAAAAAAACAAACATATCAACGCACACAAACACAATCAACAACAACTAAATTCGCTAATAACATAATAAATCCACTTTATACTCACGCGCATCGGTAACCTCCAAAATCCGTACCTAACCCTTAAATCCCTCCACCCATATTATACAAGATTCACGCACGGTCCACGCGACCAATCTTCAACGGCACCCTTATCGCCAATTGGCTTCCCACGGCGTCCAAATTCCCAAACAAACGCTTACCACCCTTCCCAACAAACCTATCATAACAATACATACCCCATTCCTACCACCCCGGCACCCATTACCTAAACTTCATCTAGGATCCCCACACCATCACACCCAGATGACAACAAATAATATACGAATCAGCGGGAACGTTCTCACACCCACACCCCCAAGACCTACCTCAATAAGTGTGACTACCAAAAACCAATATAAAATCCTACCTCACATTCCATTTTCCACGTTTTTTCTGATTTCCTTCATACCACATCCTTTAAGATTCCCCCATTTTTCATTTATCTCATCTCTTCTATCTCTTTCCCCCCTATTTGAACCCTCCTTAATACAACCCCCATTAAAATTCTACCCTATTACCCTCACTATACCCTTTCTGATTCCACCAACCAAATGATGCATTTCTCCTATCAACTCAAAATTATTCTATCACATCTTCCCAATCTCCCCTTGTGTTTATCCTGATCCAAATATACTAAACAACAAATTTACCACAATTTTTGTACCCTATACTAATACATTTCTTCTTCAACCACTTGTTCTTAAATCATAATAAAAACTTGACTTTTTTTTGTCTTCTCTAACTAACTCTAAGAAATCCCCTTATCTTGTTTTTCTCCTATCTTCAAATCCTATACATCCTTCTCCCTTTTACTTTTTTTACCTATACACTTCTCCCTTTTCTTTCTACCTCCCGTCCTTTAATTTTCTTTTCCCCAAAATTACCCTTCTTTTTAATTCCTTACATTCTTTCACTTGATTTATTTTCCCTCTTTAAAACATTTCAAACTGAATTATCTCCACCCAAAATTTTCCCGAATCACTCCTTTTTAACCATTTATTCATCCCTTTCCTAAACAAAAGATACATTACAATCTCCTTCTTTCTGTCACAATACAACAAACCCACATCCTTTTCTTTCCAAACTTCTTCAATAATAACCTTCTCTTTTTCTTAAAACTTTAAACTTCACAATCCTTCATATACTCCCACTCGTCTCTTTTTATCAAATTAAACTCCTCACTTCCCTCACTCTAACTCCAAAATATCTTCTTTAAATCTTTTCTTTTCCATCCCTTCACTACTTATTTCTCTCAACTTTCTTCTCTCTCTAACTTTTCTTCTAGGGAATTCTTTCCTTTCTTCCTCAACATCAAACAACATCTCCTTTCCCCAAACACCTCTTAACTCATAAAACCTTTCTAGTTTCCTACCTAAAAACACGCTCAGAATAACACAAATCCTTTATCCCCTTCCATCAAGAACTCTCACTCCCTACTCCATTACCCTATAAACCTCAACTCCATTCTACCTCCTTTCCAACCATCCACTCAACACCCAAACTTCTCCATCAACCATTAATTACCTTCTTAAATAAACCGTACACACTTAGTCCAATATTAAAAACAAATTGCTCCACATAAGTCCTTTCAACCTTCTCCACAACCAGATCAAATAAACCACTCAGTTTCGTGCCAAAACCTATTAAATTTATACAAACACACTAAACAGTCAAAACCCATCGAATAAACTCCACTATCCCCACCATTTCTTACTCTATCAAAACAAATAAACCTTTAAAAAAAACCAAAAATCAAACCCATCACCAAACACTTCAAAAAAAAAATCCAATACATTTTTTCTTTTTTCTTACTTTTTTAAATACCCTCATTTTTTTCATATTCACGGTAAGCAATCTAATACCATAACATCACATAACATACCGGTCAAGTAAACCATCCAACATCGCCACTCGACTTACACTACACATCCTTCCAAAAGTAACCTACCTCTGACTTTTCGATAACCTCCCTCTTACTAACCCAAAGGTAATTTCCATTAAACCCAACAATCTTTTTCCTCAACCAACTTCCTTAACCAACACAATAAAAAAATTCACCGTATTCTCACGATTATACCTCATATATTCTTACAAACACACTCAACATAAAACTTCCAACATACCTACCCTCTCCCAGGCTACACCAAGACAGGACATGCCCCGAGCATACCACTGGGAAACCCATCAGAACACACCCACAGCACACCCCCTGCCCGCAACGTAACCAATACACATCACCATAACCAATAACCCATAAACCATATACCATACCCGCCTCCGCTACCCACCCCCCACAACCCAAAGGTAACCATATCGTCACCCAATACCATGACGCAAGTCTATACCCACCCCTAACTACCTCACCCTACACCAAGGCAGGCGCTTTTTAACCTATCCAATCATATCCTCATTTTTTCTCATTATTAATCCACCATTCTCCCTCACAAACACCGCCAATAACTTAAGGCAGTCTTACTTTAACTAAGAAAATCAGAACAAAGCTTGATTTTTTTTATCTGTTGTATCATATATTTTGTTGGATCCTTGGTATTTTACCTTATTACCAACCTATTCACTCTCTTTCTTTTTTTTTATACTCTATTCTTCTCCTCCTTCCTTAAAATCTTTCCCGAATCCATACTCTCCTTACCTTTCCATTACTCCGCCGGAGTTTATTAAAAACTTCGTAGGCGGCTCCTCTTAGGCCCTGGGAAAGTTTCAAGTTCCACTTCCGTTCTTCAAGCCCAAACCCTGTTGCAAAGCGTTCGAAGCTGTCTAAAAATGCGTCCATGGTATCGTTCCTTTCTGAAAAGGGTTCCAGTGGAAAGTTCATGGCATTGGGTGGCGCAGGTTGCGAAGTAAGCACACCATCTGAGCGGGGTGAGTATCCTCCATCACAGTGGGAAGCCGCTGCACTTTTTGCCAGCTCTATCTGATTGGTCTGTCCCTGGATTTCCAGTTGCTTCATCTTAAGTGCATGCTCTGCTGCGGCTTCCACTCCGCTGCTTCTGCTGCATCTTTCCGCTCCGCTGTTTCTGCTGCGGCGTCTTTCCGCTCCGTTGATACTGCTGCGGCCTTCTCCATTGTAAGTTTCTGCATTTCCATCTCTCTTTCATGGAGTTTATCAGTCTCCTCGCTTACATATTTCATCAGGTCTTTTCCACTTAACCCGAATTCACACCCTGCCTCCATTAAACTAGTTCTAATTTTTGCAGCATCTGCCATGATATGCAGTACGGGTTCGCGAAGGGAAAAATTGGCAGTGACCTCCAAACAAATTTATTAGACTCACACAAGTAATTATCTCTTTAAAACCAGCTTGGTTTAAATTAGTAATCAAGTTCAAATAGTTCTTGAAAAAATCACTCACTCAGTGTTTTCTGAAAAATTATATAACAGATTATCTTGAAGTTTCTATGAACAATTTGCTAAATATTTATGATAACAATTTTCCCCGCAGTTACAGAAAAAGAAAAAAAAGCAGTTCCCTACAGTATCCTCTGTTCTCAACAAGTGTTTACTCTTTTCGTTTGATACTTAATTTAAAAAGTATCACTCGTGCTTTAGAGATATAAATTATCCCCCCTCCCCCTATGAAATAGACAAATTATAGTAAGAGTCAGTCTAGAAGGTAATCCCTCAAAATGCCAACACATTTTGCAATTATCGCAACTGTATGGCAGGGATGAAAATGTGATTTATCACACTTCTAAGTCCGGGTTCACTAATCCTGGACGAGCACCCAATTGTCGCGTGGTGTGTATTGGGGCAACTACGACAGTAGTTTTTGCCAGGAATAGTCAATGATATATTAGATATAAGGTCTCTAGAAATTGGCTCGTTAAGAAAGAATAAAGACCTATTCGAGATAAGGACAAGAAGACAGGAATGCGAATGCTTTCCACTAGACAGTGTTTTCTAATTAATTATGGAAAGAGTTCTGTTTCCCCACGACCTTAGCTTCAGCCCTTAGATCCCGTAAAGAAAAAGCCCCCAACCTCATCTGAGTAGAGAAATGTTCCTATATGTGAATATGTAACACCGACAGCAAGAGTGATACATTAACAAACTAGATAATGATCAAACGATTATTGGGTTTATTAATTAAATATCCACACATATAGGGTTAGTAATGGTTAGAGCGTGATGATGGGGAAAAGACGATTCATACAAAACACACAGATGAGATAATAAACTTGCAGGTAATTAAGTAATAGTTAATTAAGAATGAACTGGTGTAAAGCGAAATGATGATGATGTGATATGATACGTGTTACCACAATGGTGAGTACTCTACACAGTCCATGTGTCTCTAAATGCTTCGCATTGATATGACGATTCACATGTATGCATACACTGTCCCAAGTTGTTATACGTTATGTCGAGTGGGGTATCTCTAAGCCGAGGACGTTCTGATGAAAACTGTTGTCGCACTGAGAACGCTGACGAGACATTTATGTATATTCCTTCACTGTTTGAGTATATCTCTGTAGTGTTGATCAACAGTTAATAGCTGTCATATGAACAAAAGGTTTGTTGTCTAATCTCCCGAGGGTACTGGCCAGACTGGATATCTTCACGAAATGTTAGTGATATGTAAACTCATAATCTTGCGTATGTAGTCGTGATTCATAAAATATACTTTAGAGTCTGCTTCATAGAATGCGCTTAAGAGTGTGATGCACTTGGTATAAAAATGCGATTCCTCTTTTGAGCTCTTTTGCTTGACTTCAGATAATAATGATCTTTCGAGTGATTTGAATTTATGATGACTCTGTATTGAACTTGTGATAACGATGTATTGAACTTGTGATAACGATGTATTGAACGTGTGAGCCACCAGTATATAGTGACGAAAAATGCTGCGTCCACCTTCTGACTTGTGGGTGCGACAATATTCCTCTTTAATTGAGGAATGCAAGATGTCCTGTGGCGAATTCTGCTAGCCAAATGTCCGTTTTTGATAACTTATTTCTGGTTAGACGTCAGACACGTTGCGTGTAGACTCAGACTTCTGATGAACTGAAGACACACAAAAGTCTTCGTAAGTTTTTCACATTTAACATCACTGGTTGACTTTCATTCATACTACTGCTCATTATTGATCTCTCTCTGAGTTCAATTCTAATGATGTTAAATATCTTGTGCATGAGAGTGTGTGCGCATGGGAGACTGTGATGATGATGAAGGTGAAGTATGAACTATTAATTACCTCCTATCATCCTATCATCTTCTAGGAAAATCTTCTGATTTTATTAATCAGTTATGCAAAGAATTATTTGAAACTCTATCTTTCGCACATTTTAGCTGTGAGGTTAAAATAAACAAAAATTAAGAAAATGTATTAATAATCTGTATAAGATCTACTAACCTTCTTTTCCCTTCGCAAAATAATGCAAAAGTGCTGTCAAATTGCTGTCACCTTACTCTCTGATTGTTTATTGTTCACCTGGCCAAGCTGGGCGTCCAATGTGGTAACCCAACGCTTGTCTGAACAGCGGCCGACCAAAGATAACACCATTACAGCATGAGACGTTTTCACCTGGCCAATCTGGGCGTCCAATGTGGTGACCCGTCGCTAGCCGCAAAGATAACAATGGTCGACAGCATGCCCAGATGTCTGATTGGGATGACCAGATGTGTTTTCATCAGATTTATCACGATGCAATGTGGGCTTCAAACGATAATTTCATGTATGGGGACTCAATCAAAGGACTTTATTTCCCCCGATGAAAGAACAAATGTGGTTCTCTAGATACCGGTCGCGAGTAATCACAACGATGAAATAGCAAATGTGGGATCGCAAATGTGGGATGAAAGAGCAAATGTCTGAGAAAATACAATACGAAAGATGTAGGAAAAGCTAGAGCAATAAGGTCTTTGCGCTCATTTATCACACCCGTGGGGAAATTAAAAATATTTCCGACATGGGACAATTTTGAACGTAATGTAGAGGTCATCTCTTACATAAATGGATGAAAACATCCGATTGCCTGGCAGAAGAACTCACAGACACATCTGTAAACTGTGTTTCAGGTGTAACAAATTATTACTTTATCAGAAAGTAATCTATTCGCAGACGGACAATCTCGTAATCTGTCCCGTACACTGGCCTTTATCAGCGATTAGCAAATACGCTGGCATTTTCGTGGGACTAATCTGTCGAGACCAATATTTGGTACAAAGGAATTTTACCACCCTGCCTGTCGTTAATATTATTTCTGCCGCTCCTTGCAAAGCTTAGCGAAGGAACGGGAAACAAAAATACGTAATAACTTATCCCTGAGAGGAGTGTAAGAAGGAAAATACATTATATATGCTACACATAGCAGAGAAAGAAAGTGCGACAATTGAAAGCACACAAGAAAAATCAGTACAAAAATGTAACTGATACTACCGTAGTGAAACAGAGATCGAGAGGGGTCGCCCCATTCTGTCACAATTGATGGCATTGTTGTTACTGTACGGACACTAGTTTAACTGTAAACTGAAATAAACTATTGATGTGAGGATAGGGGTAAGTGCAGATTTCATTTTCTTTGTCTTCATTCGCTCGCATATAACCACATCAATTTCTAAAATTTAAGTTAAAAAAAAAAACGTGTGCGTAATACTGGTATGCATATAAAGCATTGCTTATTATTACACATTTTTTTTAGGAATACAAATTATGAATTGATGGGTTCTCGGCTCACAGTAAACAGAACACAAAACGTTGTACTCAGACAATGTATCCTTTATAGAGGTAAAGGTATTTTCATCGTATGGGAGTGAGGTGTTAGATACTTCTCTATATTTCGAGAAAAGGACGACCAGTTCCGTTCCACTCAGCCTTTGCCTTCCCTAACTCAAGATCAGAGTCAGATACCCATTTACAGCTGGATAGACTGAAGCGTGACGCCTCCGTGTTTCAAACCCGGCACCGTTGCCGCGGGAGGCCAGCGCTCTAACCACTCTGCTCATCGATCGTCTATAACTTTTATCGTGCATAAAAATCGTGACCTGTAAAAAAGTAACGTAAACTGCTTTTCAAAATTCGGGGGGCGGGGGGGAGGGGAAATAAGATTGGTAGATGCACTTTGATAAATAACTGGTTTCTGTTTTCACTTATCTTTAACTGTCTCTTCCTCAACGGGATGGGTCAAGGCCACGCTGTCAGTACGTTGCTGTCGTGGAGCCGACATTTGTTAGTCGATATGATTTTTTTTTTTTTTTTTTTTTTTTTTTTCCTTAACCAGCGGCACTTAGGCTTTCAGCCCTTCGGCCCAATGACATGTCATTGCGAGGCTGGGGAACCTGAGGACTTTCCTTCCAACCCGGTCAGGAGCTTCGCTCCTTCCCATCCACAGAGGGTTTATCACAGGAGCCGTTCAGGCTATTCAGTCAAATTTCCGGCCGTAAACATTTCTTCAAACGCCGACGCCCGGGTTTGAACCATGAACGCCTGGTCGCCAGTACAACGCCGAAGCCATTACACCAGCGCGGCTCCCAGTCGATATGATCTAATGTTTGCTTGTGTTCCTTAAACGGATAAATATCGCTATCCGATTTGTAATACTGTATGTTGAACAGATGGTATTCGAGTCCGCGGTGACCTTGTTCACAGTCTGAAAGTTATCACTTGATCTGTTCTTGGTTAAGAGTATATAACAGTAGTGAAATCTGACATAAAAATTTAAGATTTAGTTTAATGGAATTAATAATAAGAGCGAAAATGCCAACGTTTCGGCAAACATGACTTTACTCAGGGAAAACCAATCTCCGCAATTGCTTTAAAAAAAACAAAAACAAAAAACGGAGGAATCAGTGTCATTTGTAGTTTCTAAGAGTGTAGAAGAAGGATTTTACAGATAGACTAGATTAGATAGATATAAATTTTTGTTAGGCAGTTTTATAGTGTTTAGGTGAACTTCGTCTTTGAGATTATCAAGACAAGTTTTTAAGTTGACAAGTTTTTATATTATTCTGTTGGATATATTTTTCCTTGTGGATATGTCACCGGGCGACCTACTACTATGACTATAGCATAATTCATGCTAATTGTTAGGAAGAATAGTCACGAGGTTTTATGGAAATAGATTTAAGATAGGCGAGTATCAGATTGAAACTAGAACTAAGTAAATCGGAATAGCCGAAATACTTCCATCGGGAGACCAATAAAATAGATAGGGAAATATTAAGCCGCCCAACCAAAAGGCTGGAAAAGCCGCACTATTTTTTGAGAAGGCAAACTTCGGGATGATAAGGCAGTTGATCTCAGAATGCCGGTGTGTACAGATGTACAACCGGAGATCTTGAAGTTTTCAAGACATCGACTCGATAGAGATAATATTACTTAAATGTGTAGGAATTCTGTTGCTGTAAGTAGAACTTCAAGTGACTTATTAAATAGTGCAGAAATATACAACAGTTATAAAAGGCCACGAGATTCAGAGCTTAAAACACGGTGTTATCATTTTTGGCCTGCTCACAACACGCAGTCACGATAATGAAGGGTCACCGCACGAGTGAGAAGGTCGCAGTACTTTCCCGTGCCGTGCGATTCATAGTATCGGATTAACAACCCCAGGAGTCAACTGAATAACTTAATAATTCGTTCGGGGTGATTGGAGATATGTGAATATTAATATGGAAGAGGAGATTTTTGAATATTAATAATGAAGATGAGATTGTGAATATTGTTATGGAAAAGGCATTTTTAAGTTTTCACGCACAAGAAGATATAATAAAAAAGGACATTTGATAGACAGGCTCGGAATGCCACATTTGCACAGATAGCAAGCTGAATTATAAGGAATGAAGCAGAGCTTGTAAAATAACAGATTTAGCTACGGAATCTGATAAGAAAATTAGGGACACTAATGTGAAAGAATAATTACTCATTTGAATAGATAGCAAGGAGAAGGTAACCAGTGAACGACTAGCACACTGATACATTGTTATGTGGATTGGTATGAAGAAAAATGTATACATTTGGCTTTGTTTACTATGCATTGGTAGAATTACCTAAATAAAATTATTGTTTTGGATCTGGAGAGTTTACTCTATTATCTCTCGTTGATGAAGTCTTACAGTAAAGATATATGAAGAAATACATGCAAATAATTGTCACGCCACATATAACAACACAGAGGAAGTTTGGAACGGACTAGGTTACATATATCAACAAGAATAAAGACCTCTGGCAGTATACCAGTATTCCTGACTTGGATGATATAACAAACATCTACACTATACTAATCACCTCCCCACGGTCACAGATATATATATTTTCCTTGTGGATATACTCACTATATTTTTGAGCGTAGTAAACGATCAAATCATTGTGAAATTTGCAGTGCTTGTCTAATGACGTTAATAAACTCTTGATTGAATTTTCTACATTGCTGTGTTTTAGTTGGAACGTCACAGTTTGATCTTTTAAAAACCATTATACGATATATTGCTTATCACTAAACATAAAAGGGTAAGAACGAACCTGGGAAGAAAAATAAACTTCAGTCAAGAATCTCCATCTCAGGCGGAAGGCCTGTAACCACTTGAACAGAAACATATAAAGAATTAGCTCTCGTCAATATAACTACCTGCGCACAAGTAACTGACGCGGGCACACTAATACAGCCGACGAACACTGAGTCTAGGTTGAACGAGGGCGCGCCTCGCCAAAACAAGGCAAAGTTTTATTTATTTATTTTAAACCGTGACCAGACTTAGCAAAATTAGAAAGCAACACGGGATGCACCTTGACCAGACTGAGCAGAATTAGAAAGCAACAAAATGAGGGTTCCACCTTTGTCGAAACAAGCAGCAGCAACGTGAGAGAGAGCTCCGCCTGTGCCCAAATTATCCCCAGCAAGGCGAGAGTTCCGCCTCTGTCCAGACTAATATATTCCTTGTTCCATTTGGCTCCCGACTGAGAATGGGTCATCCGTAGCCTTCAGCCAGCTTATTCTGCTCTGTGCCATTTTATTCACGTCTATTTACAATATATTTGCTTTCTTTATGTCTTGTTCTATTAGTATTCTTCATGCGTTTCTAGATCGCGCCACTTTCCATGCTGATTCCACTCCAGGCCATGTCAGGTTGTATTTTCATAAACCTTCCGAAGAGTAAGACCCGCCCATTTTATTTCTTTTTGTTATAAGAAGCTGATATTTCTTTAGATGTCACAGGTCTCAGTTGCTTATAATATCATTTGGTTTGAAATAACAAACACACGTGATAAACTGTAGTAGTGGTTCCATGCTTCTCAAGGAGCCAGACTGACAATTTAATTCATTTATTGATTTGGGTTTTATGATGTAACTAAGACTTGTCGATTCAGATATCTGCAATTTCAGTATTGTTGAAACTATCACCATCACTACTCCTCATTTCCGTGTGGAGTGTAAACCTTCAGGTAGCCATAACCAGGCTTTCATGTCTAGCGCTATCCGTTCAAGTTTTTCCCATGTTTTGTTTTTAAATACTTTTTTGAAGTCTGTCTCCAAATCCCCTCTGCAATAGTCCTTAGATCATACATTGTTTTCGGTCACCCTAACTATATTGCGTTTTCCACTTCTTCAATAGCGATCTCTGCATTTAAATAAAACCGTTCAATGTTTTTCAGGCGCCTCTTTATGGGGCTTTGATGTGAGACTTTCACTTCTGTTATTTTCTTCTCTCGGTCCTAGGTGTTTTTTTTTTTGCTCCTTCTTTAATTTTTATAGCAGGGATCATCATCTGTTTAGTTCTGTTGTTTGTAGCCTTGAATATGTTCTGAACATTTGAACTAGAAGTATGTTTTAGGTCTGTGTGTTTGGCATAATATTAACCAGTACTTTTCATTTCACTTGTATTTTGTTCTGTTTGTTTCATTTTCTTATTTTCTTCTGTTTTATTTCTTCTATATTTTGGAAGGACATTTTCCCCATATTTGTACTGTTTTTCTTTGCATTTATTTGCCCACCTTAGTGATGGGTTCGTGTTCCTCTGTGTATTCTTCTCCTCCCCCCCGCGCCCCCCCCCCCCCACCCCCCCCCCCCCATTGTTACTGTTTTTTTTTTAATTATACGTTCTGCCTTTCTGGAGCTTGATGTGTGTTTAAGTTATATTTTTAAAACTCATGTAACATTAGCTGCAGATATATCAACTTTATAATTTTCAAGTTGATTATGTGTAATTTTGTCATTTCTGTTTGAAAAGGGGGTCCTATTGGGCTTTATTATATTGAAATGATGGCTTTTCTATCCTTTATTAAACATATAATTGCAGTTTCTGGTTATTTCAAAGGGAAGATGATGCGAGGTTGTATTATTCAGTATCCCCCCTTTTGAATTAGCAAGATTGGGTGTCACTATTTTTACGTCGGTTGCCGTGTGCGAGTTAATCCCTGTTTTGACCCATCGTTCAGTACAATTAGTTCGATCCAGGGTAATAGTTTATTTTCTTGTTGACACCTGTGACATCATTTTCAATATACTTCCATTTGGTGTGTGTGTATATATATATTGTCGTAGATTAGTGATAGGGGAATTAAGACATAGATTGGTCCCTTCTGAATAGAATAGAGCAGGTGATAGCTCAGTGAGAGGTAATGTAAAGAAAATAGATGTTCACGAGTGAGATGGTGGACAACTAATTAGAATCTGTCCCTGAAATCGAGAAGCCTCTCTCTTCCAGCCTATCTCTACAACAGAACTTAGTTGGTCAGACAGTCTAATAGAATATATATATAAATATATAAATATATAAATATATATATATATATATATATATATATATATATATATATATATATATATATATATATATATATATATATATATATATATATATATATATATATATATAGCACCACTCACATACACACACACACATCAGTGACGACAGTTAGACGCACAGACGTGAACACTATAACAATGGAATATATATATTTTGGGACGAGCTGACCGACACACTTGAATAAGTTTATTTAAATTTATTTATCATAAGAAAATTCACCACAAGCAAAAATTTAGAATATCAATCACATATAAATATACATACACATAATTTAAGGAATTACTAAAAGAATAGACCCATAGGTGTAATCCTTTCCCCCCTCTGTTGAGCCCACGATCCCGTTAGCAGAAAAAAGTTATAGCCCCCAAAGAGTCACAGATTTATACACTATGGTCTAGGATACCCTTCTACCGTTAAGAACAGAGTTGATATTTTAATCTATTCTAAGAGGAAAGCATCATTAGCAACAACATTGCATAAAGAACATACAAAGTGGGTGCGTGAATATAAAAATGAAAGAATCACTCGTTCAGCTTTCTCTCATTTCATTCAGCAGGGGCCCCTGACGTACTATCTTACCTACAAACGTGATGGTTTTCACCTTCTGGCGCAAACTTTAGTACACACCTCTACAGTGAATCTGTATTCTTCTGATAAAGAGAATCCCAGCTCTGCAGATACAGGTTTCAACCAATGTTCCGGGGAGCGTTTTTCTTTATAACTATATTTTCAGATTACTGTTAATGTCACTTGAATCAGGTCAGGTAAGAAAGTTTAAACGGGCTCACAATGTCAGAATCTCGAGGTTTCCAATACTTAGGAAATGGCAGGTTGGTAACTTCTCCCAAATGTAAAAATTCTTGGTCACACCACAATTAGTCAAACGTCGGAAATGTTACTGTTTGTAATTTTTCTCGCCACAGTGGCTGAATGTACATGAGATTTAGGGAAGAAATATAATCTGGCTCGATAGGCCCAGTTACTGCATTTAGTCTTAAAGTTCGTGAGATGGGTACTATGTCTCCTTCTGGGTGCAAACACAATGTCAGACAGGTTTTAACTGGTAAACCCACTTTTAAGTACAAAATGTTTCTTCTAGGTTATTCTTATATATACTGAAAAAAAAACCGCTGGTAGATTTTGGGCTTGACCCAAATGCTGTATAAAGAAAACGAAACATACAGAATACTAAATCATAATATTATACACACCTCCTACGCGTAAAATAAAATATTCACTTCGGTTATTTAACTTAAATCAGAAACTATAAGCTTAGAGCTTGTCTCATCGTTTAAACTCCCGTGAAATAAATTATATTCATTTAAAAAAACAATCATCATTAATTAGAAATACATACGTATCTCGTCAATACTCAATGATGAATCAGTGCATTTACAGGTTAACTAAAATATTCCCTGACTGGTTACTAGCAAATTTAATTAAATTTATTTATAGCTGAATGAGTTTTAGCTTTAGCTAGAAATTATAATTTATTTTGCTATCCACTGTAACACAATAAACTAGAGAAATTAACTGACTTAACATTTAATCACTCTGCACAGAAATTAAACTAGTGAAAATGAAATAGGCGATCTACCACTTAAATCACTCAACACTACTAGATGTATATATTTCCCACTAGCGCAGAAGTAAAACTATCCCCAATCGACCAACTAAATGATACTTCTATTAACAGAGATCTTAGGAATCGAAAGCTAGATGGTTCTAGTCTTTCTGGCAGTACTGGATGAATAAAGTTAGAATTCTGGAGTATATATCTCTCTGAAATCAAAGGAAGGTTACGTCTATAACCCGAACAGATTCATTTACCAGATGTTAGCACCTACGTCCAGATTTACATATTACCTTACTCATTCTACGGATCAGAGGGATTTCTCAACCAGAAACCGAAACCAGACTTAACACCTACAGTAAATTCTCTCGATCTGATCAGACATCGGCAATAAAACTTCCAGTGTGCGTTTCACACATTATGCTTCATATGGCCATTCCCAGCGATCAATGTCTTTCCTCTCAAATCTTTCACCGAGAATAATTAACTATAGGCGAACAGATCAGAGAAAAGTGGTAGACGATAGTCTTCCTTCTTATCCCTGTCGAGGACGAATTAACACGGTTCGATCTCATCAAATAACTTAGCTTAACAGCAGTAAAATGCGTTTCTAAATAAGAAAGGAAAAGACAAAGGTTTGAATGGGAGAGTATTCGTTAACAATCGAACGTATGCGAAAAAAGGTAAAAGAGCAAGAAGGTAAAAGACAAGTGTAGAATAAAGAAAAGATAATAGAAATTTATTAATCATAAATCTCTGAGATATATATATATATATATAAATATAATATATATATATATATAATATATATATATATATATATATATATATATATATATATATATATATATATATATATATATATATATATATATATAATTTATATGAATTCAGAATATTCAGTTTCGAATGATTCATGGTTAGCTATTTTGTGTGTTTCGTGAATGAGGAATGCCAACCATCTTTACTTTTTGGCACTCTTCCTTACGTCCCGCAAGACTGTATATCAAGAGATGCTTATGCCTTGTATGTAATTGAGATGGTCTCCTGAATGGTAACAATGTGTATCTTTGAATGTACTTTTAATATCAATAGCCAGTAGTTTTTTTGTTTGTTTGTTTTAATTATTAATTTTTTTATTGTTGGGTGGCACTTCGAAAATTATACTATATTATTCTAATGTCAATAAATTCCTTTTGTTTCTTTGGTATTTTTGTGTGAGCGTGTTAAATCGATGTTTTAATTTGTATGTTTATCTGCAAACTGTATTTTAGGTCATTTACTATTCGGAACCTCTACACCTCACGGTAGAAGAGGTACGACTAAGTAAGTAAGTAAGTAAGTAAGTAAGTAAGTAATATTGGGAAGGTCCCTAGTAATTCCCGAGGGTCTGTGAATAGACAAAGAATGAATAAGACGACTGCACCCTCAGGTACGTCACACAAGGCGAGTAATATCAGATTGTACGTGAGACTGCCGACCTCAATATGTAAAACACATTACTACAGAAACCACCACTGGGTGAGCATGTGAATACTTTAGTGCAGGCTTTCTCCTGCAAGGGGCCAGTACCGTGGTGGCTCCATGCTCCGAATATACCGCAAAAGAAACTGATGGCGATTATTCGGAGGCTTTCATTTATTCGTATATACAGGAAAATACGGGCCTAACACCGTATTCCCGATATGCCTCAATAGGCGTGTAACGGGATCCTTTACCTTTTTCATTTATTTAGTACCCCTCCAGTGTCCTTGTGTTGCATCCGCCTTCAACAAATTCATGCCACGTCGTCTTGCCCTATGCGTCTCTGTTTAAGTGAAACTTATATTTCACTGAACATATTCTGCTAGACGACTTCCGTAGTGTTCGCTAGGGCATGCATACATTTCCAGAATTATTCAATGGTGTTTTCCGCTTTGTCTTTCTACGATTACTTCAGTGTAAACACCGAAATGTATCCTTACCTAAATTAATGCGGTATGGCTGAATTACTTATGTGGTGATTGGTATTGAAACGAACTTACTTAGAGTGGGGTTTGTGTCCGTGGCGATCTTTTTCTGAGAGCATTTACGAAAAACTCTCCACGCCTCCATCCTTCTCTTCTCCCCCCCCCCCGCCCCCCCCCCCCCCCCCCCCCCCCCCCCCCCCCCAAAAAAAAAAAACAACTATCTAGCTAGCCCGTGACGTGTCGAGAAAAATTTAAACTAAGCACCATAATTCGCAAAATAATCGTAACGTTTATTTAAATTTTCGATAATTTCCCTCCCTCCCTCCTTTTTTTCCCCATTAAAACAACCTAACTAGCCAAACTGTGGCTTCTCGTAAAAACGAGTATACCACGTGACGTTTCCAGATAACTTTAAAAACTATATGCCATAATTCACAAAATAGTCGTAACGTTTATGTGGTGAAGTGGGATGTTATAAATACTTATAGGGGACTTAGTGTACTGACTGAGATCAGCTGTGAAGGTATCTATATCTATTAAAAGTAGTGTATTATAGATAACCTTACTTGCTACCACATATCTCTTTATCTCAGTCAGAATTATTCTGGAATAGTGTGATGCTACGTTATGTGTCTAGGGTATGAGTATGGTGAAGTGTAAGTCACAACAACAGACAGATAAACAATTTAATTTAATCCACTACTCTTAACAACACTGTGACACTCACATACATATAACACTCTATGAGAATAGCTTAAAGAAGTCACTCGTAACGGTTCAAATAACAATATGTATTCATTACTAGCATGAATGAATATGTGTCCTGATTCAACTACAAGGGAACCAGGAATCACAATCAATTTAAATTACAAGTTATGTACAGAATGTATTTAATATGAATATTGTAGTGACATATATTATTACAAATGTTCTATGTGTGTCAGTTGTGTAGTAGTAAAATGAGGTAATACTGGTTTTGTTTTGTTCAAGCTCTGTTGGTATTTGTCATCATGACTTCAATAGTTTGTCTTTAGGGACCAGTATTGGAGATGTTCACAGTTCCTGATTTTAAGACAAGTAAATTCCCCTCTGAATAGTATTTTTATAAAGTTATTTCAAGATGAGGGGGCATAATGTTGAGCTCAGCTGGCCAACTCTGCTTATCTTGAGTGATGGCGGCAGGAGAGGACTCCTCTGCTCGAATTCTCTTCTGGGCTCTGGAGACACCTCACTGATAGCTAAAAAGGACCAAGGAGTATGCTGTCCGACACTGGATTCAGCAAATCTCTGACCAGATGCTGCTCAGTACCATCAAGACCACTGTCCCTGAAATCAAGAAGGATGTACCTTCTACTTCATAACTAATTTATATTCTCTTTTACACTGATCACAATACAGCACAAACATTGAGTTCAGAGCATTAGGCCAACAGTCAGCTTCATCTGAAATACTTTATACCAGCATTACCATCCTTAATGGTCACTACGCCTCTGCACTTCCAGCATTATTTCTTTCTAGTCAATCATCCAGGTGTCAGTGTACTATTTGGCCATTCCATGCCGTTTTACTTCTCTCCGACACCCTCTGTTCAGGCTGGAGCATTTTAGGCTTTACCTCACGTTTGCCACTGAACTACACATATATATACAGGCATAAATCAACAATTCACATTCAATTTTCATTAAAAGATATTAAATGGTTCAAGCTTACCACAATTCATACGAATAACACAGATACGTTGATTAGCAATGAATTCTGGCACAAACTGGCACAAATCTTCATCTGCTTTTCTTCCAGGCTTTTATTGACCCAAATAGAAGCTGGCTTCAACGCACTGATGCTTTATAAAGATCATTTAAACAAGTGGTCTCGAACTAACGCTCCCAAGTGTGTATATCAGCGAGACTGGCCAATGAGCCACGTTTCGACAAGTGTTTGAAAAAATGTTATCTTTTCCCGTCTCCCCTAACAACCAAGATAGTATTTATAGCCCGACCAATCGTGGTTAGGCTTTCATTTGTTGCGCTCCAATCAATTTGGAGTTTACATGGTAGGCTATTTCTGTAACGTAAATTTTTTTCAAACACGTTAAAAAAAAATCTTATGAGCAGAAATGATTTTATGCTGTCAGGCACCCCCAATATTTTATTTTGGGTATAATTTATTAATTCCTGGACTATTTGCGTAACGTTTTACATATTATTTGTCAGCAAGCCCTAAGGAACCCAAAAATACTAATTTAAAGGAGCTACGTGGCTGCGTTCAAAATATGCAATTTCTTCTACCTCCTGTTTGGAAGATGTGCTGTCTGGGTACTGTTATGTGTTCAAACGTAAACCCATCTATTGTTATCTTTTCTAATAAGAGTCTGTTATGATTTATAAACCTAACTCTGGGAAAGGGTAGTGTATTTTATCACTGTCCGTCTGAAAAAGTTAGTGCTTGTAGACTTACACGCGTGATGCCAGCATTTGTATATCGCGCGTCGCGTGTTGCATGCGTTCCTGATTTTCAGCCCTCCCCTCTCGCTATCCTTTTGTCCATCTGTTCGTTCGTTTTGGTAACGTAATATAATTAATGTTAGGATTAATTTAGGTCATTACGCAGTACGTCTCAATGTTTTTCTTAGAAATGCAGCACACGTTTCATTGAAGAAGGCGGGTAATAATACAGTAAGCTTTTATATCAACGTGAAAGCGTTACAATTTGCAGACGAAGCAGAAAACAAGGGGGATTTCGAGTACATTCTTTGTGACAGCACTGTTATTTTACCATTGCTCTTCTCTTTATTAATTTTATTTGTTAGGCTTCATATTTACCTAATAATTTATATATGTGGATTAGAATATTTCATGACACCTCCCCTCTTAAAACAGACATTATATGTCAGTCCTTTATTCTATATACACATAGAGAAATTTATTATTATTTCTGGGGTTTACGGTGATTCTCATCACACGGATGGCGGCTTAAAAAATCCGCTCCCAGATTGGTTTTTCCAGATATATATTCAATGCTAAAATTATATGGAGCCAGAAGCAAAGACCATCGGAGTAACCTAGAGTTCTCATGCTTAGCCTGTGCTAAAAACGATAAAGGTTTGTGGTCAGTTTGCAACTTAAATGCCTTCCCATATAGATAAATATTGAATTTCTTTATTGCCCATATTACTGCAAGACATTCTTTTTCGCTAGTTGAGTAGTTGATTTCAGCTTTATTCAACTTTCTGCTAGCATATGCCACTGGGCTTAATTCCCCATCCAATGCATCTGATTTCTGTAGTAAAGTTGCACCCAGCCCAATATTACTTGCATCCGTCCTTACTATGAATTCTTGACTTAAGTCAGGTAATTTCAAAATGGGTTTACTTGTGAGCTTTTCCTTCAACTCTTGGTAAGTCATTTCACATTGTGGAGTCCATGTAATGCGATCTGGATGTCCTTTACGTGTCAATTCAGTTAACGGTGCACATATGGAATTAAAGTTTTTGATATACTTCTGGTAGAAACCACATAATGAGACAAAGGATCTCACGTCCTTCTTGGTTTGTGGTCTCGGGGCTTTCTGTAGTTTTTTCTAAATTCTTTGGGTCAGGGGTCATGTTTCCCTGATAAACTGTGTGTCCCAAAAATTCCAATTCTTTACATCCAACGCAACATTTGGTTGGTCGGGCTGTTAAATTTGCCTCCCTAAGTCGATCAAACAGCATGTTCAGAGAGTCAATGTGTTCCTCAAATGTTTCTGTTGCTATAAGGATATCATCCATAAAATTTGTTATACAGGGATTATTCAGAGGATCCAATAATTTTCTCATCATTCTAGAGAAGACACTAGGCGCATTCTTCAATCCAAATGGCAATCTATTAAACTCATAGTGTCCTTCTGAGGTACTAAAAGCTAGGTATGGTCTAACCTCAGGCTTTACTGGAATCTGATAGTATCCTTTACTCAGATCCACTTTTGAGAAATATTTAGCTTTATTTAACCTGGCAAACAGCTGATTTGTATCCGGCAATGGATCCACCTGTCCTTCTGTAATAGCATTCAGTCTCCTGTAATCTATACAGAGTCTATGTTCTCCAGAGGGCTTCCTTAAGAGTACAACACCGGAACTATACGAAGACTCACTGTGCGAAATAATTCCTTCCTTCAATAGATAGTCTATCTCTTCCTTCAAAGCTTTTTTCCTTAGCAAACGGAATCGAATATGGTTTCATACAGACAGGTGTGGAGTCTATGAGTTTCATATCATATTCCAATAGGTTTGTATGCCCTGGTCGGTCTGTTAACACCTCTGCATGATTATTTAGAACCTGTTGCACTCTCTCTTTCTGAGTTTTCGTTAAATGTGTACTGATTTTCACCTGTGCTGCTGTCTCACAGGGGTGTAATGGATATTCAAATGATGAAAGTGGTTCCTTTTTCATTTCCATGGCGATGGACAAGGTCAACAAGTGTGTCTCTTCCTGATGTTCTCTTTCCAAATATTTCTTCAGGAGATTCACATGATAGATTTTTTCTTTCCCTTCTTATCTATCTTATAATTTGTTCTAGACACCTTCTCTAGAACTGTATATGGACCCTGCCATCCAATTTGTAACTTATTCTGACTCCCGGGCAAAAGAAGCAGTACCTTCTCTCCCACAGCCAAATTTCTGTCTTTCGCCTTCCTGTTATAATAGGCAGCATGTTTCTTCCTGGCTTGTTTCAAATTTTCATTGGCAAGTTTCCAGCCAGTTTTCAACCGAGTGGTCAGCTCATTCACATATTGGTATGAAGATGTAATGTTTTCCTCTGCCTTTTCATCAGTCCACGTTCTTAACAAAGCTACATATGGACCTTTAATTGTGTGGACCTATTTGTCCATGCACCGGTATGGTCTCTTCCACTCGAAGCTTTATAGTGATGATTCTTCCTCCCAGAATTATCATTCACAAAACGACCGCTACCAATTTTTCTTTTCCTGGGGTTTCCTCCCCACTTAAAATTCTTGATGAGAGATTTCCTCTCTACATCTTCTTCCTCCAGTTTGTTTAAGTCCGATTGAGGGATTGTCGGCTTATCCTGGGGTAAGACATCCTTTTGCACTCTCCGCATAGTGGCCATTGTAAAACAGTTAAGTGAAGCTTGTCCGTGAAAAGGGGCTTCCCATTCCATTTGGTCCACTTTATCAAATTTATATCTCTTTTTATTATCAGGCCTAATTTTGCCCCGTGGCGTGTCCAGGTCCTGATCCATGTTCCCACTTGTGGGTGTTCCCTCATGTGCTATGCTACACCTTTCTACAAAATTCTCAATGTCCCATCTTGCTTTGGGCCAATAATAATTGTGAGCCACCTTTTGAATGATGGTACCTATTTTCTCATGGTCCCCATCTGGTTTCACATGTAGGCTCCTTATTAAGTCTGTCCTATATCTTTTTGGAAGAACCAGCTGTCCGTGACCATTGGATCTAGCTCCAGTCTTCCTATACATCAACTTGTTTTTCATGTAAAAATCTCCCTTGCCTGGAGTTGTATGACAAGTTGACAATTTTCTGAAACAAGGCTTGAGAGTTTTATCCCCAGCCTGTGCCTTCCTCATCTCTTCTGGAGTGGTATCTAACATAATATCCTCCTCCTGTCTTGAGGTCGACCTGACCTGAAGGGTTGCCATATACACAGGTTTCCTTCTGCAACGGTCAGTGTCATGATTGTCCATCTGACAATTCTTACACCACCTTTTTCCTTGGTTGAAAGATTTTCTTTCATCATATTTCCTTTCATCGAATTGTGGGAATTTATTTTTATTGTCATACCGTGGCCTATCAAATTGGTGCTTACCTTTATTTTGATCCCTAGGATCAAATTTATTAAAGTTCTGTGGTGCCCTGAAGTTATCCACCTGTTTCTTTTTATTACCTGTTACCTCTGCTTGAGCTGCTTGATACCTTTCAGCAACATTTAGCAACTCACCCAGCCTCTCTGCACCTTGTTCCATGAGAAACTTTCTCAGGTCTGGAGCCATGGACTCTCTTAGTTGCTCTATAAGGACCATTTCCTTAAGATCTTGGGTTTTCCCCAGAGAAGTCCATTTCTCCAAGTATGTCTCGATTCGTGCAGAGAACTGGTGATAGGTTTCACCTGACAGTAGTTTAGCATTCCTAAATTTTTTTCTATAGAATTCTGCATTCTTTTCATACCTTAACAAAAGAGCCTGCTTTAGCATGTCATAATTTTCCTGATCACCTCTGCTCATTTTTGCAAAAACTTCATAAGCTGCCCCACGAAGTCCCTGAGATAACTTTAAGCTCCACCTTTCTCTCTCTAACCCATACGTGGTAGCTAATAGTTCGTACCTATTTATATAGCTCTCAATATCATCGTCTTTCTCAACAAAATGATCTAAATGAAAATTCATAGCTGAGATTGAGGCTCCTTGAGTAACCGTAGCATCAGAGGCAAAGGGACTGGCACCATTTTCAGGAGCATGGCCTTGAAACTCAAACTCCCTTAGTCGTAACTCATGTTCCCTTTGTAATCTTTTATCTTCTGCTTCCCTTTCTGCAGCTAATTTCCTCTCTTCCCTTTCTGCAGCCAATTTCTTCTCTTCCCTTTCTGCAGCCAATCGTTTGTCTTCTCTTTCTGCCTCCAATTTCTTTGCCTCTTTGTCAGCCTCAATCTGCAACCTCTTAGTCTCAGCCTCAGCTTGCAACCTCTTAGTCTCAGCCTCAGCTTCAAATTGTAACTTCTTAATTTCCCTTTCAGCCTCTAACCTTCTTTCGGCTTCTTTTTCTAATCTTCTTTCTTCGCGTTCAATAAATTTGTCACATTCCGTTGTGACATAGGCAACCATAACTTGCCCATCTAATCCTAACTCTTTTGCAGTCTGAACCGCAGCAGATCGAAATTTGGCCAGGTCCGCCATTGTCTATCAGGTAAATTTTTTATAATGTCTACCCAACAATTCAATTTCTAACTATATATCTAATGGACAACACAGGCACCGTGAGCTCAACCTTATTTAATTCCACCCAAGGATACCTTTTAATTCTTATATTCCCTGAAGTGAATTACCCCCAATATTTTTAATAGTTAAAGATTCAAAATCCCAAGAGCGAGACCCCAATATATGTGGTGAAGTGGGATGTTATAAATACTTATAGGGGACTTAGTGTACTGACTGAGATCAGCTGTGAAGGTATCTATATCTATTAAAAGTAGTGTATTATAGATAACCTTACTTGCTACCACATATCTCTTTATCTCAGTCAGAATTATTCTGGAATAGTGTGATGCTACGTTATGTGTCTAGGGTATGAGTATGGTGAAGTGTAAGTCACAACAACAGACAGATAAACAATTTAATTTAATCCACTACTCTTAACAACACTGTGACACTCACATACATATAACACTCTATGAGAATAGCTTAAAGAAGTCACTCGTAACGGTTCAAATAACAATATGTATTCATTACTAGCATGAATGAATATGTGTCCTGATTCAACTACAAGGGAACCAGGAATCACAATCAATTTAAATTACAAGTTATGTACAGAATGTATTTAATATGAATATTGTAGTGACATATATTATTACAAATGTTCTATGTGTGTCAGTTGTGTAGTAGTGAAATGAGGTAATACTGGTTTTGTTTTGTTCAAGCTCTGTTGGTATTTGTCATCATGACTTCAATAGTTTGTCTTTAGGGACCAGTATTGGAGATGTTCACAGTTCCTGATTTTAAGACAAGTAAATTCCCCTCTGAATAGTATTTTTATAAAGTTATTTCAAGATGAGGGGCATAATGTTGAGCTCAGCTGGCCAACTCTGCTTATCTTGAGTGATGGCGGCAGGAGAGGACTCCTCTGCTCGAATTCTCTTCTGGGCTCTGGAGACACCTCACTGATAGCTAAAAGGACCAAGGAGTATGCTGTCCGACACTGGATTCAGCAAATCTCTGACCAGATGCTGCTCAGTACCATCAAGACCACTGTCCCTGAAATCAAGAAGGATGTACCTTCTACTTCATAACTAATTTATATTCTCTTTTACACTGATCACAATACAGCACAAACATTGAGTTCAGAGCATTAGGCCAACAGTCAGCTTCATCTGAAATACTTTATACCAGCATTACCATCCTTAATGGTCACTACGCCTCTGCACTTCCAGCATTATTTCTTTCTAGTCAATCATCCAGGTGTCAGTGTACTATTTGGCCATTCCATGCCGTTTTACTTCTCTCCGACACCCTCTGTTCAGGCTGGAGCATTTTAGGCTTTACCTCACGTTTGCCACTGAACTACACATATATATACAGGCATAAATCAACAACTCACATTCAATTTTCATTAAAAGATATTAAATGGTTCAAGCTTACCACAATTCATACGAATAACACAGATACGTTGATTAGCAATGAATTCTGGCACAAACTGGCACAAATCTCCATCTGCTTATGTTCCAGGCTTTTATTTTACACAAATATATGCTGGCTTCAACGCACTGATGCTTTATCAAGCTTTTTTTAACAAGTGGTCTCGAACTAACGCTCCCAAGTGTGTATATCAGCGAGACTGGCCAATGAGCCACGTTTCGACAAGTGTTTGAAAAAATGTTATCTTTTCCCGTCTCCCCTAACAACCAAGATAGTATTTATAGTCCGACCAATCGTGGTTAGGCTTTCATTTGTTGCGCTCCAATCAATTTGGAGTTTACATGGTAGGCTATTTCTGTAACGTAAATTTTTTTCAAACACGTTAAAAAAAAATCTTATGAGCAGAAATGATTTTATGCTGTCAGGCACCCCCAATATTTTATTTTGGGTATAATTTATTAATTCCTGGACTATTTGCGTAACGTTTTACATATTATTTGTCAGCAAGCCCTAAGGAACCCAAAAATACTAATTTAAAGGAGCTACGTGGCTGCGTTCAAAATATGCAATTTCTTCTACCTCCTGTTTGGAAGATGTGCTGTCTGGGTACTGTTATGTGTTCAAACGTAAACCCATCTATTGTTATCTTTTCTAATAAGAGTCTGTTATGATTTATAAACCTAACTCTGGGAAAGGGTAGTGTATTTTATCACTGTCCGTCTGAAAAAGTTAGTGCTTGTAGACTTACACGCGTGATGCCAGCATTTGTATATCGCGCGTCGCGTGTTGCATGCGTTCCTGATTTTCAGCCCTCCCCTCTCGCTATCCTTTTGTCCATCTGTTCGTTCGTTTTGGTAACTTAATATAATTAATGTTAGGATTAATTTAGGTCATTACGCAGTACGTCTCAATGTTTTTCTTAGAAATGCAGCACACGTTTCATTGAAGAAGGCGGGTAATAATACAGTAAGCTTTTATATCAACGTGAAAGCGTTACAATTTGCAGACGAAGCAGAAAACAAGGGGGATTTCGAGTACATTCTTTGTGACAGCACTGTTATTTTACCATTGCTCTTCTCTTTATTAATTTTATTTGTTAGGCTTCATATTTACCTAATAATTTATATATGTGGATTAGAATATTTCATGACAGTTTATTGTAACAGCTTTTGAAAAAAAAAATTTCTCTTTGTAAATGTGGTAGGGTGGGCGAGAAGATGATGATGATTATATTGTGATGTGTGATCACTCTCTTGTCATACTCGCACCGACCCGAACAACAATAAAACTCTTGATTCTAGAAGCAGGGGCTATATTTATTTTTACAACCCATTCAGTGACAAAGCAAACATTAAACAAATAAACCAAGGAACATAACACCAAACAAAACACCCAACAGTGCCCGATGCTAATAGCTCACGTGCTCAAGGCATTTACAGCTTGGCTCTGTCTGTCTTCTTCGTCTGTTCTCACTGGGCGGCTGTCTCAACAATAGACCAGTTTCGACCTTGCTACCCCTTTTATAAACCCTGGCCTAACCACTCAACTTACTCCGCGCGCGCAGTAATGCGCTACTTAAACAACACTCGCGATATTTTGCTTTAGGAATAGCGAAAACACAAATAAAACCTACAGCTATTATCAAATAACACAATTCTACACCACAACTATATGTAGGCTTTATTGTGGCCTTTTCATCAATCTTCTACTTCAGATTTTTCACAACCCAGGCTCGCGCCGTCACGTGATCTGACAGTCACGTGGGCCGACCGAAAATATATGGGCGACAAACATGCCTTGAACTGAAGTGGGGGTGGGGCCTCAGGGGTGTCTTCCCGGCCCCATCACATATCTCCCTCTTGATTTTGTTGTCGTCCCGACAACATCACTACCTCAGGCACTTCTGTCGAAATCTCTTAGATCGTTGGTGCTGCGTTTGATTATTTCTCAGCGGCGATGTTTTGGGCTCAGATTCTGTATTCGGTACAACCCTTGGTCGTCATGTCTCCAGTTGTACGTTGCCGGGCTGTCAGCTGCTGTGGTCTTGAAGACTCGCTCACCGGTGCCGCGTCGCTGTCTGTCCGTGACATCTGCCTGTCAGTGCTTGTAGCTGTCGAATCTGTAGGGGGATTGCTTCTGACGTGCTTGACACTCGTTTTGCGTGGACGGTGGCCAACATTCCCCACATTCTGCTTTTCATGAGTCTCCTCGTCTGGACACCGATGTGCAATCCCACCTATCTGCTTAGGATGGGTTTCCTCCCCTAGACGATGGCCAATTCTCTCGGCGCCCTTAGTGTGACCATTGTCGTGGCCATCTCTTGGCTTGCGCCCTAAAGGCAACCTGGTTGTGACAGTCCGTCTAGGGAAAGAACTCTTTGAGGGACAGGCGGCTATCAAATGTTCTGGGGATTTGCATCCAAAACATCTCTTCGGAAGCGGGCCTTGAGGGCACTTGGCTGCCATGTGGTCTGACAGGTCTCCACAATTGTAGCATCTTATCTTTCTGGGCCTCCTCTGTGCCATGGGTCGCTTCCTGCTTCCTTTGCATTCTTGACCGCCAATGCCGCACACATAGATTGCTTCCATGCCCTGGACAATGGTTTGCTGTCAAATTCCACTCTCTCATTTCTCGCCAGACTCCGGAATCCCTTTCTGAAGATCTTGGTCTGATGTACAAATACATCAATACCTCCATCATCTGGCGTGATGAATCCCCATCCCCTGCGGACACTGTACCACTTGCAAACTCCTTTTCGCCTTGTCGGTGCAGCTGCACTGGTCGGTACTGTCAGCTCACTGCTTTCGTTAACAACAGCTTGACTCTCGCATACTAGAACATGCACCTCCTCGTCGTGCTTTGGCTGTTCCCGCGGCTGGCATGGTGCTCTCTTTCTCTGCACCTCCTTTTGTGCTGGCGAACTGGACTCTGACATCTGTGCTATCTGGGACTTTAGGAAGGATAACTCTGCTCTGAGTGCCTCCTCCTCCTTCTTGACTTCTGCACTTGCTATCTGGACCAGTGTCTCAGTGATAAGGTTGATAATGTTGGATTTTTATTCCCGTTAATGATATCCACCAAAAGATAGATATAAGTGGATGGAAGCAGACATCATCATCATCATCAGTTGATAAGATCTCTATGGTGTTGTTTACTCCACTGTAGTGTATGGAATGTCAACTTGACCTACGCAGTGGTGTGTAGACATGGATTGAGTGTACAATGTGCGAATGATGATAAGGGTTCGTGTTGTTGACAAATGTTCTTTTCTCACACTCATGTATGACTGGAAGTCATCGACACCAACGACTGTGTACCTTTTCTAAAGTTTAATTGGACGTACACACTCGACAGCACAGATAGTGACAAATCACAGGTTGGCATAATACATCATAGTACAGTGGATAAATGGTCTTGCAATGTTATGTTACATGGGCACTCATGTAGATTAATATTATAATGGACTGTCAGTAGCCAAGCCCTCAGCATCGCCCATACATATAAATCATCTGACTTCACTGACTGAGCACGTCAGCTTATAAACAATATTTCAGATGGCTTCTAAACCTAATCTCGTTTAGCGACGATTCTCCCACATAATGTTCAGCACATATTTTTTTCATATAATAATATTGAACCGCTAATAACGGGTTCTCATGTGTAGCAGTGATCTCTGGACTAAACAAGCGATAATACGGGCATCCCCTTTCTCTTCTTGAAAGTCGCTACATGTTTTGGTTCCAAGATGGCTTCACTCGTGAACTGTCACTCACGTTTGGATGCAGATAATGAATCTGTCCTAAAGTTAGTCATTCATAAAACATTGCATTGCTCTGTAGATTTGATCATGAACAATTGACTGCATTCTACAGAATATAGTGCTGCTAGGAATCGAAGTCGTTTTTCATCGAGTCAAATATATTCTCTTAGACATTCAAATCGTAACTATCGAAAATGGTGGCTTCGATCGAGAGTTCATAAGAGTATCTTTGATTACCTTGGTAGAGGAAATATGGAACTGCCATTCCTTGGCAATATGAATAAACACTGGGGTAAAGCATACACGATAGGTCTAGACGACTATCACTTTCCCCACAAATACTGAGATCACTTTTTCCCGGCGACAGGCCGACATAGGAAACACACAGTCCCTATCAGGACGAAGCCAAATCACACCACACTCTAGCGACACATCCGCCGAATAGCCTTTGACCTCTCTGTCATGAAATATTCTAATCCACATATATAAATTATTAGGTAAATATGAAGCCTAACAAATAAAATTAATAAAGAGAAGAGCAATGGTAAAATGACAGTGCTGTCCCAAAGAATGTACTCGAAATCCCCCTTGTTTTCTGCTTCGTCTGCAAATTGTAACGCTTTCACGTTGATAGTAAAGCTTACTGTATTATTACCCGCCTTCTTCAATGAAACGTGTGCTGTATTTCTTGGAAAAGCATTGAGACGTACTGCGTAATGACCTAAATTAACCCTAACATTAATTATACTGCGTTACCAAAACGAACGAACAGATGGACTAAAGGGATAAAAAGAGAAGGGAGAGGCAGAAAGCCGAACACTAAACCCGCTTCGCGCGATACACAATTACTACCATCACGCGTGTAAGTCTACATGCACTAATTTTTTTTTCAGACGGACAGTGATAAAATACACTACCCTTTCCCAGAGTTAGGTTTATAATTCATAACAGACTCTTATTAGAAAAGACAACATTATATGGGTTTACGTTTGAACACATAACAGTACCCAGACAGCACATCTTCTAAACAGGAGATAGAAGAAATTGCATATTTTGAACGCAGCCACGTAGCTCCTTTAAATTAGTATTTTTGGGTTCCTTAGGGTTTGCTGACAAATAATATGTAAAACGTTACGCAAATAGTCCAGGAATTAATAAATTATACCCAAAATAAAATATTGGGGGTGCCTGACAGCATAAAATCATTTCTGCTCATAAAATTTTTTTTATAACGTGTTTGAAAAAACCTTACGTTACATAAATAGCCTACCATGTAAACTCCAAATTGATTGGAGCGCAACAAATGAAAGCCTAACCACGATTGGTCGGGCTATAAATACTATCTTGGTTGTTGGGGGAGACGGGAAAAGATAACATTTTTTTCAAACACTTGTCGAAACGTGGCTCATTGGCCAGTCTCGCTGATATACACACTTGGGAGCGTTAGTTCGAGACCACTAATTCAAATAAGCTTGATAAAGCGACAGTACGTTGAAGCCAGCTCACATTTTTGCTAAAATAAAAGCCTGGAACATAGGCAGAACGGAATTTGTGCCAGTTTGTGCCAGAATTCATTGCTAATCAACGTATCTGTGTTTATTTCCATGAAATTGTGGTAAGCTTGAACCATTCAGTATCTTTTAATGAAAAATTGAATGTGAATTGTTGATTTATGCCTGTATATATATGTGTAGTTCAGTGGCAAACGTGAGGTAAAGCCTATAATGCTCCAGCCTGAACAGAGGGTGTCGGAGAGAAGTAAAACGGCATGGAATGGCCAAGTAGTACACTGACACCTGGATGATGGACTAGAAAGAAATAATGCTGGAAGTGCAGAGGCGTAGTAACCATTAAGAAGGGTAATACTGGAATAAAGTATTTCAAATGAAGCTGACTGTTGGCCTAACGCTCTGAACGCAATGTTTGTGCTGTATTGTGATCAGTGTAAAAGAGAATATAAATTAGTTATGAAGTAGAAGGTACATCCTTCTTGATTTCAGGGACAGTGGTCTTGATGGTAGTGAGCAGCACCTGGTCAGAGATTTGCTGAATCCAGAGTCGGACAGCATACTCCTTGGTCTTTTTAGCTATCAGTGAGGTGTCTCCTGAGCCCAGAGGAGAATTCGAGCAGAGGAGTCCTTTCCTGCCGCCATCACTAAAGATAAGCAGAGTTGGCCAGCTGAGCTCAACATTATGTCCCCTCATCTTGAACTGATTTTTTAAAATTAACATTAAGAGGGGAATTTACTTGTCTTAAAATCAGGAACTGTGAACATCTACAATAATGGTCCCTAAAGACAAACTATTGAAGTCATGATGACAAATACCAACAGAGCTTGAACAAAACAAAACCAGTATTACCTCATTTTACCACTACACAATTGACACACATAGAACATTGGTAATAATATATGTCACTACAATATTCATATTAAATACATTCTGTACATAACTTGTAATTTAAATTGATTGTGATTCCTGGTTCCCTTGTAGTTGAATCAGGACACATATTCATTCATGCCAGTAATGAATACATATTGTTATTTGAAACGTTACTAGTGACTTCTTTAAGATATTCTCATAGAGTGTTATATGTATGTGAGTGTCACCGTGTTGTCAAGAGTAGTGGATTAAATTAAATTGTTTATCTGTCTGTTGTTGTGACTTACACTTCACCATACTCATACCCTAGACACATAACGTAGCATCACACTATTCCAGAATAATTCTGACTGAGATAAAGAGATATGTGGTAGCAAGTAAGGTTATCTATAATACACTACTCTTAATAGATATAGATACCTTCACAGCTGATCTCAGTCAGTACACTAAGTTCCCTATAAGTATTTATAACATCCCACTTCACCACACTCTCTAGAGACAACAGAACATATAGTTCGACTTAGATATGTAAAGATATACAGATATAAGACAGACTCGTCCTACTCAGACAAACAATACACACAAATTCAGGCCATAGATATTCTGAAGCAAGAACAATCTATTATTACCCAAACAACGAATAAATCGCAGTAAAATGGATTTATCCGCGGAGTTTGATCGAAGAGATGGCACAACTTTCAAGGGAAGTAACTCAATAATGACTTTCCCTTAAGCACTAAAAAATTACCTATGTATAACATTGTAAGATATCAAAGACTGCACGTAACACTCAGGCTTTTTACTTTCACCATAAACAGCATATTCCCAAGGGAAATTCCTGTTCACCTCACTGACTTGTGGTTGCTCGCCGTAGGCTTTTTTTACAATTTCCAGTAACTTCTCAGGGCTGGCCTTGGCTCCACCATGTATCCGTAATTCTCTTGATACCCATTGTGTCACGTTGTTCCATATCATGTCTAACTTGTCTTCTGCACAAAAAGGCGCCACCTTCCACGCGGCTTCCACATCTTCCACAAACTCTTGCCAAGTGGGTCTCCCCTCTCCACTAAACAACCTTATCTCTGGCTCCTTCACGTACAATATCTTCACAGGCGCATTAGCCATCTTGCTGCAGGAATGCACTGCTGGGTGTTTACTATATTTGTTCGTTCGCTGTTTGCTCGGTGTCACTGTCTGCCTTATCCTGTCGACGACGCCAATTGTGGTAGGGTGGGCGAGAAGATGATGATGATTATATTGTGATGTGTGATCACTCTCTTGTCATACTCGCACCGACCCGAACAACAATAAAACTCTTGATTCTAGAAGCAGGGGCTATATTTATTTTTACAACCCATTCAGTGACAAAGCAAACATTAAACAAATAAACCAAGGAACATAACACCAAACAAAACACCCAACAGTGCCCGATGCTAATAGCTCACGTGCTCAAGGCATTTACAGCTTGGCTCTGTCTGTCTTCTTCGTCTGTTCTCACTGGGCGGCTGTCTCAACAATAGACCAGTTTCGACCTTGCTACCCCTTTTATAAACCCTGGCCTAACCACTCAACTTACTCCGCGCGCGCAGTAATGCGCTACTTAAACAACACTCGCGATATTTTGCTTTAGGAATAGCGAAAACACAAATAAAACCTACAGCTATTATCAAATAACACAATTCTACACCACAACTATATGTAGGCTTTATTGTGGCCTTTTCATCAATCTTCTACTTCAGATTTTTCACAACCCAGGCTCGCGCCGTCACGTGATCTGACAGTCACGTGGGCCGACCGAAAATATATGGGCGACAAACATGCCTTGAACTGAAGTGGGGGTGGGGCCTCAGGGGTGTCTTCCCGGCCCCATCACATAAAGATCATTATTCTTCAGCTTCCTAAGTTGCATAAGCCTTCATCAAACTCGTGTCACCCTTCTTTAACCGTGCCATCGGCCCGATTCCTTCCCACGTCTTGCATATCGTGTTGTTGAAGCTTTTTTTTGGCTTAACGTTTCTACATGGAGTAGCCGGTTCTAAGCCGACCCCGCTTTAGTTGCATTTATACGACGCGTCTGGTAGGTTACATTGTTTCATTCACTTGCTTCCCTTTAAAAAAAAATAGCGAAAGGTCAGCAGTAGACCAATAAATACAAGTGTAATCTTGACCCCCGTCGTGATCCTCACCAGAACTGCAATATTTATGAATAGACATGGATAACCGATCCCGATCTTTGTATCGTGTTAGTATTATTATATACTACTGGACAAAAGTTAAGGGCCACCATTCAGTTTAGACAAGGTTTATATAATTCTTCGTGAGCAGGGTCGATTTTCCAAATGTCCGGTAGCTTGAAATCTCTCAAGAAGTCTCTGAATGGTAGAGTGGGACACTGCTAAACGTCTTGCAACATGACGAACAGATTGACCATCCTGAATCCATGCCATGGCTTTCGACCACGGTCTACAGTGCTGAGACTTCTCCTTGGTGGCATGGCTAATGCAGTGATCATTTCGACCACTTGGCATACTGATTTATTGCATACCAACGGTGAACACTCTTTACCGATGATCATTTTCCACGTGCATTCAAATTCAACTCACTTTTTCACCTTTTGAACTAGTGGGGCGTGTTGCAAAAACCACGAGTTTTTGCAGCAACAATGGCAATTTTCACGTGTGGGTTAAAGTGACCCAGTTTTTGGACATTTAAAAAAAAAATTAACCTAGTGCACAGAGAAATGCATACACATTTCTCTGAGCTCAGTTTTAATGACATTTTCACTTGTCTTTACAGTTTGCCAATCAATTATATAAACCTTGTCTAAACTGAATGGTGGCCCTTAACTTTTGTCCAGTAGTATACTAGTGCTAAACATTGCAGTCTGAAAGCGTAATTACGACAGCTACGGTCTGCAAGGACGATATTGATCTGCGATACCATTGTCGGCTTCATGGCTGGACGTCGCGACGCGATAACCACGACACATCCTGTAACTTTGTCATCTCGATCTGTTTGAACAACACTGCATGCATTGTGCTGTTTTTAGCACACTAGTTAGCTCTTACTCATTATTCACCCGACCCAGTCAAGTAGTCTATTTTCCCCCCACTACCCCCCAACAATCGGTCTGTCTTTTTATTTTTTATATTTTTAGCCAGACTGAAAACTGAAACCTCCAGTGCATGTTGAAATATGTTAGTATGTATGCAGACAAGTAACATGATAGATGGCCGGACTTTTTCCCAGACAGTAGCATTAAGCCGAGAGACTGACAGACGGATAATATGTACGAAACACGATATTATTGTTCAGCTTGGGGGAGGGGGGCGACAGCTTTCCGCCGTGTCTGATCGATTTTTCTGTCTGTAGCTTGGGGGGTCAGGGGTCATTGCTGAAATGTTGCTACTTTTAGGGTGTACTCTGCGACTACACGCCAACAAATGAGAGGCCACCTCCCCCTGTACTTTCTTCAAAGCCTGACCAAATGGCTTAAAGTAGTCTAGACAGAGTTCTCTTCTCTCTCTCTCTTTCTTTTTTTTTAAAATAATATATCTTGCAGAGGCTTGAAAAAGAAATCAGACTGCAGCAATTTTGTGTTGGGTTAGTGGAAACTAACTCTGTATTCTCAACGACTAACTCAGTACAGTCAGCAAAGTAGCGATAATGTAGGTTAATAGAAACAAAACTCTGGGAACCAAAGGTAGATCCAGTACTGCAACAAACAGATTCCAGGTAAAGTAGATTTAACCATTTTTATACCTTTATTATATGTGTATGTAGAGACCTTACTTGGCCAGCTTGTCCAGCACATCGTGTTCTTGTGGCCAGGTGGTTTCACTTAGATTAGGAGCCGACAATCACGTGGTCGCGATCTACCGAAAGTTCCAGGGGTGGATTTAGATCTCTTGCCGACAGAGGGGTTAAAAAGAAAGATTTTTTTTTTTAACTAGGAAAATTTCGGACTGACCCCTCCTGTCTACATTTAAAAGCTTAGCGTTGCCACTCCTATGTGGATTCACCTAGATCTAGTTTTTTTTTTCTCTCATCTAGGTGTCATTTTCCTTCATTAGTTGAAGAACGCTATCTAGATTTCGCCCCAAATCGGCCAAAGTCGCCGATATTTAGATTTTTTTTTCTTCAAAATTCAGAGTAGCAACACTGTCTAGGACTAAAGGCATTTCCCCCCCCCCCCCCCTCCCCCGCTTTCCCATTGGCTGTCCACGAGCTAACTTACTAGAATTCAATTTGTTAGTGAGCCACATCTGATAGAAACGCTATCTTCCAGCCGCGTAATGAGCGCAGAAGAAAATATGAAACTATGATGAAAAACTGCAAGCTACAAGTTGAAAAAAAAAGTAGAATTCAACATCATGGACTGCAGGTAGACGCAAAACAACAGCTGCGCTTGATGTAGTTGCACTTAAAGAAACAGGAAACAGTAGAAACGCAAATGACGTAAGCCTTTGAGATATCACCGTAAAGTCAGAAACAATATTTACTTGTCAAGACGGCAAGAAAATGCCGTCGACGCAAGGTCTGCTGTTTGACACGTGTGGATAATTGCATACCGTCGACACCGCAGTGGTCAAGATGAGCTCAGACGTGTAAGTGTAGGGTTCTCTGTCTGGGCGTCGAGCGGCTGGGTGGTCAGTGATTTTGCTTATCGAGGCCAGCTTACCGGGTTCGAAACCAGGTGGCGTCACGCTGCCGTCTCATCATCATCATCATCATCATCATGCGTCAGCTCCCCAAGAAGCATAGGCCTTCAACAAACATTTGCTAAGATTTTGCAGAAATTCTGATGCTCGCATTTAGAGTATGAAGCCAAGCAAGAAAAGGGAGAATATGTCCCCCTCCCCCGCCCTTGAGGTACTTGCATTATTTTTATGAGCACATTTCAACCACAAACAGAAGTTCTTCTGTCACATCAGAGCGGAGTTGCCAGAGTTAGCAGTTAAATAGAGAGAGCGAAAATGTAACTAATACAGCGTAGACCAGTGCTCTTCAACCTTTTAATACTTAGCGCCCACTTTTGTAACTTTCGTGAGGGTAAAATTTCCTTACCGCCCACTAATATTTAAATTAAACGAAAAAGTTACATACCCTACATAAAACAATAAAATTAATTGAAATCACCTTTAATTTAACGAGATCCTTGAGCCTGATGCTGAGAAACTAAATGTTGGATATCTGGTTCGGTTTTCGTAAAGGAACAAGCAAAGGTCTCCTCTTTCAAATGATTTTCACACAGTTTCTATGTTTGGTGACAATATGATTCACAGCATTAAAGCCTGATTCCACTAGATATACTTTTCTCTAAAATGATAGTAACTTTTCTTTTTCACAAACATTTCTCTCACAAATTTGAGTTTGTATATTTTGGATGTTTTTAATACAGCATGTAATTATTCTGCCGCCCACCTGAAAGTTTAAATCGCCCACTAGTGGGCGGTACCGCCCAGGTTGAAGAGCACTGGCGTAGACAAACAGCAACCGTGAAAAGGACTATCAGATCTCATGGTGGAGCCCTGACAAGGGATTGCTTGTATGCCACTGGAACAGGAAAGATCATCCGGATGAGAGGAAGCCACTGGTTAGAAGAAGCTTCTAGGAGAAGAGAATAACCGTGGTACAGACCACCAAGAATTATATGACGTCACTTGATGTGTCCGTGACGTGTAACGGCCCCCGGTGAGTCAAGCATGGGCACTACAGAAAAAAGGTTCAAAATGTAGATAAATATAACATAAACAAGCAGACAGTTTATGGTAATCGTTTGTCAAGAATTTCATATGTTGTCACACACTCAAAATAAGACAGTGCCAGACCACAGGGTCTTTTATATTTAGACTTGCGCCCTAATATAATATATGGTCCCTGTTTCTACGCTGAAACGGTGTGCGTCTCGCCAAACCTCACATTTAAAAACAAAAATGTAGACACAGTGCAGTATATACTAGTTTTCAGTTTCATAACATGCCCAAAGATTCAGTAACTGCTTATCTACAATAACTTTATAACCCCAGATCACACCAGCATACTAAAGAAAGAAATAAAGCCAGGGGCGACCTTAAAGTATCTGGCACCCGGGGCGGATCCTACATTTTGCACCCCCTTCCCACAAAGAAACACACTTGCAAGTGTGTTTTTAAACAGTAAAAAATATCATAACAGTGTTCGATGGCACCCTTCCTCCTGGCTGTCACCCGGGGCAGACCCCCCCCCCCCCCCTTAGTACGCCACTGAATAAAGCTACCCAAAAATATATCTGAGGCGGGGTTACGTTGCTACATTAATTTGGTAATGACAAAAAATATGTTGTCGGGTGTATCCCAGAATCATCATCATCATGCGACGTATTCTCTCCAGAACGTTGTCTCCGTTGCAGCTGCTCTGAGCGCATCACGATTCTGGGCAGGGCGACCTGCATCATCCAAAGACATGTTCAGACTCTCTGTGATCCCAGAATACAATGCATAAATGATTCTCGACTTTGTAAGCGCGTAATTAACGTCTGTATTAGCAGCCGAACATCACTCTCATTTTCCGAAATGAATTCAATTAAAAGGGGGAAAATGGTGGGGTATGGTACCGTCCTTAAGATAAGGATGATCTCGTTTTAAAAAAAAAAAAACCGACGTCTGTTCTCTCCAGCTATATCTACGGCAACAAAAGTACAGATAAACGATGAGTTCGCAGCTTTAGCGCCGACACAGCAAGACGCCGGGCACTAAAAACACGAGACAATGTCGCAAAAAGTTGTAGTAATGTTGACATCACATCTGAACCAGAAATCAAGGTTTAGCGTTTTAATAGGTGGAAGAGATAGGAGGTACACAAAGTTTAATGTAACTTATTAGTTTACCATTTTATATGAGCAGACATCAGCATTTTTTCAGCATTTTAGTTAACTGCAGTTAATGCGGTAATATCGGATTTTATTTACTGTATAAAGCTTCCGGTGTCGATGGCACCAACATGTCAAGTCTACAGTGCAGCGAGAAAATGACGACTTTTCAGTCGCTGTAACAGGATGGGCTTCATGTGTGCAGAATATATGTTTGGCTGGGTATGTTCTTATCTAAGTCCAGTAACAGTAAAAATATATGGTTTAGATTTAAGACAATTTGTTCCAAAAACAAACACTCCAGAACGCACACCCACTCTTGGAAGAAATGAAGCAGCTCGTGTCCTGGAAAGAGCCAGATATTCCTTTAGAGACACAACTTACATTAAGGTTTGATGTTTCATCACTTAGATTTCAGTTTGTCAGGACATGTGAGATGCCGTTCTAATTGAAAGTTGGCTGAAAGGGATCTCCATTATTTTCTCTTAATGGAAAATTGAAAGTTTCCAGTCCACCTTCTTGAACAAGGTGTTTCTTTCACTTTCCACCCATATCACGCTCACCCTTTTCTTCCGTTGTCCTCACTAGTACGTTCAAAAAATGTAAATGATGTAGACAGCTTATGCAAAGATTAAAATTCATGCTGTTAAATATTGTTCTACAATTCATTTATAAATTGCTCATATGCTAAAATCTATGCTGTTAAATTTTATTTTACAGTTAAATTATAAACTGCTGATGTGCAGTGTTTCTAAATCTGAACAGATATTTCATACTATGTTTTCTGATCAAATAGTTATTGGTCTAACAATACCACAAGGACAGACTAATATTCAAATGAATAACTAGTCTCGTATGGTGATCTTCTGTGCTTAAACTGCAATATTAATTTTGCCATGATGCCTTTTTCTAAACTAAAGTTTTTACAATATGTGAATAGGTATTTTATTTAGTTTACAAGTTATTAGTGTCATGGCAGTTTTCTTTTCATGGAAAGATTTGAAACTAGAATTGCCTGTAGAAATAGGCATATTATCTGTTTAAAATGTTCACTTGATCATTTTTATCCATTCAGAATGAAGGAAGGCTGAGAAATTATAGAATTAACTCCTCAAAGCCTAGAGGAAATGGTAGACACTGACTACATTGAATCAAACAAGTAAGATATTATTCTTAAAGTGAAGAGAAAACAGGAGGTTGAGAAAAGTGCAGACAAACAGGTTTGATGAAAGTTTTTTTTTTTTTCTATGCTTTTGCACCTCTGGGCATCGACAAATTTTTGATAACGGTAAACGTGACAAACATCTAAGAAATTTAATGATAAGATCATAAAGAAGGCTAGTGAATCAAGGCAAATAATTAGAGAGATGAGAGGATAATTTGAAAAAAAATTCATGTTATATTCTGAGAAGAGGACACTGAATGAATGAAAGACAACAGGAAAAATTGTGGAAATAAGAGAAAAAAAACTTTTCAGGAAAAATAATGATAAAATTTACAGAAAAACCATTTGGATAAATTTATTAGTTTGTTGTTCTCGTGCATTTTTTAAAAAGTAATTTGTGTAATTGTTTTTTAATTTTTACATGAAATAATGTCACGATGATAACAATTCTTCTGTGCACTCTAAATTACATAAAGCCCAAACACGTGAATATTCAGTTGATAAGACTGGCAGTGACAAAATGACAAAAGAAAGTCACCAATAGATCTCACAAGCAGCTGTGTGAAAAAGATTAATCCGGAAAATAAGGTGCTTTTGTTTTTTCATTACTTACTGAAGATGTTTAGCTACAATATATTTTATTAAGCTTTAAATACACTTTCTAGTATTTTGAATTATATAAGAAGACATGAATACAAATAAAAGTAGTGCTGAATATTCACGTGTTTGTGCTTTATGTAATTTAGAGTGCACAGCAGAATCTATCATCAATGTAACATTATTTCATGTAAAAATTAAATAAAATTTACATAAAATAAATACATTCAATAAAAAATGCACGAAAACAACAGACTAATAAATTTATCTGAAAAGTTTTTCTGTACATATTTTTAAACACAGCATATTCAATACAAATAGGAGTTTTGTTTTTTTAAATCACCTTCAAGACGAAAAATAAAAGGAGGCTAGACAGGACATATACCCTGCGTAAAATAAGACATGTCTTCCAAGAAGAGAATTAACTGACCATTGCCCACTGGGCATAGAGGAGCAGGTAGATTCTGAAGGAAGCAAGGTGCAGCTCAAGAAGTGAAGTAAAGAGAAAACAGGGATATGATTTTTTTGTTTGTCTTTTTGTCTTGGCCTGGGCTCCTTGGGCATGAAGGAGACTGTTGATGATGATGATTAATCAGTAAAGGTAGTCTCATAGAAAATACTGCCACATAGACTTCTGTATACTAGGCCCAGCCTCGAAAGTTGGTGTGATCAGGTCCCTTGCTCGCTGCCTTCACCGTCCCTAACTCCAAAGCAGAGCCAGGTATCTAGTGACAGGTGGATAGGCTGTAGCATAACGCCACCGTGTTTTGAACTCGGCACGTTTATCGTGAGAGCCCAGCACACTAACCACTGTACCAGTCGGACGCTTGATGAATCAGTAGAAAACAGAATACATCTCACTCCAGTAATTGTAAATTGGTTTTACGTACCTCACTCCAGTGACTGAATTGGTTTTATGTATCTCATTCCAGTAATTGTGAATTGGTTTTATGTATCTCGCTCCGGTGATCTGTGAATTGGTTTTATGTATCTCGCTCCGGTGACCTGTGAATTGGTTTTATGTATCTCGCTCCGGTGACCTGTGAATTGGTTTTATGTATCTCGCTTCGGTGACCTGTGAATTGGTTTTATGTATCTCGCTCCGGTGACCTGTGAATTGGTTTTATGTATCTCGCTCCGGTGACCTGTGAATTGGTTTTATGTATCTCATTCCAGTAATTATGAATTGGTTTTACGTTTCTCACCCTGGTGACTGTGAATCAGTTTTACTTGTCTCACTCCAGTGACTGTGAATTGGTTTTACATATCTCACTCCAGTGATTGTGAATTAGTTCTAGTTTTCCATAAACCCAGAAACTGCACCGTTAATAATCCACTATGGGAGTTAAGTAAAACAGTTTTCAATATTCAGAAAATCTCTCACATTCTAACAAATTGTGTTCTTCTAAACACTTATTATAACCATTCTGATGTAAATGTAATGTTAATTTATTCTGCTTCATTTTATAGTTAACAAAATTAAATTTTAAATGTAATGTGTAAAAAAAATAATAGTGTTAAGAGCACAAGTAATAACTCAACTGTAAAATCCCTATGTTACATATATTGTTGGTAATAAATATAATAAAGAATATAGTTAACATACTAAAAGTAAAAAGTCCAGTCCACATTTTAACATACTAAGAGTAAAAAGTCCAGTCCACAAAGTCTTTAATATATGGACATGCACCCTAAAAGGGCAGTGTCTTGGTCAAATAAGGCACGGCTCACCAAAACAAGATAAAACCAATTTAAAAAAAAAATTAACATACTTACAGTAAAGTTTCTAGTTTAAAGGCTGATAGTAAAGGTACAGTTACTTATGGTAACATTGTTACATAAAACATGTATTAAATTCCATCTTCTGCATCAGTTGAAGATAGTACTTTTGCTATATGTAAAGCAGTACATGCACACTGCACGCATGATGCGCCACCTGGTGGTGGGGCTAGAGTAGCTTTAGGCCAGGGAAGAAAGAAGAAAAAAAAGTTTTATGTTAAGTTAAGGGAGCCAAGAACCGTGGCCCTACTTATGCACTATTTATGCAATTCATTGTCTGACCTTGCCCGCCTTGTGATACTGTGGCAGACGTGTAGTGTAGGCCAGCTTTATAGACTTCCACTTTTCCAAGTCTCAATTTTGTTTTTCATCCTTCACTGGGCATGTTTTTTTTTTTTAACTCACTGTGCTGTGGGGTGATCCAGAAGTGTGCTGACAGTATATATGTGTGGCTGAGGATAGCAGTCATGACAGGGGAGCTGTAGATCTGAATTTTTGGATAATAGTGGATAGCTTCTGTTTCCCCCTCCCCTCCCCTCCTGGATTTGATTGTGTGTTATTGTCATCAGTACAGCAGGTTAACCAGTGATTTTTATTGTAAGGGAAGTTTTCTCCTCCTATAATAAATCAATGATCCAGACAGAGCGAGCAAGCAGACAGCTACTGCTGGTGAGTGGGGGACTGGGTCTATAGGCCACAAGTCTCTCACAGACAGTCAGAAGAGGAAAAAACAATACAAATACATGACTGGGGCATGTCTGGCCTGCTAGTGCTGCTCTTATCATGTGTATGAGTCATGGCAATCTAGTTCATTGTAGTGCCCATTGTTCATAAGGCTTTTTGCCTGTTGAGGAAGTTTTTTTCTTTTTAAATTTAATTTCTTGCTATGTTTCTTAACCTGAAAATTTTGACCAAGACAGTGGTTCACTTATCGGCAATGGATGGCTAAGCTCAACTTTGTTTTTAAATCTTCTGGATGTCCCAGGAGTCTGGAAGTTACAGGTAGGACAGGTTCACTTAACTTGCTTAGTAAATGTTAACACCACCTGGTTTTAATGTTTTTTTTTCTGTATCTTGTTTTTTTTTTCTCCTAGCACTCAACCAACCCAACTCAGTGATTCTTTTAAGTTGTGTGAAATGAAACTACGTGATAGCTATGTTTATTTATTTATTTACTTTTTTCTTTTGGCCATTTCATTAAGTGGCATGCTCATTACTTGTAGGGGGATTGTGTTCAAATGTATATCAGGACATGTTTATTGTGCGTAGAAATGAGATACACACTGCGGAATTTGTGACTCTGAATTCTTCTTAAGTCTTGTGAATATATGCTTTGTCTATGCGAGAATACATTAAGGGATTTGTGACTCTGAATTCTTAAGTTTAGTGAATATGTTTATTATCTACATGAGCGTAGGCTTTGGGATATGTGACTCTGAATTCCTCTTAAGTTTGGTAAAATAAATATGTCTCTGCGAGCGTACACTATGGGCATTGTGAATCTTGAATTCTTCTGAAGTTTGGTGAATACACATATTGTCTGTGTGAGCATAAAATTAGGGTTTTGTGACTGAATTCTTCTTAAGTTTAATTAAAATGCATATTGTCTAAGTGAGCTTACACCTCAGGTTTAGTAACTCTGAATTGCTCTAAAGTTTGGTATATATACATATTGTCTTTGTGAGCATACACTATGGGATTTGTGTGACTTAAGTTTGATGTATATACTTATTGTCTGTGCAAGCATTCAATATGAGATTTATGTCTCTGGACTCTTCTTGAGTGTTGTCAATATATTTACTGTCTGTGTGAGCATACACTATGGAATTTGTGACTGAATTCTTCTTAAGTTTGGCAATTATAGGTATTATCTATATGAGCATGTATATGGGATTTGTGATTCTGACTTCTTCTTAAGATTGATGATTAATACACATTTTGTCTATGTAAACACGTATACTATGTAATTTTGACTTTGAATTCCTGGTAAGTTTGGTGAAGATATATATATATGTTGTCTATGCGAGTATATGCTATGGGATTTGGGCCTCTGAATTCTTCTTAAGTTTGCAAATATACGTATTATCTATATGAGCATGTATATGAAATTTGGGACTCTGAATTCTTAAGTTTGGCTAGTTCGGCAAATATACATATTATTTATATGAGCATGTACATGGGATTTGTGACTGACTTCTTAAGATTGGTGATTAAAATACATTTTGTCTATGTGAATTTACACAAAGTAATTTTGACTCTGAATTCCTTTTAAGTTTGCTGAAGATATATATATTGTCTATGTGAGTATAAGTTATGGGATTTGTGACTCTAAATTCCTCCCAAGTTTTATGTAGGTACATATTGTGTATGCAAGCTTTTGAATGCTTGCAAAATTAGCTCTTCTCCCTAAAGGGATTCATTAGATGGTAATTTTGATTACTCATGGCTGTAACGTTTTATGCCCAAGCTGTCTAGATGCACTTCAGTTGGAAATAGTGATTTATTATGCATGCCACCAGCCTTATTGATTTTTCCAACATGCAGGGAGTCGACACACTCCATTTGCTCTATCCGTCCATGAAGTAATTATTTTAGAAGCGAGAGCTCGCGTCCGTCAGTTTGTTACAGTACTGTTGAATCCCTTTCTCATAGAGATGTGAAACCATCTTGACCAGTTTATGTATGATTTCAGGATAATATTGTCCATGATTTTATCCCTAAAATTAATGCTTAGATGGATTACTTTTTTTTTTTTTTTTAATTTAAAATATGCATTGTAATAAAAGCACAAAGGACCAAAAAACAAATTGAACAATTTAAATTTGTTAACTAATCTACACAAGGATTTAATATTTCCTTTACTTAATAATACATAATTTTTATTTTAAAAAAAAATAAAATTTTGCCTTGTTTTGGCGAGACTTGTCCCATTCAACCTAGTCGGTTATATTAGGGCGCATGTCCAAATATAAACGATTTTCAAGTCTTGAAAAATTACCTATTTTATTATATAATAATACAGTAAGAGTAGTCTATAAATACATGTTTTGTTTATCTTTATTTGTCAGATAAGCTTGCATTTACATAGGCTTTGGAAATACCTATCAAGCTCTTACTTTTGGCATTTGTGGCTAGATACATGCTGCAACTAATATGAGGTTCTGCATAGTGCTGGCAGCCTCATGCTTTACTGTGGAGGGTTCATGCTGGGAATCGATTCGGATGACAGATAGAAAAATTATCTGGTCACTATTAAAGATGTGAACCTCGCTTTAAATATTCTGATTCAGATGGCCAACCTGTTAAAATGTAAGAATAATTTTATACAGATTAAAGTTTCCTCTATCTCTTCTTTGTACATGTTTGTTGGTTTATTAAGTTGTCGTCTGTTAGGCAGTTTTGGAACGTTTGCTGCTTAGACATTTTAGTATTCCAGATAAATGAGCAGTTGTGTTAAGGCTGAAAACAACACATCATGCAGATGTGCTGTAGTTTCACCGTACTTCTGTGCCACGGCTCTTTTTTTTTTTTTTAAACACGGTGCACATGCACATAAATTTCTCATGCAACCGCTGTTCTTTCTCTCTCCCTCCTCGCTCTTCTGTCCTCATTCTTTATTGTTAGTTTTAGAGTTAATGTAGAAAGAAGGGTTAAGATTCTTGCTCCTTCTAAGTGTGTTGTGTGTGCTTGTTCTTTGCTGGTCTCATGATGTGCAGATAAAAGTAGTAGAGGATAAAGTCTTTGGCTGGCGATATCAATAACCTAGATTTTCTCCCCACTGCTGTCTGGCTGCATAGTGTGGTGCATGCTTCACATGCTGTGGCTAAGCAGAAGTGTGCAGCCCTCTACACAACCTGCCTGCCTCACTGCATAAAATGCTGATTTGCTGCTGTGGCAGTGAAGGGGAGGAAGGTGGTGGGCGGGGAAACTAGGACGACATGCATTTCAGGTCTGTCTGGCATGTCTCGTTACACCACCTTTTCCTTTTCTCTTAAATTTGAACAAAATTATCCATGTGAATTTTCAAAATGGGGGTGTAGGAGTATTTACTGAATGAATTCATAGTACTGTGTGGTTTCTCAGTTATTGTTAATTAGTAGGATCTGTGAAATATTAAATTTCTTATTTTAATCTTTTGTTGGGCTGAAACCAGACGTGTCAACATAAAGAGACGCTATGAGTTTGCGCCATGCTGCCGTGTCATAACGCCCATGCACTCAACTCTACCTCACAGCAGTGTGCGCCACCAGCCTCGATTTAACCCCCTAAAAACTTTTAAAAATTTTTTTAAAAAGCCCAGCTAATCGGCAGATTCATCGCATGGAAATTTTAAAGATACGCATGGATATTTTAAAGATACGCTGCCGCAAAATGTTATGAAGTTTACTGTTATTTAACTGAATAGTTTTAGTATTTCGATTTCAAATATTTTAACGACGCACCTAACTGATGTGTAATATGTTACTAAGTTTGTGGTTTAGAAAGAAAACCGTTAGGGTATATGTATTCTTATACTGTGCGCTCCTTTAGCCAGACGCTGTGCAGACGAAGAGAAGCAAGACGCGCCATTTTGTGTTCTCTAGTGCCTCTCTTGTGAAAGTTGTCTGGAAGCCAGAGCGCCTCTAGACATTGGGTCATTTGAGTCATAGTGACCATGTTCCTCCGACAAGGACCATGAGACACAAGTACCAGCTAGGACCACAGCACACCAAGGGGCTGCTATTTTCACACAGAATGGATTTTGATTTCTCCTTTGCAGACAGCTTGATGTAAGGACCTCACGCTCTGGTCACCCAAACCTCATTGTCTCTCTGGGCCAGTGCCACCCCTTGAGCACTCTTTCTGTTTTTGATCTGCTTGTTTTAAAAAAAATTTAGTCCTTTCTGTGAAGAATTTGCTTCCTGTGTAAGATGTGTACGTGATTATTATTTATTCCGTTTCAGGTTTATCTAGTCTAGAGAAGTGATCAATCCTTGTCTCGTGGTATGAGTGTTCAAATGTTTGTGCAGACAATAATGTCAAACAGGAGAAATCGCCATTGCCGGCAGTTGTTTCAAACAGGAAAAATTGCCAGCAATAGCCGTTGTTTCAAACAGGAGAAATTGCCAGCAATAGCCGTTGTTTCAAACAGGAGAAATTGCCAATGCTGACAGTTGTTTCAAACAGGAGAAATTGCCAAAATGTCTATAAAGTCTGTGTTTAGTATTTTAGACCAGTGGTTCCCATCATCTATATCATGCACAATATATTGTCATGTGGGGTGTCGTGAAATATAAAATTTTACTTCTTACAAAATTTGGCATCTTTATTATAATCGGGATGCTGTATCGCGCTGGTTTGGCAAAGAAAATCACTATGTTCAGAAAAGTTGGAATTTATTTCATTATTCTGGTTGGTCAAAGAAATTCGCAAGCGTTGACTGCGTGTCAGTCAGATTTCCAGCACTTTCTGTCAAAAAGGTACACTTTGGTAAACTATTTGATGTCCATCTCTCTGTTTTTGCCCATTATTTTTTTCTTTTCGCTGTGGCCCATCTCTCTCTCTTTTTATTTTTGGCCCTATAAAGTGCCTTCAACCTTTTCTTCACCTATGTTTTTTACAGATTGTTGTAGTAGGCAAATTATGTTTTATTACAGTTCACTGGAATCTCACAGTGCTTTCCAAATCAGAAGATGCATTTTAAAAACTGTAAATACAATTACAACAGCTAGCAAGAAAATCCATTGAGTGACTGCATCTGGTAAAATAATATTTCCACGTTTTTGCCAGATTCTCTATGTTGCTGATTTTACAGCTTAGCTGAAGTAGTATTTTCTTGAAATCCTACAGCATCTTAGTCGGAATTTATGACAGTAGGATTTCAGATTAATTGAGATTTCCATACTTTTAGAGGGATACAGGGTCTGTCTCATGAAGTGTTCTTGTAGAGAGGAAAGAACATATCTGTTTTTACATTAGTTGTTTAGTTTCATATGTTTGTGTGTAGCAGGAAAGGATAACCATGCTGTTATGTGGAAGTTTATCCTGACATCTTCTTTGGTCCTTGGTCGCTGATTAACAAAGCAATCAGTGACCATCACGCCTGGTGGTGTCTTGTGGGGCAGCAAAAACTATCTCCACTTTGCTCGATCGGCAGCCATCCTTCGTGGGGTGCCCCAGCTCTGGTTCATGCTTTGCATCTCTGCTTCCACATGTTCAAATACAATGAAAGACGCAGTCAACGCCTTAACAAAATACAAGTGCCCAAGCCTAGGCTTAGCTTACTCTGCTGCTCATCTTTGGAACCATCTTCCACATGATCTAAAAAATAACAACCTCAGTCCCTATTCATACAATCGTAGACTTTTAGAATACTTTGAGTTCTGATTATCTGCCCCCCTAATGTGATTATTTTTCCGAACAAATGATATAATATTGAATGTAGGTTTAATGATGATGTTTGTACTTTTCAGCATATTTTATTTCATGGTGATACTTAGTTTGTACTTTTCAACAAATTTTATTTCGTGATTATAATTAGATACTGTGAATGTGAGTATGCTATTATTTTACCCTTACAACTTTTAATTCCTTTACATTGATAGATAAAATGCATGTGAGAATAAATGAAATCAGTATAAAAGACGAGAGAAAGGAAAGGCAGAATGTCAAGACGGGCTTGCGTGCCCAATTTTCAACCCTTTGAAAATAAAGTTTGTTCGTTCATTCATTCGTTCTCTGCCAGGCTGCTTTTGGTTGGCCTGACTTTCGCTTTCCTTCTGGAGTTGATAGCATGACAGTTGTGGTACATAAAAGAAGATAACCCACACTGTAAGTTTCAAATCTTCTTGTTTGATCCTTAGCCACTGACTATCAAATAAAACATTATAAATCTAAAATACACTGCTAAGGATTACAGAAGCGGATAAGTTAAACAATGTTTTTATGAGCTTTCAGTTGAGGAAATGATATGGAGAATGTTGAATATGTGAATAGTAGCTTTAGATGTAATTTAAATATTTTCCTTGATTTGCTTTCAAAATCTCAGATTATCTTATAACCCAGTGCATCTCCAATTCTGACACTTTCCATAATGGCATTACATACTCTGGCACTGGCTCAATTCTGGGAATATGAAAAATGAAAGTAATTTTTTTTTCTTTACTTTTGGAAATCATGTCTTGTTTAATTTGTGAAGTTGTGATGATCTTGCTTCAGAAAAATGTGATCCAATTGTGAAACCGTAGAGACTTACTTATGATGCTCTAGTAGTTTATTGTGTGAAACTGGTGAAATAACTTTAGTGAAGCTGCATTTAGTTAATGGATTTCAGGCCAGTGTAACTGTTTCATCATAATCATCATCCTTGTGGCAGTGGTTCCCAAAGTGTGGTATTATTCTTCTTAATCTTCGTTTGCTTGCACATAACCACATCTATCTCTCCTATAAAGCTGGTAGTCCAACTCAGGGTTCTTCACCATACAGTTTCTCCCTCAGTTGGATTCCAGAAGGTCATGATGCCACCATGCTCCTCTCATATCTTTGGAGTACATGTTCTACTAATTGTATACTACAGAACTATACTATACATTACCAAGACTCCGGTACTACAGAACTATACTATACATTAGCAAGAAGTGACCAAGTGATAATTTTCAGACTAAGAACTGGCCATTGCATGCTGGGTACACAAATGGGTTTCAGATAGCATGCGGCAGAAATGTTATTTTATTTTATCATAATTTTTTATTAGCTGCAGATAACAATTAATTGAAATTTGATAGATTAGAATGGTGAAATGTAGAAATACACACGTTTACTTACAAGTGTTGATTGTGTTTTTGCTTTACGGACAATACACCTGCCTTTATAGCAGACTAGTAGGACAGTTAAGTATTAAAAATGTGCTTTCTTCACTATTTAACAAGCGTAGTCTATTTTAAGACTGATAAGAATCCACCATATATATCCGCTACAATATCAGAATGTATATATCGTATAGCTTGTGTGTGTTCGTATGTATGTATATAAATACAGGTACACATACCAGTCAAAACAATGACAGGAGGAGAATTAAAGCCAACATATTAAATTTTCAGCATCTGCAGCCAGATTTATAAGACTGAAGAAGGAATAGGAAAATAGAATGTAATGTGACTGATTACGTAGCTGCTTTTTAATCAACAACATTAAAAAAAATATAGTTATCTTTAAAAATGTTCCCTTGATAGCCTGTGTCCTGAATATGTACTTTAAGATTGTCTCTGTACTTCCTCGTGTGAGCAGTGCATAAAGTTGACCATGAGCAAATACTGCTTTGGTACACTTACTCGTTCCTCTTTTACTGTGAGGTAGATAAACATAAAAAGGATCAAATTACTGTTCCTGTGTTTTCGTGGCAAAAAAGGAGAGCTGGAATCACTTGGCTCTAAATTGATGCGTGGAATGATAACTCATCCTCCTTAACTGCTACCTGTGATGATTTGTTGTATTTTTTATTTTAGTTCAATCCACTGTTTTTAGTTTTACCAGAATTCCGAGTTAAAAAAAAAATAACTAGAAAAAGTATTGGATGGCTCTTTTTTAATCATGAAACTAAATTATTATACTTTTGTTCTTTCTTGACGGGTTGCTTACAAAGAGGTCTATGAAATCCGAATAAAATAGGTTATTGGCTTCTATGTGGGATGGTTCTAATGGGCGTTTAAGATAACTATCATTCAATCACAGCGCAATGCGTGCCGTTTATTTTTACACACACGCATGCACACACACACACACCCACCACCACCCCCCAACAAAGCTTGTGCAAAAGTTTCTAACACACTGTCCCATGCACCACAAAAAAATTGAGAAGCATGTACATTCACTCAAAACACAGTGCAATCAATGCACACTGTTTCCGTACTTTCCTGAAAAGCCATTGTTTCTTCTCTTTCAACACAGACTTACACTTACCTACCAGTCAGATTCTTAATGGCATGATATAAACAGGGTGGGCCAAAAGTCTAGTCCCATAGGCAATTTACCTTTCATTACTCAATGTCTAAAGAAGTAAATGTTTCAGTGAGCACTATTAGATGCATCCTTTCATCTAGTCATTTTCACATGTACAAAATCCACTTAGTTCAAGAACTACACCGCGATGACCCAGACAATCGTAAGCAGTACTGAGAGTGTTTTGTGCATATCATGTTCAGTGATGAAGCTGTGTTTGACCTTAATGTTTCACTCAACAGACATAATACACGATATTGGGCTATTGAAAACTCACACTGGGTAACGGAAGACAAATTGCATATGGGGCTTGGCTTTTGGCACACCCTGTATATTATATATGCACTAGTGCAGAAGAAATAGTATTATTAAAACTACCCCTAAAATATCTTTGCTTGTGAGGGGTATGACAGTACGATTAAGCTCTAATCAGGTGTACACGATTATTGTTAGGTTGAGAAACACTGGCCTGAGGGAGATAGATCTTCAGCAAATTCATGGCAAGTTGTCCTGTCCTTTACCGGCCATTCAAATTTTTTCTGTCGTTTTTGTGTGTGTGTGGGTCCATATTAGGGCTCTCTCTATTTCCGTTTCCATGTGTTTTTAGGTCTTCCGCAATAGGTCTATATCCTTTTATCTGAACATCCGAAAATCAAAAGTTTATTTGGGCTACTTTTCTGTCACAATTTGGACGATTTCTGACTATTTTGGATGATTTTCTGAAAAAAAATTTGGGCAGTTTTCCTAACACATTTTGGGCTACTTTTCTAACACGATTTGGGCGATATCTAAAAACCAAAACAATTCAGTTTCGAAACAGTTATTCCCGAGGATTTCAGTTAAAAGGATACAGATCTGTATTTATATTACCCGGGGGATTCCAGAACAAGGACTTCCTTGGTATACTATCAGTTGGTTTGCTATCCAACGCCAGCTTTTGATTGTCACCTCTTGATCCTCTGATATTTGTATGGACCTTCCATCAGTTCCACGTTGCTGATCTTGACATGCCGTTTCAGTTTGTGCAAACACCCATTTGTGAAACATTTTCATTGTTCTCCATGTTCATAAGCCATACCTATTGAGTTGACATTTTTTTTTTCTTAGACAGGGTTAATGTTTTTAAAAAAAAATGCCCATGTATTTCCAAATTGAATGAAGTCTGCCATCTGTTTTCTTGTTTTGATGTTACTCTCAGTTCCTCAAACGGTAACTGTGTTGCTTCCATGATATATGTATGAGCTCACATCTTATAGAGGTGCTTCCCCAAGTGCAGTTTTATGTTGATTGGCTTTCCTTGTTTTTGCATACAGGAACTTTAGTTTTGACATAAAAAATGATTTTCTGTGACATTTCTGCTGTCTTGTGAAGCCAAAAAAAAAATTTCTAATTGAATATAGTTTGACTTACAGAATTATATTGTTAGTAGGCTGTTTATGATAAGGCAGTAAGCTTCAGTTCTTGTGTGGATGCAGTATGAGAAAAACATTTATACAGTAGTCCCTTTCTCTAGCACACACATGAATTGATTCTGTCTCGGTTCTTCACAAGACCTGTAAGAAAATTTGCAGCACTGTACTTTCTATTATTATTTCAAGAATGCTGTCAGTAATGTGAACTGCTTCCGCAATGAACATGTTTAAAAATGAATTATTAATTTCCTTTTTTGGAAACTTGAGGAAACTTTCTAAAACACATGTGACGAGGTTATTGGCAAAAATAATAAGTGGCTTACAGAATGGTTTACAGAAGACACATAGAAGCTCATATAAGAAAGAAGAACCTTTACTCAGAAAGTCAGTGACTGTAAATAGCAAGAAGAAAACACTGTATTGGGAGATGAGCAAGAGCAGAAGAAGAATGCCAGACAGGATAAGAAAAGCCACATTGGAAAAATGATAGAGGAAACAGAGAAACCTGCAAAAAAATTGAGACGGATCTTTCACAATATTACCAGAATTCTATCAAGGACACAGCAAAATTGCAAAGCACTGTACAAATACAAGAGGAATATCTGCATTGAAGAGAAATAAAGGCAAGATTTCAGGATTGAATGGGATTCCTCCAGTAAATCATGAAAGTTTTATTCATTACAGAGGTGTTACATCAGCTTCTAATGAATCAAACGCTAGAAGGAAGACATCATATTAAAATGTCAAAAAAGGGAAATTTTAATAGGAAGTCCAACATGATATTAATGTAAACTTTTTTTCATATCAACATTTTGATAACTTAGTAGATTGATGAGTAATAAGTAAATTATAATAAAATTAGTATCATATAACAGGAGTCTGAGACATTAAGATTTTCATAATTGTTGTTGTTTTTTTTTTGTTTTTTTTTTAACTAGGGTTGCTGAGCTTCTCACTCTTTTGCAGCCAATGCTAAATTGAAGACTCCTTGGTATTATCTACACTGTAGATCTAGGCTTTTCATGTGGCTTTTCTGCCAATCCGAAACATGTTGAGTTGAAGTCATGAGCTCCAGTTTCTCCAGCTTGGCTTGCATTTAAAGGATCGTCACATCTGGTCCCAAGCTAGGAGGAAGAAGCAGCACGTGGCATACTGTGCATTCCTTGCCATTCAAGGGGGCTCTCCATATATGTAGAGCTAAATACTGTATCTGGTTCTGGACCCTCCCAAGGAATCGTCACATCCTACACGGAGCAACTTCTCAGCTCCCTCTGGCTATCTTGGTTCCATAGTGAGATCCTCCTGCATGCAGCCAACCAGGTAAAATGCCAGAATACTTAATAAGAAAAGCAGTTTCCTAGAGAAATACAATTTTGTAAGTCAAAATACACCATTGTAAAGTGCGTTCTGACAACCGATATATTTAGATTTTTAGGGAACGATGACTAAATTAATCAGAAAATATACTAATCCAGTTTTGATTTTTTTCCTCTTTTGACGTAAAATTTCCTGCTGCTTCTGTTCTTAAGAGAGCTAAACCATTGCTGTCCGGATCTTTTCCAGTTTCAGTTTGTATGATTGGTGTTCACATTTCTTGATCCTTCTCATTTGTCACAGATTGCCTCCCCTGCTTTGCAGTAGTGGTCCAACAGTGGCCAAAAATGGGTATCTAATTGGGTCGTCAAAGGTGTCTACCTTCGCACAAGATTACTCTTGGCAGAGATGTAGATAGAAGGGTAGTGACACTTCTACCTTAAGGGAGATTTCAGAATATATTTTCAGAAGTCAAGAACAATGTTGCATTGAGCTGAACAAATGTTAACTTATATCTGATCTGTTGCATTTTGCAAAGGATTTAAGCAATGGTTGTTAGCCCGTTCAAGCCCCCAGCTGAGTTAATTCAGCGAATTTCCTCTTATAATGGTATAGCTCTGTTTAGAGGTAAATATATGTCTAAATGTATATATATATTAGTCGTGCTCTTACGTTTGCATCAGGCGACCTATTACTCTTAAGGGTCCTACAGGCAGCGTGGTGCAACAAGACCATACCAAAGGATTGGGAGATTGCCATCATAACACCAATTTTCAAAAAGGGTGACAATCGACAATGTGGAAACCACTGAGGCATATCACTTCTCAGTGTCCCTGGTAAAATCTACTCTAGAATCCTAGAGCAGAGACTCCGATGCCTAGCTGAGCCACAATTGGATGAGGTCCAGTGTGGATTCCGAGCAAACCGAAGTACTCAAGACCTAATCTTCACACTCAGACAGCTGAGTGAAAAGGCTCTTGAGTATAAGAGTGAGATCCATCTTTGTTTCATAGATCTGGAAAAGGCGTTTGACAGGGTCCCCTGGAGCAAACTTTGGGACTGTTTGGCAAGGAAGAACATTCCAGTACCTCTGATTCATGCTATACAGAGCTTCTACAAGTCTTACAGAAATTATGTGAGGACAGCAAACCATAAGTCATGGTGATATCACGAGAAGAAAGAAGACATCAGATTAATCTGGGAGAACAGGTCCTGGAGCAGGTCGACCACTTTAAATATCTCGGAGCTATTATAGACCGAAAGGGAGGCATCAAAGAAGAGTTGGCCATTTGAAAAGCTGCAGCTGGGAGACTTTTTCAGGCCATAAATCGAGGATTCCTCAGCAAGAGAGAGGTTGATAAGAGAACGAAGAGAACGAAGATGGCTGTATACCGCTCCACCTATGTCCCAGTCTTGACATATGGATGCGAGTCATGGGCAATGACTACAACCCACAAAAGCCAGATCCAAACCTCAGAAATGAGGTATCTGAGGAAGGTGGTTAAAGTAACAAGAAGAGACATGGTCCGCAACCAGACGATACGTCACCTAAAATCCCACCCCCTGCAGACCCAAGTAGAACAGTCCCAACTAAGATGGTTTGGCCATGTCTGCAGAATGGGAGAAGATCAGCTACCACGACAAGCATGGGAAACAAAGAGCCAGGGATCCAGACCCCCAGGACGGCCCAGAGTTCGCTATGAGGACAACATTAGACAATCTTTGAAGGACCGAGGACTAGAATGGAACCAGGCCAGGAGGAAGACAGCCGATAGGATAGTCTGGCGCTCTCTCTTCCAAACCTCTACACCTCACCGTAGAAGGGGATCAACTAAGTAAGTAAGTAAGTAAGTTTCTACACCATACAGTAAAAAAGAATATATATATATAACACTTGATGATTGATTCTCAGTTTTAATTTATGGGTTAATTGTTTAGATGTCAGTGTTTGTCTCATGTTGGTGAAGGTAGCTTTGGCCATTCCTACTCTCTTGTTGATTTCTGTTTCACATCTGCCATCTTCAAAATTCAAAATCTAGCTTAATGGGCTAATGCCGATTTTCCATTAAGCCAGTATATCTGCTTGCCATACTAATCATTGCAGCAATAAAAGCACTTCTAATCTATTATTAGAAAATCAATATTTAAATAAGATCGTCTCACATCAGTCACAGTGGAGATACCTCATGCTATCTTTAACTATTTTTAGACCCAAGCTGTGGAATCCTCTGGTCATTGACGTCACTAACTTATATTTGTTAAAGGTTTTGGCACACGGAAACAATGCTTTTGAAAGAATAATTGTATGTAATGTATAAAAGAATACAATGTATTCAAGGAGGACAGAATGCTCAATTTTGGCTTTAAAAAAATAATACAAAGCAAACTTATCGGTTGATAAAATATTGTAAGTTTAGAACACTTTTGATTTGTGTTGTATAATTACTAATTTGTTGTTGTTAAGGCAGTTTGTGAATGTTTTTGTTACAGTTTTAACTAATGCCCATCAGGAGACCCAGAGTGCACATAAGATACCCAGAGGGTGACCTTGGCTTTCAGCTATTGACCTGATATGGTTAAGATGTCCCCTGTAGTTCCAGGGGAGACAAAGAAAGAACAGGACTACTGCTCCGTCAGGCATTTCGTACAAGGCGATTAATATGAGGTTGGCAACCTCATCATGTCAAATATATTGCTACAGAAACCACTGCGGCAAGAGCATGGGAATGCTTTGTACAGGCTGAGTGCAAGGGGGCCAGCTACAGTTGTGGTTCATTGCTACATACGGAGCTAACAAGAAAATAATGATGATAGTTAAGACATTAATCTTTTTTCCTCGTGATCAGTTTTACTCACAGACAGGAAGTCATGATGAGCCCACGCGTGCTTCTTGGTATGTGGTAGCTCTGAGCTTGTTATTAAACACTGCTGTTTTAGTTCACAAGTTTTAAACGCATTGTATGTCATATTTACTGTTGTGTCATAAATGGGAGGGGGGGGGGGGGGGGGGTCGGCCCAGCTTTTATCAGTGGTCTTAGAACTGAACTTAAGGAAGGACCCATTCTTTGCCTATTGGAGCAGTGCTTTTCAGCTGGTGGTACACATATCGCTGGTGGTCCTATAGTTGACAGTCTGATGGTGCGTGGAGATGTTTGGAAGTGATGGTTTTCAAGCCTAGTTTCTTATTCACTTTTTATGATTTGACTCATTGTTAATAACACTGATGTTAGGTTTTTTCATTCTGCTTAGTTAGGATGGAACTGCTGATCCGTTTTTGATATTACCAAATTTTTAATATTAGGCTTTTAATTCTGGTCACTGCTGTATTTACATTGAGGTGAGATTCTACGTACTTATTTTTGATGAGTTAGAATTTTGATTCTAACCAGTATGAAGGTATTGATCTTAATATATTGGTTATTTCGTCATAGTTTTGGTGCCTACTGATGGTGTTGTATTTTATTAAGTTTACGTCCATTTACAGTATTCAGTTTACTATGAAACATAGAATGTATGTTGGTGTAAGGCAGGGGTTCCCAGCCTGGGGTGCTCCTAGGGAAACGATGAGTGTCTAGGATGTACAGGGAATATTAGGTAAATAACTATCCTTCTATTGAAATATTCCAATTGTAGAAGTGTTAGTGGAAAAAAAGTTGTAAATTGAAGAGAGAATGGCTAGTCTTGTTCTTAATGAAATCCAAAGCATGAAACAAACTGTAGACTGAGCATGATATACAGGTAAATCTTAAAAAAAAAAAAAACAAGAATAAAACTGTTGGTTGACAAGAAACAGAATCCAGGGTCTTACTAATGATTATGTTATTGAACACACTTGAAGGATCTATAAAAATAATAAAGCAATTTTTTTTTTTTTGGGTCTGCCATGCTTTTGTCATTGGTCATAGCACTGAATTTAAGGAAGGACCATACTTTGTCTATTGGAGCAGTGCTTTTTAGCTGGTGGTACACATAATGTTGGTGGTCCTGTAGCAGACAGTCTGGTGGTAACATAATCATTTGACTGTGTTCTGGTAAACATTACTAACTTATGATACTAAAATGTTATATACCAAATAAATATTTCTTTAAGAAAAATAATTAATCCATTTAAAAAAAAAAAAAATAAGCAAATGCTTGGTAAACTAGAATTTATTTCCTCTCATTTTGAATAGGGGGTATGGGACTGTTTACTTAAAGCCAAGGGGGTGGCAAAGCAACATGATTTGTGCAAGAATGAAAGTTGCTTCTCCCCATGGTGCTTGATGATGCAAGTACACATTTAAAGCACATCGATAAACACTTGAAAAATGACTGAATTAAATAAATAACAGTGCCCTCTGTAGGCATTGTGTAAAACAGCGTAGAAACAAAACAAAATATATATTTTGTAAAAGTTGTTAGTATGACATTAGCAGGTAGAATAAGATGACGAAGACATAGATAAACCTTGAGCTGATGGCACAGGACAGGAAGACTTGGAGTTTGTTTAAGACCTAGGACAGGAAGACTTGGCATAAGTTTGTTTAAGACCTAGGACAGGAAGACTTGGTTTGTTTAAGACCTAGGACAGGAAGACTTGGCATAAGTTTGTTTAAGACCTAGGACAGGAAGACTTGGCATAAGTTTGTTTAAGACCTAGGACAGGAAGACTTGGCATAAGTTTGTTTAAGACCTAGGACAGGAAGACTTGGCATAAGTTTGTTTAAGACCTAGGACAGGAAGACTTGGCATAAGTTTGTTTAAGACCTAGGACAGGAAGACTTGGCATAAGTTTGTTTAAGACCTAGGACAGGAAGACTTGGCATAAGTTTGTTTAAGACCTAGGACAGGAAGACTTGGCATAAGTTTGTTTAAGACCTAGGACAGGAAGACTTGGCATAAGTTTGTTTAAGACCTATGTCATATATATAAAATCACCAGACCGCAGGGTCTTTGATATTTGGACTTGCTCCCTAACATAACCAACGGACCTTATGTCTAGGTTGTACGGGGTGCACCTCATCAGAACGAGTCACTACTCCTATTTAATAAATAAGGCCTATGCTCCTCGAGGTGCTGAAGGGTGATGATGATGAAGTAGAATAAGCTTAAACGTGTATCAAATCCAGACCACCCCTGATAGACCATCAGTGTTGTACTCTTTTTAGCTCACTCTAGGACCGGCAGAAGTACTTGAGTTACTGTGTACACACACACACACACACATCTAGAAACCTTCTGACTAGAGACTATTTGCAAGGTACCTTATTGATCGAGACTATAAAAAGGTAGCATAAAAATGGAAGAGAATGTCTAGACAGAAAATGTAAATGTATTAAAGCTTGGTGGGGTTGAATAATGACAATATTGTGAGTATGGAAAGTTCGACTGCGAATGAGACTGTCAGAGAAAAATCCAATAATGGATGGTACAAGGGTGTCTGGATTACTGTCTATCAGGAGTTTTTTTTTTTTAAGAGTTGGGGAAAGTGGAGGATGTTAGTTCAGTGTTTTGTGTTCTCAAGTGAAATTCTGCCGTGTGCTGTGTTTTATTTGCTGACGATTGATCATTATTGGCTTCAAGGAAATAAGGCAACATTTCTTTTTTAAATGTACATGCATATATACACTATATTCTAAAAAGTTAATAAATAATAAGGTATCCCATAGCAGATACTGAGATAGGGGAGCGAAGAGTACTAGGTCCAGTGTAAATGCGGTGGGGTGACCATTTCCCTCCTCACTGCCTTGTATTGGTAATCATCATTCATTGTCTTTTCCCCTTCCGCTCCTTACGGAGCATGAAGCCACCAGTGCAATGATAGTTCCTGTGGCAATATGTTTTGCCTGATGAGGTTGCTAGCCCTCATAGACAACCTCGTATTACTCACTTCTTACAAAATGAAGCAGTAATCCTATACATTCTCATCACAGACCTCCTCAGTATTGGTAATGAGAGGAACAAGTCTGATCATCAGAAGGACTCCACCCCCATCAGACAAGTACCCAGCAGCACACTATCGAGTTGAAGAAACATTTACTGATACCCTATTCTTTCATATATTTTTTTTTATATATGTACGCCCGCTATTACTCGAGTCAAAATCTCCTGTTAATATATCTAACCTGAGACTCATTTTACATGAGTATCCTATTTTCCCTGTACGCTGACAGATGTCCTCTCGCCATTCAGGCAGATACTCGCCATCTTCGAAGGGTACCCATTAGAGCTGGGTCTTTCATATAAATACTGCCACCTAGCTTAAATGCAATGGTACTAAGCCAGCTACTGTCATAACTTGTCACTGTTCCTGCAATATAATACATTTTCATTTAACTTGGTGTAGAAGTTGTAAGCATTAAGAACAGTGAAAACACATGAATTGGTTTGAAGGGTTTTACACTGTTTTTTCTGTATGATTTTCGTGATGTGTGATTTCTGTGACATTTTATGATGCGTGATTTTCTGACAGTTTTCTTCAGGAATCTACTGATACATCATTCTCTCCCCCCCCCCCCCCCCTCCCCCCCCCCCCCCATCTTTTCATGTCATCCCCCCCCCCCCCATCTTTTCATGTCATACAGGTCAGGTATTTTTTATCTGAAATCCACGGACACAGCTTTGTTTCGGAAACTTGATTTTTGTCACTTTTCAGATGTCACCATCAAAATTGCATTCGAAAAGTAGCAAAAGTACCCCAAGTCATCCAGAATAGGTTGAAAAATAGCCCAGTCACCCATAAATAGTCAGAAAAATTGTCCAAATTGTGATAGAAAATTAGCCCAAAGAAACTTTATTTTCAGAATATTTCGGTTTTCGGATAAAAGAATGAAGACCTGTAGTTACTTTTAATATTACTGCTGTTCATTTTATTTAATATTGAATTGAAATGATTGTAGATAGAAATTGTTATCATGCATTGTGCTTTTTGCTACTGCAAGCTGCCACAGCCAGATTAAGAATATATTACATATTTTGCATGCATTTTGTAATCAGCCACATATTTCTTTATAGCTGTGTGTTCTATTGCTACATTTAATGCATAACTGCATACCAAAATTATACCTTCTTTTTTCATACTTTTGAGAATCTTTGGAGCAAACACAGTTCCTTCGTTTTTTGGTCTTGCCTTTCTCAGATTATCACTTCTTAAAGTAATTGGGTTCTTGTTTTGAAGATTATTTGCGGATGCGAAATGGAGTTTTTTTCTACGATAAAGCTGTTTCACATTATGTTTTTTTCCGCGTGCAGTGCATTGACCAAAAAAATAAAACAGCTTGACCGAAACTGACTAACAAAAGCATACTGTTTGTGCCATATTCCAAACATTAGTTTTGGCAAAGTAGTTGGTTTGAAACTGTTCTCTCAGATCCAACAAGATGATAATGATAATATCAAAGAAGATGAAGGGAATGGGATAATGAATGGGCAGAGATGAATTGCTTTTGAAAAGCAGGTTTATTTAGCCCTTCCTCCATTTTATGGATTTCAGATAAAGATTCCATAAAAATAAAATCATCTTCAAAGTCTCCATCATTTTCATAAGATAATTCAAAGTCCAGTTGCCCTGATATATATATCGCATGCAGGGCAAACGGGCAAAATTCTCTTCTGGCGTAATTTTGTGTGTGTGACTGTTTTGTTCTTGATGGGAACATCAGTTTAAATTGTTCATAATCCTTGTTTTTTTTAAAACATGTTTAGTCAAGGTCTGTTACAAATTTTCTTTGACTAAGTATAGACACATATCAAATATGTGTGCAACTGCCTACATTTTGTTTTGAAAACAACCATTCTGCAGCTTTGTTGATGATAGGACACTGTAAACTGAGTGTTACAACAGAAGGTAGTCTGATCATCATAAGTTATTCTCAAGTGTTTCAGCTCTTTTATTTCCATTTACATTCCAAAATGGTGGGCCAAGTTGGGTTATGACTCTTAACTGTGTGTCAGCCTCCTGATTTTTTTTTGTTGTTTTTTCACTTCTGTTGGGAATTGAACTCACTCCACCTTGGTTGCACCTTCCAAGTTCACTCCCGGTTTTATTCATCCTGCCAACTTGAGGCAGCTGTGAAAGTAACAGTTTTGTTGTTCATATATGTGTGTGTTCCTGTTTGTTTGACTCTTTGTACGTGTGTTGCGTTCATGTTGGATAGTTCTAGGGGTTCATATGTGTCTTGTTTTTCATTTGTATGGGTCTTGTTTTTCATTTGTGTTTTTGTATAAACTGGCAGATTTTGAACAGTTACTATGGCTTTACCCTGACTGATAATTACAATTAAATTGGTTCTAACTAAAGACATTTAAATGGCAAGTTAGTATTAAAAATCTCCTATTTTGGTTTTTTGCAGAGAGCCGTCCGACTGTAAGTCCCCGAAGGAAGAGGGACGGATGGTCTCTCCCAGCTCCTGCATACAAGTGCTCCCTTTGGGAGGCTCTGGAGAAAGTTCTGGAGGATCTGCACATCTGCAAGCAGCCACCTCTACCACACCTGAAGCTGGTTCAGGATCCCATGCTCACAACTTTCTGTTGGATGTACATAGTGCCGGGATTGGTGCCAGTCCACCATCACACATGAAACAAGAGATTGGAGGTGCCAGTGAGTACACTTTATATTTTCCTTAAAGGTGGAGTGTTTGATTTTGAAATCTGAAGTTTCAGATCAGATGCAGGTTTTTGCTGACTTGGTCTTCTTCTTAACCTTTCAACTCCCCAAGGAATTTCAACAAATGGATAGGCCAAGTCTTCCTGCCCTGTGCTATCAGCTGAATGTCTTATCGTGTCTTCTTCATCCCCTTCATGTCTGTCTGCTGTTCTTTTCTCCGGATGTTCTTTGGACTTCCTGTGCCTCTCTTACCCGGCGGACTGCTTAACAAGAACTGCCTGGTAATGCTATCAGTAGGATTCCTCAATGTGTGTCCTATTCATCTCCAGCATCTTCTTCTCATCTCTTGTTCCACTGGCGCTTGTCTAGTTCTTGTCATCAGTTCCACTTTTGTGATCTTTTCACACCACTTCAATCATTCTATCTTCGCAAGCATACTTTTATTAAAGCACTACTTTATACGCTTTTTTATTGTTGATCAGAATCAACATCACTCCACTCCAGGCAAACTTGTATGTGCTCATTCTACCCTTTGAAATTATAAACAACAATACAGAGTGGGTGTGTACCTTTTGTAACCAGTATTGTAAAAAAACCAATCTGGGACCCTTGATACTTGGGGGTCCCAACCCTTTAGGTGCACTATTGAAGATATGCACTGCTGGGAATCCAGGGGCCATTGATTGTGACTTAAAACAAAATTAGTATAAAGAATTATTTATTTTTCTTGTGCTGTCTTTGATCTGATACAGCTGTGTTGTACAGTTGTGTGAATAACCCTGGTAGGCAATTGCTTTACAATGGTAATGGTGTTTTAGGAATATCAAAATGTTAGGAAACAAGACAGAATGCAGTTAAGAATTCCTTGTTTCACAGAACATTCCTGACACTTATAGGCAGAATTACTATAACACGTAGCTGTTAGTTGGTTTTTTATGTGATGCAAATGTTGATGTGTAGTTGGCCAGGTATGCGTGTTGATGTCACCTGAACCGTGTAATGGTGTGGTGAAGATCTGGGTCACTCACGCTGACAGCATACATGGTCCTTGTACGATGATGATGATGATGAGACATGGGTGTGTAGTCGTGAATGCGTTTAGGCTCATATATAGTTACACAATACACCCAGTCACACTCGTACTGAAGCCAATGATGGTTGAAACTACTGGTGACAGTTCATACATTTATTCACAGGACTAACAGTAGAATCACACAGGAACAGTCAATGTAAACAGGATCACGTACATCATGTTAATTGAAATCGCTTGGTACATATCAGGCATTCTAAGGCTGGTGAACATTCAAATATGTGGGCATGGTCAATAGTGGTATGTTCTTTAATGTACAGTTCATAATGCTGCTTTGGTATCCCTGACTGAACGCGTCAGATACCTTAATAACTCCGTCATACAAAGGACGAGCCCTTAACTCATGTAATCCTATTACCAGGGCCTTCATTCAACCTGGCATAACACGCCAGTTACCTCTTTTCATGCAGTAGAATAGTGGCCATTACACAGGCCTCGATATGACGTCAGCTGTGTACTCTTCATAAGCAGGTTGCATAAACCCTGCTATAATGTTTGTATAAATATACCGCTAACTTGCGGTTTCCACCATATATAACTTCGTCACTGGACCTGATCAATGAAGACGAATAGTCTTAAATAGCTACCTTGAGCACAAAATATAAGTTCTGCATTACAGGAATGGTGAGCTGTTCTCACAGGCTAGGTAAGCCTTTAACAAATTCTGCAACCGAATGCGTAGTAATGATAAAGTCGGTGTTACCTTGAAACGAATCCTCAGAACATAAGAAACAACACTGTCGTCATTCCTGAGGTACAGTAAATCACTGGGGAAAACTGACAACGCAGTCACTTCGAAGATTTTCCTTCCCCAAAATACAACGGACATTCATGTCCTACAGAAGCCAGTTCGCATCTCTACCTGCCGGAAGTCTAATTTTTGCCCTCTCCAACTGCGCATGGCACATAGTCCAGAACTGTTTACCTTTGACCCTAAAGGTCAAACACAATGAATGAACCAAAAAGGGAGATAACCCCTAATCAACCTGACACAGCAAAGTTAAGACATAGTTCCCTAACCTTGACCAGGATGAAAAACATACAACCAATAAATCGACGTTTGAAACTCCGTCAAAGATGACAGCAACAGTAGCTGTTCTAGGAAACTTTTTTTTGCCAACATGTGACATTTTTGTTTTAGTTGTACGTAAGGCTTTTGTAATGATGATGATCATCATCCCCCTTCAACTCCCCAACGAACATGAGCCTTCAACAAACTTATGCCAGTTATTCGAGGCAGACCCTGAACTAGCAGCAGAACTATTAGAACCACTATTTGGACAAGTCTGGGAAACTGAGACAACACCAACAGAGTGGAGTAAAGGAATAATTGTCAAATTGCCCAAGAAGGGCGACCTTGCAGACTGCAACAACTGGAGAGGAATTACTCTCCTCTCAGTTCCCAGCAAAATACTAGGCAGGATAATCATCCAGAGAATTTCAAAAGCAGTTGACCATAAACTGAGGAAAGAACAAGCGGGTTTTAGAAAGAACAGCGGGGCAAAGTCTACAGACAGGGGGTATGATGTGCTGGTGTTGTGGGTAGTGGGTTTCCCCCCTTGCTTCACCCTAGGCCTAGTGAATTCTGTTCATGAAAGGAGCGACCATTGCGGTGTTAGTCTCTTGGCCTAGCAAAACCTCTCATACCCCAAGATCGTTGTGCGTGGTGAAGAGCCACACCCTCCTCGAGGTAGTCCTGGTAACTGAGGGTGCGAATCCTCAGGCTAAACACAACGGATCTAGAGGAGCAAACCTCGATAATAAAACCGGTGCACTACACCGTACACGCCCTCTGTGGGTGGGAAGGAGCCAGATGGATACTGAACAAGTCTTGGGAGTGGGAACGAGTGTGGACTGCTCCCTGAAGATCAGAACCCATCGTACAGGCACAGAGACTCAGGACGTGACGATCCTATTGCCTTCAACTCTTGGTCACATGCCTAGAGCCTCGGAGAACTCGGCGTAACCAGCAGGCAATTTGGTGGCGGGGAAAGAGCACTGTGAGCCCTACCTTGGCTACGTATCACAAGGAGACGCAGAAACACCCCCTTTATCTCCCCCAGAGCTGGCACAGTACACTTCTGGCTTCTACCCGGGGCGTTAGGAAATCCACAGGCACCCCAGCATCACAATGCCAAGAAGATGACAAAGTTGGAATTTACTAACTCAAACCTGGCAGAGCAAGTCCTCCAACAGATGCGGCCGATGCTGGGCCCACTGGCGCATGGACACGTCCCGATCCCCATCGAGACTTGCCCGGGGAGCCCACCCCGGCTCAAAAAAGCAGAGAAGGCCACTCTCCAAACCTCCGATGTCTTGCGGGCAGTGTTAGGATGTGCAAGAACATGGACAGGAAGACTCCACAACTTCCCCACTGAAGACACGCCCACGGCGACCGTTGCCTCAATTGGCTGTGTGTGGTGTACCCGGAAACGGGGCCTCCCAGTACTGAGACACAGTTAAGTCCCCGATGTCACTTATCGGTGCAGAGTTGAGAGAGATGGCTGAGCATCACAATCCCCCCTGTGTTGCAGCATGATGAGAACCCAGAATTGCACACTGAGCTTGGGGGGATCACTTGGGCACCAGACTTAATACTGGCTCTTGACTGGATGGCCGCATGCAGGAGATTTCTACAATGGAGGGTTGGCAGGTGGTGGGTATCTGGAAGTGGCTCTGTGCAGGACGTGAGGATTCCTTGGGTGAGCCCTGAACCAGAGCACAGCATTGTGCAAGCTCTGCATAGTTGGAGAGCCCCCTGGATGATGGGGAATGCACAGTGTGCTACCCCACCTATCCCCAACTGCTAACTTAGAACCAGAAGTGGGGTCCTCTGTATGCGTGTGATAAGTGCAGATGTGATGAAAGGGAAATGATCTTGGGAAATACGTGTTGAGTAGAGTTAATTTTGGGTTAGAGTACTTGCTTACAGATTGGTATGGATTTGTTTAAAGATATCTCCTCTTGGTTTCGTGGAAGACAGTATGTCAGATAGCAGGTGAACTCTGGTCATAATGAACTGTTTCTGTACTGGTTTTAAGTGATGTGTGAATAGCTCTCGCGGCTAGTGTCCGCAGGGATTTTTGAGAGCAGTGTTAAGAGAACAGTAGATTCTCGTGACTGTGTGAACGGGGTGTGTTCCCGTGGGTTCAGTGTGTGCAGGGTTTTTGACTGAGGTGGTCAGCCCTAAGGTGTTTTTTGGATAATGTATGCCTGCGCAGGGCTATAGAGATTTTGTAGGCCTTGATTATTATATATCTGCCGTAGATGCAGTATTTGTGCACTGATGTGAAGTATAGAGATTTTGTAGGCCTTGATTATTATATATCTGCCGTAGATGCAGTATTTGTGCACTGATGTGAAGTATAGAGATTTTGTAGGCCTTGATTATTATATATCTGCCGTAGATGCAGTATTTGTGCACTGATGTGAAGTATAGAGATTTTGTAGGCCTTGATTATTATATATCTGCCGTAGATGCAGTATTTATGCACTGATGTGAAGTATAGAGATTTTGTAGGCCTTGATTATTATATATCTGCCGTAGATGCAGTATTTGTGCACTGATGTGAAGTATAGAGATTTTGTAGGCCTTGATTATTATATATCTGCCGTAGATGCAGTATTTGTGCACTGATGTGAGGAGTAGAGATTTTGTAGGCCAGGATGTGTATGGGCCGTATGTTAACTGCATTATGAAGATTCATGTTTCGATGTAACTGTATTCGTCTAGATCTACGTGATGTTATAATTGTAATAAACCATGGTTAAAATATCATTTGCCGTTACACCCTTCTATGATGCTTCTGATGCGTAACCTTGTAATGTGAGTGACTGTCCCAAAGCACACTCACCTTCTTCACCATAAAAACATCCACCATAATTATATATATAACATTTGGCGTACCTGTGTTGTGAGTGATTGTTCCAACACGCACGCACTCAATCAACCACAAAGAAATCAGTATATTAACATTTGGTATTAAGAGTATTAAATTACAGATATAACAGCGTGCCAGGCCAGGATAAAATGCCTGGGAAAGAGACTGGAGCTCAGAACTCCCTAACTCAAAGTTGCAGGATGGCAGAAAAGCCATGGGAAAGACAGGGCTATTTTGAAGATAATGCAACCATATTTTCACCATACGAGCTCGGACGCCGCCTCGGTAAACAAGGTCCGCGCAGAGCAGTGACACCCCCTGGCTGCTTGCGAATAGTCTACTACTGGGAACATAAACAGATTAGGGATGAGCCCACTCTCCCGTTGAACAGGTGCTAAAGTCATAGATACTGGGCCAGAAGGCGCACCGGAAACCACAGTATCACGCAACTCGCTTTTTTTTTTTCTATGGAGAGTACACCGTCAAATAAATCTCGTACTGGTGCTCGCCCTGTGGAGCTCCACCAGGCAGGTGCAGTGCCGGGCTCTGAGCCTCGACAGAGCCCACCCTCAGCTACTGGAGGACCCTCTAGACCGTCTTGTGGAGTCAGCAGACGGCGGAGGAGAACTACTGACCAAAACAAAACAGAAAAAGAGAAACCCAGAGTGCCACTTGTCATGATGCACTGGAATGCAGAGGGAGTGAACAGCAAGCAGGCTGGATACAGCAAAAAGACAGAGCTGGAAAACATCTTGTATGAGAAGCAAGTCAGTGTTTGCTGTATCCAAGAGACTCACTTGAAAGCAGATCAAACCTTTAAAATAAGGGGATATCAATGCTTCAGATCCGACAGAAAAGATAGACGAAAAGGAGGAGTACTTACTCTTGTAAGGAATAACATTCCTGCACACGAAAGGAAAACCTTCATGGATGGAGCAGAATATCAGCTGTTGCAGATAAAGGTAGACAAGATGGAAATAGAACTCCTGAACTATTACTGTCCGAACAACAAACCCCTGAGTCTCAGCTCTATACAGGTACCAGCCACCAACTTTATAGCAGTTGGAGACTTTAATAGCCACTCCCAGAGCTGGGGCTATAACCATCTGGATCACAGAGGTGAAGAGGTTGAAACTTGGCAAGATGATCACTCCCTAATCCTAGTCAATAATGCCACAGATACTCCTACCTTCTACTCCAGAGGATGGCACACAACTTCAACACCAGATCTTGCCTTCTCCACACCAGATATAGCTGGATCTATTAGTAGAGAAGTAGGAGACCAACTAGGGGGAAGCGACCATCGCCCAATCTTTCTTACTGTCCAGAGTGCAACTCTCAGTACAGGCCCAGCCATTACAAGATGGAACTACAAAAAAGCCAACTGGGGTTTATTCAGGCATCAGGTGAACACGCTGCTGTCTACCCTCAAGGTACAGAACAGAGACATTAGTGAAGTGGTAAAAGACTTCAACAGATGCATACTACAAGCTGCAAAAGAAACCATTCCCAAAGGATGCCGGCGTAACTACATACCATACTGGTCCAGCACACTCCAAGAACGTCAGGAAGCTATGGACAGGGCTAGAAAGGACGCAGAGTCTCAGCCTTCACTTGAAACTCACAACAAATGGAAAAAGGCTGTAGCAGAGTTTCAGAGAACAAAGCTAGAAGAAAAACGGAAAAGCTGGAGAACTAAAACGGCATCGCTGAACCTTGAGAAAGACGGCAGGAAACTTTGGAGATTAGTCAAGTCTCTAAATGAAGAGCGTTCCTCACCTAGGCAGACTATCACATTGGATGAAGGTGGCAAACTTTTCAGAGGAAAACAAGCTGCAGACTTGTTTGCTAGAAGATACAGTTCAGAAAGCAACTTACCCATTAACATAGATCATCAGAGAGAGATAAGAAAAGAAATACTGGCAACCATGGGACAGACAGATACTCCTGCCCCAATGAGGGAACCCATCACACTAGGAGAACTACAGAAGGCTATTTCCAAGCTTAAGTTTCAAAAGTCACCCGGCCCAGACAAAATCAGCAACGAAATGCTAGTAAATCTGAGCTCAGCAGCAGAGACAAAACTGCTTGAGATATTCAACCACAGCTGGTTGAAAGGAACGGTACCCCAAGTATGGAGAGAAGCCATCACAATACCCATACTAAAGAAAGGGAAATGTAAGACCGAGGCTGCAAGTTACCGGCCAATCAGTCTCACAAGCTGTGTTGGGAAGACTATGGAGCGAATAGTCAACCACAGATTGAAATGGTATTTAGAGTCTGAGCAGATCCTGGTGCCGGAACAAGCTGGATTTAGAGAATGCTACAGTATAGAAGACCAAGTTACTTACTTGTCTCAAGCAATAGAAGATGCCTTCCAGGGGAAGAAAAAGGTCCTAACGATCTGGGTCGACTTCAAGCAGGCCTTTGACAAGGTGTGGAAAGATGGCCTCATTGCAAAACTTAGGAGAAGTGGAATCCAAGGCAACATGATGAAATGGATCCAGTCATACTTGCATAACAGGAGAACTAGAGTCACTCTTGACGGTCTGCAGAGCAGAAAAGTGTTGCTCCATCTGGGGGTACCTCAAGGAGGAGTAATTTCCCCAACACTCTTCCTTGTTTACATCAATGACCTGGTGAAAGATCTCCCTGCAGGAGTTAAAGCTGCCTATATGCAGATGACCTAGTACTCTGGTGCGCTGATGAAAATGTCACCACAGCAAATTATAGAATGCAGCGGGCAGCAGACATGCTAGTGTCATGGGCAGAGAAATGGCTTATCACAATAAACACAGACAAAACCTCCACAACACTGTTCTCCCTCGCCCCCAAGGACAAATCAGCTAACATACACCTAGGGACAACCGTGATCAAGGAAGAAAGCTACCCCACCTATCTTGGGGTGACATTTGACCAAAGGCTTACATGGAATAAGCATATTGAAAACGCAGAAGGAAAGGCCCGAAGACGACTAGGCATACTCAGAAAAATAGCAGGTACCAACTGGGGAGCAAATGAACGAAATCTAAAGAAGATTTATAATGGAGTAATAAGACCACACTTAGAGTTTAGCTCAGCAGCATGGTCATCAGCTGCTAACTCACATCTGCAGTCTTTGGACAAGGTGCAAAATCAAGCTCTCAGGCTCATTACAGGAGCCATGAAAACTACACCAATAACAGAGATGCAGGAGGTTGCTGGATTACAGACATTGTCCCATAGAAGAGACACAAAAACCATGATCCAGATGGAAAAGTACAACAGTATGCCAATGCACCCAATGAAGGCAAGACTAGATGATCTGGCATTGGGACGTCTAAAGCGTAGCAGCTTTGTGCATCGGGGGAAAAGACTTATAAGACAGCATCAAGAAGACCTATCCATGAAGACAACACCACTGAAGCCCACCCTATACCCTGTACCATGGGAGCAGGCCAGCAGTGCCCTCCAAATTAATACATCAGTCAGTGGTCTCACAAGTGGATGTGAGTATAATGATCTGCAAAAACGAACTGCTACATTGAGTATGATCCAAGAAAGCTATCCCGATCAATCATGGATACATGCCTATACAGATGGATCAGCAACTAATGCTGTTAGGAATGGAGGTGCCGGTATCTTTATCTCATATCCTGACAACCACTATGAGACTAGGCACATTCCCACTGGTAAATTCTGTTCCAACTATACAGCTGAGGTTCAAGCTCTAGAGCAAGCTGCAAATATGATTTATAACACCAACTCTGACTGCCACCAGGTAGTCATCCTCACAGATGCACTGTCTGTCCTGCAAGCTCTCAAGGGTGGTAAACTTTCGCATCTGAGAAATGAACTAAACAAGGTAGCTGCCAAAAAGAGAACCATACTTCAGTGGGTACCATCTCATTGTGGTGTACCCGGAAATGAAAAGGCAGATAAACTTGCAAAAAAGGGAGGAGAATGTGAACAAGAAGATAATGAAGTCACATACTTTGAGAAAAAGAGAGCTATCCAGACTATCAGAAGAGAACAGAACCAACCCAAAGACGACTATCACACTCTCGACCGGCAGGGACAGATAACTATTTTTCGACTCAGGACAGGGCATAACAAACTGAATAAACACATGCACAAGCTACGATTGTCTGCTTCACCACTGTGCACATGTGGATTAAACGAACAAACTGCTGAGCATGTTCTACAGGACTGTCCTCTGTATGACCAGTTAAGAAAGATATACTGGCCCAATGACTCAACACTAAACTCAAAGCTATATGGAGTTAAAGAGGAACTTCAAACAACAGTCGAATTCATCATGAGAACTCGTCTGACGGTGTAATCATCAAAGATGCGATCGCAAGAAGAAGAAGAAGAAGAAAGAACAGAAGATGTGCAGATCATATATTCACCCTCAGGAACATTATAGAGCAGTGCTTAGAATGGCAGAGACAGTTATACATTAACTTTGTTGATTTTGAAAGGCTTTCGACAGTATACACAGGGACAGCCTATGGAAAATACTGAGGGCTTATGGAATTCCCAGCTGCATTGTTTCCATCATAAAAAGCCTCTATTCTAACTTTACATGCAGTGTTGGATTGAGTAATGTAACTTTTGAAGTGAAAACAGGAGTACGACAGGGATGCCCCTTATCAACATTATTTTTTACATCCATAGATTGGGTGATGTGCCAGACAACAGAGGGCAGTCCAAGAGGAATTAGATGGACAACATTTCTACACTGGAAGACCTGGAATATGCAGATGACATTGCACTACTCGCACATTCACATCAACACATCCAAGAAAAAACCGATAGACTGAATAAGTATGGCCATCAGGTTGGCCTGAACATCAATCTGAAGAAGACAGAGGTCATGACACTAAATGTGTGCAATCCTGAGCCAATAACAGTAAGGAAACAGAAGTTAGAACAGATGGACACATTTACTTACCTAGGATGCATGGTAACACCTGATGGCGGAACAAGCAAGGACATTAACAACAGAATGAATAAAGCGAGAACAGCCTTTGCTAGTCTCAACAACAGTTGGAAGTCTTCCCAGTACAGCACAAACACCAAATTAAGACTGTATGAGAGCTGTGTACTTTCTGTGCTTCTCTATGGTGCGGAATGCTGGAGAGTAACAGAGAAGGAAACTGTCCTCCTTCCACACAATCTGCCTAAGGAAAATTCTCCGAATCTTTTGGCCAAAAACCATCAGCAACCAAGAACTACTTATTCAAAGTAATCAGGAGGACATGCACACCATCATAGCTGGCAGACGCTGGAGTTGAGTTGGCCACGTCCTCAGAAGGGAGCTCCGATACCATCACAAGAACAGCTATGCTATGGACCCCCGAGGGAAAGCGAACGAGAACGAGAGGCCAACCAAAAACAACTTGGCGGAGAACTGTGGAAGCCAAGATGCAAAGAATGAACCAGAGTTGGGGCACTGTATGAAGGATGGCCACCGACCAAGCAAAGTGGAATCAATTTGTTGCTGCCCTACAAGACGCCACGAGGTGTGATGGCCACTGACTGCTTAGACGGTTGGCGGTTATGGATCAAAGAAGAAGATAAAATAGAAAGTGGCATTTTCTTTGAAGGGAAATTGACATTCAGTAAAATATTTAGTTTTTAATTTCCCACTATTATGTTCGTGGGATTGTAGAAGGCAGTGATGCAAGTTACTTAAAGGCTGCACTTATTCTAAATGTCTTACTTAGTCATTCCTCTTCTACCGTGAAGTGTAGAGGTTTGGAAGAGAGAGTGCCATACTATCCTATCGGCTGTCTTCTTTCTAATATGGTTCCATTCTAGTCCTCGGTTCTTCAGAGATTGTCTAATGTTGTCCTCCCAGCGGACTCTAGGTCATTCTGGAGGTCTGGATCCCTGGCTCTTAGTTTCCCATACTTGTAGTGGTAGCCGATCTTCTCCCAGTCTGCTGACATGGCCAAACCATCTTAGTTGGGACTGTTTTTTTCTCTCTTGCTATTCGTGGCAATCAGGTTTTAAGGCAAACGGGTGATTTGCCTTACGGCCTCCATGCAGGCTGCCCTATTCCTTTTTTCAACCGGGAATGGGACCAGCCTAGGATCAGTTATTCCAAGTGCCAGATACTCTAAACCTGAAAACAGACATTATTTTATTAAGGTAAATCTTTAGAGAGCTTAGTTTTTCTGAGGTAGATCTCCACAGCTGCAGGGTTGCCTGCCACTGCCTTAATGTGTGTCCCATCCATCTCTAGTGTCTTCTTCTCATCTCTTGTTCTACTGGCACTTGTATGGTTCTTGTCATCAGTTCCTAATTAGTGATCTTATCATACCACTTTAATCCTTCTGTTCTATGCAAACACCCGTTTACGAATGTCTGTAACATCTTGGTTGTTGTTTTTGATATTCTCCGTGTTTGAGAGCCATACAATAGGAGTGACTTGACATTGAGTGAGTTGAAGATCCTGATTTTTGCTAATCTCTTGGTAGAAGCTTTATTATCTCAATCAATTATTGTTCATCTCATTATTGTACCAGGTTAGGTTATTTATGGGAAAGAAATAAAAGGATTTCTCTAAGGAGTAAGATGCATTAATAGGATTGCAAAGTCAGCAGGGTTGTTTTATACTCATAAATAGGTCCCGTCTAGGAAAACTATTTAGGAACTGTGGCAGGCAAGAAACACCAGCAGGCTGTAGTCTCTGGGGTGTGGGTGCCTTGCACACAGCTGAGTTGGAATTGGGAGGAAATACCCATGACATGTGATGGCTCAGATTTAAAAAAAAATAGTTTTGCCTCATTTTGGATGAAGAACACCACATTCAACCTAGACACAAGGTCTGTCAGTTATATTAAGGTGCATGCCCAAATGTAATAAAGACCCTGTGGTATGGATTTTCAGTGGTCACAGGTGTGACTTGAGCTTGAATGAGATTTTTTATTTTTCAAAGAATGGGTCAACAATTTAAAACTTCTGTTACCTCTGAGATAGTGCTACATTAACTTTACTCATTGAGTGAAAGATCTCTCAAAAAACATAAAGCTGTTTACAACATATTTAGGCATCGGTACAGTAACTCATCCATCATAAAAAGCCTCTATTCTAACTTTACTTTACGTGCAGTGTTGGATTGAGTAATGTAACTTTCGAAGTGAAAACAGGAGTATGACAGGGATGCCCCTTGTCAACAACATTATTTTTGACAGTCATAGATTGGGTGATGCGCCAGACAACAGAGGGCAGTCCAAGAGGAATTAGATGGACAACGCTTTCTACACTGGAAGACCTGGAATATGCAGATGACATTGCACTACTCGCACATTCACATCAACACATTCAAGACAAAACCGATAGACTGAATAAGTATGGCCAGCAGGTTGGCCTGAACATCAATCTGAAGAAGACAGAGGTCATGACACTAAATGCCTTTGCTGTTCTCAACAACATTTGGAAGTCTTCCCAGTACAGCACTAACACCAAATTAAGACTGTATGAGAGCTGTGTACTTTCTGTGCTTCTCTATGGTGCGGAATGTTGGAGAGTAACAGAGAAGGAAATGTCGAAACTGTCCTCCTTGCACACAGTATGCCTAAGGAAAATCCTCCGAATCTTTTGGCCAAACACCATCAGCAACCAAGAACTACTTATTCGGAGTAACCAGGAAGATATGCACACCATCATAGCTGGCAGACGCTGGAGTTGGGTTGGCCACGTCCTCAGAAGGGACCCTGATACCATCACAAGAACAGTTATGCTATGGACCCCCTGAGGGAAAGCGAAAGAGAGGCCGACCAAAAACAACTTGGCGGAGAACTGTGGAAGCTGAGATGCAAAGAATGAACCACAGTTGGGGCACTGTACGAAGGATGGCCGCCGACCGAGCAAAGTGGAATTAATTTGTTGCTGCCCTACAAGATGCCACCAGGCGTGATGGCCGCTGACTGCTTAGACGGTTGGCGGTTATGGATCAAAGAAGAAGAAGACAGTAACTCAACATCACTGATAACTTCAGGAAGAGGTACAAACATAAAAATACCATTAAAAGTAACATCCTCACATAATCCTAAGATGAGCGCAACAGATTCGGATAAGAGGAAAGGAACGTCTAGGTAAACTGTGGAGATGAAACATGAACAATTTTTAATCGTGTTTTCTAGACCATTCTTTCTAAATGTATGACCAGTTAATTTTTTTCTTTGTATTTTCATTCTTATTGTGAGTAGGAAAACACTATAATGACCAGTGTATGTGTAGTAGGAACATTACTCACCATTTATAAATCTACCTGCACATTACATAATCACATTCTGATGTAATTAAAGGCCACTTATCTGTGGTTGAAAAGTACATGCCTCAAGAAAATGAGGCAAGTCAAATCAGGTGCCATGCCTGGAGACGAGGCAGCCATGTCCAATTTTTTAATGCTCTTCGTAAGTTCTGCTGCTGATCCCGTCCCATACCATAGTGTCAAGTTGTCCATTATGTTTCCCTTCCCATACCATAGTGTCAAGTTGTCCATTATGTTTCCCTTCCCATACCATAGTGTCAAGTTGTCCATTATGTTTCCCTTCCCATACCATAGTGTCAAGTTGTCCATTATGTTTCCCTTCCCATACCATAGTGTCAAGTTGTCCATTATGTTTCCCTTCCCATACCATAGTGTCAAGTTGTCCATTATGTTTCCCTTCCCATACCATAGTGTCAAGTTGTCCATTATGTTTGCTCAGTGCCTTCCTCTGCTTCTCTTGCTTAAAGTAAATGTGAGGATGAAAGGATACAGTATACATGATGAGAGAGAGAGGAAGGGCAGAATGTCAGACGGGCCTGAGTGCCCAATTCTTAACCCTTTAAGTTAGTTCGTTGGTTCTCTTTCTTTTTATTTTCCCTGTGGTCACAATGTTTTTGACTGCTGCTTTTCTCGTCCCGTGTCCATTGAAGGTTGATTGTCTTCTCCAGGGTTGTGGAGTTGCCCAACAAAGTTTCCGACTCCGACTCTTGAAATTTTTGAAGTCCAACTCTGACACCTGATTCCAAATTACAGTTTTTTTTACTAGTCATTTGACATAAAATTCAGACATTTTGACAGGCTCCGTCTCTACTGAAAAAACAACAGACTCCAGACTCCGATTCCGCAGTCCTAGTCTTCTCCTTATATTTGTTATTATATTTCTTTGTTCATTAACGCTCCTCAAACACTTTTTGTTACTTATCTCAACGCTCCAAGATATTCTTAACTTGCTTCTGAGAAACCAGAGCTTCTGATTGACAGAGTGGCTAGAGCACTGGTCTCTCATGGCAAAGATGCCAGGTTTGAATCACGGTACCAACACGCTCCAGTCTACCCAGCTGTAAATGAGTGCCTGACTCTGCTCTTTGAGTTAGGGAAGGAAAATGCAGCAAGGAAGGGAAGTGGTCATCCCACCTCTCGATGCTGGACCTAGTATAGTGAAGTCTCTAACAATTCACTCCCCTACAGCAGTATCTGCTATGGGACTGCCTTTCTGAGAAACCACATCCCAGTTGTCTCGAGTGATTTTTGAATAATCTTAGTGTCCAGGACTCACTACTATTCAACAGTAGTGGTTCGATGTAACATTTCAGAACCATTTTTCTTGTGTTCAGTGACAAAAATTTATTGCACAGGGTGTACCTCAGTTTATGAAATGCTGTTTTATGAAATGTTATTCTATTTATCATTATTCTGCATTTAGATGGGTCCTTTTCTTGGAGATGACCATTGTTATCGTTTTCTTGCTGTTTAGGCCGGAGTCCTGTGTCTGCACTTTCGTGTTCTACTATATAACATTTTTTGTAGGTCTTTTTTATTTTCTGTATTAATAGTGTGAGCAGCATAAAGCAAATTATTTATATTGTTAGGGATTTCAATCAATTATTTAAATTGCTGCTCTCCGGCAACAATAGGGACTGCTCCAACTCTGCTGCACACTCCAACTGAAATTATTATTTGTTTTTTTAATTTTAAAGTTACAAAAATGCAATCTGTGACTTTGAAAAAGAAATGTTGTTTATTCATGAATTTTATAACGGTTGAAATGGCACATTAACTAGAATTATTCAGTAATTCTTATATTCATAATTCATTCTGTAAGAATTTATTGAATGTAATCCAGATATCTTTCATTGCCTGCAGCAAATCATTTAAAATTAGCTTTAAAGCTGAAAACAGTCACGCTACACTGGCTTGAGTTGTTGGCTTGATCAAAGCAACTCTACAAGCAGCCTGAATGTGATGTAGGTTGTTGTGTATGGCCTCAAAAGCAGACTTAACTTTTAGCTTACTGATAGATTCCATCACCTCAAGTCTTCCAGAAAGTTTCTCTCGAATAGTGCTTCGTGACAATTATGAATTGCAAAAACTACGTGGCTTCTTTTACGTTTATCCAATTCTTTTTTGAAGTCCTCATCTGAAGGATTGTCTCCATTTCTGTGTGATATTGAACTGTTAGTGATGGAAGCTAAAGCATGGAAGTAAACTTTCGAAATGACATAAATGATTGTTGATTCCTTTTGTTGTAATTCATTCTCTTCGGTCTCTTTCAAATGTGTTCTGACTTTGAGTATATACCAAGCTGATATTTCATAACCCCAGTTTACAATTGTGTTTATTCATTGAAAAAGTGTGGAATTTGTCACCAAGTTAAATGAATCCTGAAAATGTCTGGAAAGATTTTTGTGTCTTTATGAACTTGTGTTTTGAATAAAATACACCTGTTAAATATTTTATTTATGTACTTTTAGTATGGTATTCAGTTTGATTGAGAATGAAAAAGACACTGGAGCAGTTGACAGTCAAATTTGTCTGCACTGTGGCTCCAGCTTCGGGCTCCACTGCAGAGCTCTGTATATTGTAACCTCCAGCTCGTGTTCCTGGCTCATCTTTGGTTGATCTCATTATGTTTTCTCTGAATGAATGAATAAATAGCACATCCTGGCCTTATTTCTTGATTTATTGGTTGGAGACTGCTTAGTTTATTATCCATTCTTGCAGCTGCTTCTTGCTTCCAGTTCATATATTTTATTATTCTTAAATCTTTTGCATCAGTGTCTTCTGCATTCTGATACTCTCGTTATGTTCCACCTTGTCAAATGCCTTGATATAAGTCTGAAGGAAATCCCTTTTCTCATCTGCTATTTCTATTTTTAATCATAGTTTTGATTTTCTTCATTATAATTCTTAACATTTTGGTCATGTGACTCATAAGGCTGACAGTTCAGTGGTCATTATATTCATTGGTTCCTGGTATCTTTGGTTAGGTGTCACCTGTGGCTCATGATTGTTTTTTTCCTCTAAGATGAGGACTTCCCACCTTTCCTTCCATTAATAAAAATGTCCTTCACCTTTATCACTTGTGTTTATCTGTTTTAAGGCATAGCTGTTGTTAGGGATACCCCTTGGAGCATAATTGTTCCTGGGCGTAACTGGTGGTTTTCTGCTGCCTACTGGAGTTTGTTACAACATTGTCTGCAAGCCTTTGGAGCACCTTCTATGTGCAAGGCAGCAGGGGCTTTGGAAGTTTAAATGTGTTTACCACTCTTACTTACTTAGTCGTTCCCCTTCTACCGTGAGGTTTACCACTCACCTGATTTAATTAATTATGAGGCATTTTATTTAAACTGGTGCCACTCACAAACCCCACCTCACTCTAGATAACACTTCAAGACTCTTCTTCCCTCCCATTTTTAGAAATTTGTCATATGTTTTATTTCCTGAAAGCCTGCTTTAGTTTGTACACATATTATCCTTGGTGTCATAAATTCTACAACAATTTGTATTAGTGATATGAAAGGGTGTCATGACCACATGTTCAGTAAGGAAAGTCTGGGAGATTAGCCCATTTGAAACCCTCAGATTCAAGAAAGTAGTTGCAGCCCTCATATTCTAGCTCACGTTCAAACCATCATATTAATAAAAAAAACTATAAAAAAACTTGTTGAAATCCTCACACTCTGAAAGACTAGCACAGTTGAAAACCATTGATTCTTGGCAACTGTTACATTGATGAACCTGATCCACACAGAGTTCCCACCACTCAGGAAAATGACCTTGGTAAATAAAAGCAGTTCTACTTCATCTGTGACTTGAGAGTTTTAACACAGTAACTGCTGTGAGCCACTCAGAAATGTATCCATGTGGCACCAAGCTGCTCCTAGCACCAAGCTACGTGTGGTAATAAAAGGAATTGAAAGTTTTACGGAAGCACTTTCTGATCCAGTCCAGGAATTTATGTTATCACAGGAGGAGTCATTTTCAAAATGTGGATTATTGTCAAGTTTGTAAAATTAATATTATATTAATAGTTTTCAGATTTCTAAGTTAGTACCGACATTAAAATTGTTTACTATGGCAACTAGCGGTAGGGTCACACACACAAAAAAACAATTGTATGCCTTGTCTAACTTCTGAGCAGGCTACGAACTTGTACCGACATTTGGTTGATAGGTCCAGCGGTCAAGAGGACGGTGAAAACATCATGGACAGTGATTCAAATTTTGATAGTAGTTGTAACAATAGTAGTGATGAAGCAGGCAGTGATAATAGTGACAATTTTTCAAGTCTTATCAAATTTTTATTGCATTAGTTGCCCCAGAAAAGCCCCACCTGTATCTAAAGAATGATTTTAGGATGTACCATACCATGATCCTTCAGTAAAATTCACCTAAAGATATTGATGTACTCAAAATAAGCTATATGTGTTTTTTTTTGTTTTTTTAATGTGTATTTTTTTTTCAAAATGTAGACGATATTTATAAGTGGAGTAAATATGATTACCTAAGTTACTGATATTTTAAATGTTAGCCATTTTGCAAGTTCTTTGACTTTTTTCTTATTATTGGATATATTACCAGATAATCACGAAGATAAAAGCATTAAATGCCTTAGATAGTCAGTGTTTGACTATAAGTTGACGATTTAAAAATAATTTTATAATACTTTTTGGTAACTTTATATTATGTCTGAGACCTACCAAAACTTATAAATATACTGTTCTTTAAGCATATTATAACAGTACATTCATTTATCTCCAAAATTACATATCATTCATTAAAACCTATTTAAAAAGTTATAAAACCAGAGCTTAATTTTGACATACACCTTCAGGGTGAAAAAAATTAACAAAAATGAATTGCACCATAGCATGTTTTAAGTCAGTAGTTAATGTATTAAACACATCTGAGGTTTATCAGGCTTAATGCTACAGGAGTGAAAAGATCTCCAGTAAAGCTGTGGCTATACCACAGGAACTGTATATTCATAGACAATGATCTTTTGTGACCAGTCACAGGTGCATCCGATTAAAACCAAATAGAGGGCTAATGCTTTGCCATGTCATGTTAGACGGTGGGAAATGTTTATCGGACCATAACACAGTAGCAAGTTGGAGGGGAAGACAGCAGCGGGACGGCTTTCTTCCAGTGCTGGCTATTCTGTGCCAGGATGATGTTATACATGAATTGCATTAGACTTCTTACCAGATTGTGAAAATCTAGTACCCCTAGATTTACAGTTCTTCTTCTTCTTCTTCTTCTTCTTCTTCGATCCTTAACCGCCGACCGTCAAAGCAGTCAGTGGCCATCACGCCTAGTGGCGTCTTGTAGGGCAACAACAAATTGATTCCACTTTGCACGGTCAGTGGCCATCCTTCGTACAGTGCCCCAACTCTGGTTCATTCTTTGCATCTCAGCCTCCACAGTCCTCCGCCAAGTTGTTTTTGGTCGGCCTCTCTTTCGCTTTCCTTCAGGGGTCCAAAGCATAGCTGTTCTTGTGATGGCATCGGAGTCTCTTCTGAGGACATGACCAACCCAGCTCCAGCGTCTGCCAGCTATGATGGTATGCATGTCCTCTTGCTTGCTACGAGTAAGCAGATCTTGGTTGGTGATGGTATTCGGCCAAAAGATTCAGTGAATTTTTCTTAGGCATGTTGTGTGAAAAGAGGACAATTTTGACATTTCCTTCTCTGTGATGCTCCAGCATTCCGCACCATAGAGAAGCACAGAAAGCACGCAACTCTGGTATAATCTTAATTTTGTGCTTGTGCTGTATTGGGAGGACTTCCAGATGTTATTTAGGCTAAAGAAGGCTGTTCTTGCCTTATTCATTCTGATGTTGATGTCTTTGCCTGCCCCACCGTCTGGTGTTACTATGCTTCCTAGGTATGTGAAGGTATCTGTCTGTACAAGTTGCTGATTCCTTACTGATATGGGCTCAGGGTTGCTCACATTGAGCGTCATGACCTCAGACTTCTTTAAATTGATGTTCAAGCCCACCTGCTGGCTAAATTTATTAAGTCTATCTGTTTTTTCCTGGATGTGTTGATGTGAATGTGCCAGCAGTGCAATGTCATCTGCATATTCCAGATCTTCCATTGTTGAAAATGTAGTCCATCTTATTCCTCTTGGACTGCCCTCTGTTGTCTGGCGCATCACCCAGTCTATGACTGTTAAAAATAGAGTGGTTGATAAGGGGCATCCCTGTCGTACTCCTAACTTGCCCTCGAAGGTTAGGTTGCTCTGCCCAACACTACACGTGAAGTTGGCATAGAGGCTTTTTATGATTGACACTATGCAGCTTGGAATTCCATAAGCCCTCAGTATTTTCCATAAACTGTCCCTATGTATGCTGTCAAAAGCCTTTTCAAAATCAACAAAATTTATGTAAAGCTGTCTTTGCCATTCTGAGCACTGCTCTATAATGTTCCTGAGAGTGAATATATGGTCTGCACATCTGCTGTTCTTTCTAAATCCTGCTTGTTCTTTCCTCAGTTTGTAGTCTACTGCCTTTGAAATTCTCTGTATAATTATCCTGCCTAGTATTTTGCTGGGAACTGAGAGAAGAGTGATTCCTCTCCAATTATTGCAGTCTGAAAGATCTCCCTTCTTGGGCAATTTGACAATTATTCCTTTGTTCCACTCTGATGGTGTTGTCCCCGTTTTCCACACTTGTGCAAATAGTGGTTCTAATAGTTCTGCTGCTAGCTCAGGGTCTGTCTTAAATAGCTCTGCATTTAAGTTATCATGGCCCGGAGCTTTACCGTTCTTTAACCCTTTGATTGCTGTGATGATTTCTTCTTTTCGTGGAATGTCTGTATTTACATCTAGATCGTTTTCAGCCTCAGGAACATTCAATTTTGTCTCTGGTATTTCCTTGTTCAGAGTTTCTCTGAAGTGCTCTGCCCATCTTGTTTCCTGTCCCTCCGCTGTCTTGATGAGATTTCCTTGCTTATCTCTTACTAATGTAATATTGTTTGCACCTTGTTTTCCGCTGATGAATTTAGTTATTTTGTATACTGTGCTTTGTTCATTTCTCAGTGCTGCCTCTTCTGCCTGTTTTGCAAGATCGTCTAGGAAATTCCTTTTGTTGGCTCGGGTTTGGCATTTAACTTCCCTGTTGAGTTGACTGTACTGTTCGCTATATAGTTGCTTTAACCTGAGGGACTTCGCTTCTGTTTTCTTTCTTTTCATTTCCTTTCTCATCTTTATGGTGTTTAGTTTTTCTGGTGTTATCCAGTCTTGCTTCTTCCTTTCCTGGAATCCTAAGCATGATTTGCTACTTTCCTTATATATTGTTGAAATGGTGTTAAAATTCTGGTCTATATCATCAGTCAATGTCTTTTCCTGGCTTTTGGCAAATTGATATCGTTTCTTAATGTCGGCCGCAAAAGCTTTTCTGGTAAGGGGGTCCTTCAATTTGCTGATGTCAAACCTTTTCTGTGTAGTTACAGTTGGTCCAGCCCTTCTTAGTTTCACTTTCAGTTTTGCAACTACTAAATGGTGATCGCTTCCCACATCTGCACCTCTTCTTACCTTCACATCTTGTAATGCATGTCTCCATCTACCGTTAACCATGATGTGGTCTATCTGGTTTCTGTCCCGACCATTTGGTGATTCCCATGTTAACTTGTGAATTTCCTTATGTGGGAAAAGTGTTCCTCCAATGACCAGGTTGTTAATGCTACAGAAACTTATTAGCTTATCCCCATTTTCGTTTGCTATTCCGCTGCCGCATTTCCCCATTGTTCTTTCATTATATGTATTGTGTGTACCAACTTTCGCATTGAGGTCTCTCATTACTATAACAAGATCATATCTAGGTGTGTCCTCCATTTCTTTCTGCAGTTGTTGATAGAATTCATCCTTGACCTCCTCATCGCTATCATTCGTTGGTGCGTAGCATTGTATTATTGTAGTGTTGGTGAATCTCCCTCTCAATCTCAATCGTATCAGTCTGTTGTTGATGGGTTTCCATTCCAGTAATGTCCTTTCTATCCCTTTCTGTAGAATAATGGCTACGCCTTCACTGTGCTGTCCATCCTCTCTTCCAGAGTAGAGTACTGTTTCTCCTGTTGCTGTTTTAACTTTTCCTGCCCCTGTCCATCTGCTCTCGCTTATCCCCAGGATGTGTAACCTATAGTTTCTCATTTCTGCCGTGACCTGTCTTAGTTTACCTGTCTCGTACATTGTCCTGACATTCCAAAATCCTATTCTTGTACCCTGTTTTGCGGTCAGGACATCCGTTTTCATGTCAGTGGCTTCCTTTCGGCTTTCACCACTGACAGTCATACGAGCCACAGACTCTGAATGTCCATCCCGCAGCAAAGTTTGTTCATTTGATGTTGTTTCCGTAACTTCATTATTTTTTTTACATAGACAGGGGTGTCAGCCCTATGCTAAAACCCCCAACCTGGAGGACCAGGGTACCAGCTTTTGTCTGACCCCTACCCACACAGACCAGTCCAGCTTGGTTGAACCTACCAGGAGTAAAACTCCCACTGGCATAGCTCTGGGGATTGTCAGGGTACGCAAGCTGCCATACCGCTACAAGGTATAGGTACCATTGATGGCAGAGATTTACAGTGCTATTTGTAATTACATAACATTAGATCACATCGCTAAATCATGTGGTCTTGGCAGTCGAGTTACAAATGAGCGAAACAGATAAATATTTTTATAATTAACCTTTTCCCATCCTTTATGTTCCTAAAAACAGGGATATGCAACATTTCGACAACTTTCCTTGTCTTAATTTCCATGATAACACTGGTATTTGTTATAAATTACACACCACAGTTAGAAATTGGAGAGTATACATAGAAAAACAGATGGTGTTAAAATGGAAGAAAAAAATATTAGGACTATTTTGTAATTGATATCTTCTTCTGCGTTCGTCCTGAAAAGGACGTTGGTTGCGTTGTGTCGCCGTTCACAGCAAAGCTGCGATATCTGCGCCTTTCGGCCCGACACATCCGACTTCGGCACGGCATTTTTTAGGATCGGGTTTGCCTTCCCACTTCGATCCCTACACACTCAGCAAGACTGCAATGATGCAGCCTGTTTCCACGACCACCACTTGGAGGTGGAGTAGGGTCTTGGTCAGCTCTGGTTCGCTGACCCTGACGCAAGCAGTCAGCTATAGGTCGCTGACTGCATTCCTCACTTTTGACGTGTCTTAGGTCCCGTAATTGATATGATAAAAGTTATAAAACTGTTACTTTTCGTATGATAGGTGATGATTGTTTGTAATAATTTTTGTCACATAACTTGACTGAAGGCAAATATTGATGACATCTGTAAAAAAGCAGTGCTGTGTGGCGATGAAATCAAACGAATCTTGACATTACATATGGAGTCATTTTCTATGTATGACACGTCTGCATACTTTTATCTCAAATCCTCAAGTACAGCTTTGTTTTGGAAACCCAGATTTTTTGGGTTTTCAGATGTCATCCAAATTGCATTCACAAAGTGACCCAAAGTGCCCAGAATAGCCACAGTTGCCCAAAATGTGTTAGAAAAATAGCCCAGTGTCACCCAAGAAAATTAGAAATAGCCCAAATTGTGATGAAAAGTAGCCCAAAGTGCCCAGAATAGCCACAGTTGCCCAAAATGTGTTAGAAAAATAACACAGTATTGCCCAAGAAAATTAGAAATAGCCCAAATTGTGATGAAAAAATGCAAATGGGCTGATCACCTGTTTGCTAGTCACTTTGATTACGGAAACAACGGCAAATGGATTAATTTGTTGTTGCCCTAAAGACGCCACTAGGCGTGATGGGAAACAATGGCAAAGGAATCAATTTGCTGTTGCCCTTAAGACGCCACTAGGCGTGCTGGCCACTGACTGCTTTGACGGTTGGTGGCTAAGGATGGAAGAAGAAGAAGAGAAGAAGTGATGAAAAAAAGTTGCCCAAATTGTGATGAAAAAGTAGCCCAAAGTGCCTTGAATATCCACAGTTGCCCAAAATTGTTGGAAAATAGCCCAGTATCGGCCAAGAAAGTTAGAAATAGCCCAAATTGTGATTTAAAAAAGTAGCCCAAAGAAAATATTTGGTTTTCAGAATATTTTGGCTTTCACGTGTACGGATAAAAGAATACAGACCTGTAAGAGTAGTCATTTTGGCCATTCCTCTGGACTTGTCTTAGTATTCTTACCAGCATTCTCGTAATACTGTTGTCCTCAAATATGTCTCCCTTCGATTTATTAGCTGTTTGCAGTATGCCCAGCTTTCTCTTTGAAAACTATATTTATGCTGCTGCTGTTTATTATTTTTTTTTCAGTTTATTTGTACAGCAGTGTTGGTTTTACTTAACACTACATTCTGTTTCTTTGATTTGGGTAATATTGTTGGTTCTGCTATAGTGTTTTGTCTGTTTTTATTTGGTTTTTTTTCCAACTTCCATTCAACATCTTTCATCTATTGTTATGAGACTTGACAATATACCCAAGTTCTTAATGAGATGACAATATACCTAAGTTCTTAACCTAATTGAATATAATTCCTTTGTACCTTGATTTCATATTTAATCAATTTCTTCTTTGTAGTTCAGTGTTTCTGTCTTGTAAATGTGTAGATTTAATTCTATTTTGTCACTGGCATGGCTTATAGAAGTGTAGTCATGTCTTCAGACTCAACTAACTCACCATAATTACTTTTCTGTGGTTTGGAAACATGGCAAGTCACCAAGAATATCAAGTCCTGACTTCAGACCTTCACTATCAGGTGTTTCAAATCTCATAGACAAGCTTCAGTAGAACCTACTGTTGAAAGAGCATCCGATTGGTGGAGTGGTTAGGGTGCTTGCCTTTCACAGCATGGTTAATCGGGTTCCAGGCTAGAAACCTGGTAATATCATTCTCCATTCTACTCAGCTGTAATTAGGTACCTGACTGTGCTCTGAATTAGGAAAGGCAAATGCAGCAAGGGAGGGAACTGGTCTCCCCACTTCAAATAGCTGGACCTAGTTTAATGAAGTCTCAGACATTTCACTCCTTAGCAGCTGTATCTACTATGGAACTAACGTTACCCTTTATTTTTCTTATTTACTGCTGAAATTCCAACTAAGATGGTTTGGCCATGTCTGCAGAATGGGAGAAGATCGGCTGCCACAGCAGGTATGGGAGGCTAAGAGCCAGGGATCCAGACCTCCAGGACGAGCCACAGTCTGCTGGGAGGACAACATTAGACAATCTCTGAAGGACTGAGGACTAGAATAGAACCAAGTCAGGAGGAAGACAGCCAATAGGATAGTATGGCACTCTTTGTTCCAAACGTCTACACATCACGGTAGAAGAGGACGACTAATTAAGTAAGTACTGCTGAAATTGGTGTCAAGCACAAGCTAATATTCAAGGAAATGGAAAAGCGGAATGGAAATGAGCAGTTACCATTGATCTATTTATAGCTGTTAAGAAGTAACTATTTTTCACCATCACTGCAGAAGTGTCCTGAACGCTTCATTATATATTTTACTGTTTACTTACAGTGCCAGGCAGTAGCATCCAGGCCAAGCTGTGTCAGGTGTGTAATGACAATGCTTCTGGCTTTCATTACGGTGTGTGGTCCTGTGAAGGATGTAAGGCTTTCTTTAAAAGAAGTATACAAGGTAGGTGACAATGTTTTCATTGCCTTTTAGATGTAACGTGACATAACATGAGGCAGAAGTGTGCAGATGCAGATTTTTAAATGGGCTAAACTTGATTGTTTATCAAGCATATTATAGAAGTAATCAAGTGATAAATAATCATGCTGGGGATGATGATTATGGTGCCATAGTATCTCAGATAGAGAGTAAGGGGCAGGGTCATTGCTGAACACACAGAGTGGAGCTTACATTCTTCTTCTTCTTGCGATCGCATCTTTGATGATTACACCGTCAGACGAGTTCTCATGATGAATTCGACTGTTGTTTGAAGTTCCTCTTTAACTCCATATAGCTTTGAGTTTAGTGTTGAGTCATTCGGCCAGTATATCTTTCTTAACTGGTCATACAGAGGACAGTCCTGTAGAACATGCTCAGCAGTTTGTTCGTTTAATCCACATATGCACAGTGGTGAAGCAGACAATCGTAGCTTGTGCATGTGTTTATTCAGTTTGTTATGCCCTGTCCTGAGTCGAAAAATAGTTATCTGTCCCTGCCGGTCGAGAGTGTGATAGTCGTCTTTGGGTTGGTTCTGTTCTCTTCTGATAGTCTGGATAGCTCTCTTTTTCTCAAAGTATGTGACTTCATTATCTTCTTGTTCACATTCTCCTCCCTTTTTTGCAAGTTTATCTGCCTTTTCATTTCCGGGTACACCACAATGAGATGGTACCCACTGAAGTATGGTTCTCTTTTTGGCAGCTACCTTGTTTAGTTCATTTCTCAGATGCGGGAGTTTACCACCCTTGAGAGCTTGCAGGACAGACAGTGCATCTGTGAGGATGACTACCTGGTGGCAGTCAGAGTTGGTGTTATAAATCATATTTGCAGCTTGCTCTAGAGCTTGAACCTCAGCTGTATAGTTGGAACAGAATTTACCAGTGGGAATGTGCCTAGTCTCATAGTGGTTGTCAGGATATGAGATAAAGATACCGGCACCTCCATTCCTAACAGCATTAGTTGCTGATCCATCTGTATAGGCATGTATCCATGATTGATCGGGATAGCTTTCTTGGATCATACTCAATGTAGCAGTTCGTTTTTGCAGATCATTATACTCACATCCACTTGTGAGACCACTGACTGATGTATTAATTTGGAGGGCACTGCTGGCCTGCTCCCATGGTACAGGGTATCTTCTTCTTCTTCTTCTTCGTTCGCCCTGAAAAGGACGGTGGTTGCGTTGTGTCTGTTTCCAACGTAGCTGTGATATCTGCACCTTTCGGTCGACACATCCGACTTCTGCACGGCATTTTTTAGGACCGGGTTTGCCTTCCCATTGCGATCCATACTCGCTCAGCCAGCCTGCATTGCTGCAGACTGTTTCCAGGACCACCACGTGGAGGTGGAGCACGGTCTTGACCAGCTCTGGTTCGCTGGTCCTGACGCAGGCAGTCAAGCTATGAGTCGCTGACTGCGGTCTCTATTGCTGCGTCTTGAGGTCCCGTACAGGGTATAGGGTGGGCTTCAATGGTGTTGTCTTCATGGATAGGTCTTCTTGATGCTGTCTTATAAGTCTTTTCCCCCGATGCACAAAGCTGCTACGCTTTAGACGTCCCAATGCCAGATCATCTAGTCTTGCCTTCATTGGGTGCATTGGCATACTGTTGTACTTTTCCATCTGGATCATGGTTTTTGTGTCTCTTCTATGGGACAATGTCTGTAATCCAGCAACCTTCTGCATCTCTGTTATTGGTGTAGTTTTCATGGCTCCTGTAATGAGCCTGAGAGCTTGATTTTGCACCTTGTCCAAAGACTGCAGATGTGAGTTAGCAGCTGATGACCATGCTGCTGAGCTAAACTCTAAGTGTGGTCTTATTACTCCATTATAAATCTTCTTTAGATTTCGTTCATTTGCTCCCCAGTTGGTACCTGCTAATTTTCTGAGTATGCCTAGTCGTCTTCGGGCCTTTCCTTCTGCGTTTTCAATATGCTTATTCCATGTAAGCCTTTGGTCAAATGTCACCCAAGATAGGTGGGGTAGCTTTCTTCCTTGATCACGGTTGTCCCTAGGTGTATGTTAGCTGATTTGTCCTTGGGGGCGAGGGAGAACAGTGTTGTGGAGGTTTTGTCTGTGTTTATTGTGATAAGCCATTTCTCTGCCCATGACACTAGCATGTCTGCTGCCCGCTGCATTCTATAATTTGCTGTGGTGACATTTTCATCAGCGCACCAGAGTACTAGGTCATCTGCATATAAGGCAGCTTTAACTCCTGCAGGGAGATCTTTCACCAGGTCATTGATGTAAACAAGGAAGAGTGTTGGGGAAATTACTCCTCCTTGAGGTACCCCCTGATGGAGCAACACTTTTCTGCTCTGCAGACCGTCAAGAGTGACTCTAGTTCTCCTGTTATGCAAGTATGACTGGATCCATTTCATCATGTTGCCTTGGATTCCACTTCTCCTAAGTTTTGCAATGAGGCCATCTTTCCACACCTTGTCAAAGGCCTGCTTGAAGTCGACCCAGATCGTTAGGACCTTTTTCTTCTCCTGGAAGGCATCTTCTATTGCTTGAGACAAGTAAGTAACTTGGTCTTCTATACTGTAGCATTCTCTAAATCCAGCTTGTTCCGGCACCAGGATCTGCTCAGACTCTAAATACCATTTCAATCTGTGGTTGACTATTCGCTCCATAGTCTTCCCAACACAGCTTGTGAGACTGATTGGCCGGTAACTTGCAGCCTCGGTCTTACATTTCCCTTTCTTTAGTATGGGTATTGTGATGGCTTCTCTCCATACTTGGGGTACCGTTCCTTTCAACCAGCTGTGGTTGAATATCTCAAGCAGTTTTGTCTTTGCTGCTGAGCTCAGATTTACTAGCATTTCGTTGCTGATTTTGTCTGGGCCGGGTGACTTTTGAAACTTAAGCTTGGAAATAGCCTTCTGTAGTTCTCCTAGTGTGATGGGTTCCCTCATTGGGGCAGGAGTATCTGTCTGTCCCATGGTTGCCAGTATTTCTTTTCTTATCTCTCTCTGATGATCTATGTTAATGGGTAAGTTGCTTTCTGAACTATATCTTCTAGCAAACAAGTCTGCAGCTTGTTTTCCTCTGAAAAGTTTGCCACCTTCATCCAATGTGATAGTCTGCCTAGGTGAGGAACGCTCTTCATTTAGAGACTTGACTAATCTCCAAAGTTTCCTGCCGTCTTTCTCAAGGTTCAGCGATGCCGTTTTAGTTCTCCAGCTTTTCCGTTTTTCTTCTAGCTTTGTTCTCTGAAACTCTGCTACAGCCTTTTTCCATTTGTTGTGAGTTTCAAGTGAAGGCTGAGACTCTGCGTCCTTTCTAGCCCTGTCCATGGCTTCCTGACGTTCTTGGAGTGTGCTGGACCAGTATGGTATGTAGTTACGCCGGCATCCTTTGGGAATGGTTTCTTTTGCAGCTTGTAGTATGCATCTGTTGAAGTCTTTTACCACTTCATTAATGTCTCTGTTCTGTACCTTGAGGGTAGACAGCAGCGTGTTCACCTGATGCCTGAATAAACCCCAGTTGGCTTTTTTTGTAGTTCCATCTTGTAATGGCTGGGCCTGTACTGAGAGTTGCACTCTGGACAGTAAGAAAGATTGGGCGATGGTCGCTTCCCCCTAGTTGGTCTCCTACTTCTCTACTAATAGATCCAGCTATATCTGGTGTGGAGAAGGCAAGATCTGGTGTTGAAGTTGTGTGCCATCCTCTGGAGTAGAAGGTAGGAGTATCTGTGGCATTATTGACTAGGATTAGGGAGTGATCATCTTGCCAAGTTTCAACCTCTTCACCTCTGTGATCCAGATGGTTATAGCCCCAGCTCTGGGAGTGGCTATTAAAGTCTCCAACTGCTATAAAGTTGGTGGCTGGTACCTGTATAGAGCTGAGACTCAGGGGTTTGTTGTTAGGACAGTAATAGTTCAGGAGTTCTGTTTCCATCTTGTCTACCTTTATCTGCAACAGCTGATATTCTGCTCCATCCATGAAGGTTTTCCTTTCGTGTGCAGGAATGTTATTCCTTACAAGAGTAAGTACTCCTCCTTTTCGTCTATCTTTTCTGTCGGATCTGAAGCATTGATATCCCCTTATTTTAAAGGTTTGATCTGCTTTCAAGTGAGTCTCTTGGATACAGCAAACACTGACTTGCTTCTCATACAAGATGTTTTCCAGCTCTGTCTTTTTGCTGTATCCAGCCTGCTTGCTGTTCACTCCCTCTGCATTCCAGTGCATCATGACAAGTGGCACTCTGGGTTTCTCTTTTTCTGTTTTGTTTTGGTCAGTAGTTCTCCTCCGCCGTCTGCTGACTCCACAAGACGGTCTAGAGGGTCCTCCAGTAGCTGAGGGTGGGCTCTGTCGAGGCTCAGAGCCCGGCACTGCACCTGCCTGGTGGAGCTCCACAGGGCGAGCACCAGTACGAGATTTATTTGACGGTGTACTCTCCATAGAAAAAAATAAGCGAGTTGCGTGATACTGTGGTTTCCGGTGCGCCTTCTGGCCCAGTATCTATGACTTTAGCACCTGTTCAACGGGAGAGTGGGCTCATCCCTAATCTGTTTATGTTCCCAGTAGTAGACTATTCGCAAGCAGCCTGGGGGTGTCACTGCTCTGCGCGGACCTTGTTTACCGAGGCGGCATCCGAGCTCGTATGGTGAAAATATGGTTGCATTATCTTCAAAATAGCCCTGTCTTTCCTGCCATCCTGCAACTTTGAGTTAGGGAGTTCTGAGCTCCAGTCTCTTTCCCAGACATTTTATCCTGGCCTGGCACGCATACAGAGGACCCCACTTCTGGTTCTAAGTTAGCAGTTGGGGACAGGTGGGGTAGCACACTGTGCATTCCCCGTCATCCAGGGGGCTCTCCAACTATGCAGAGCTTGCACAATGCTGTGCTCTGGTTCTGGGCTCACCCAAGGAATCCTCACGTCCTGCACAGAGCCACTTCCAGATACCCACCACCTGCTAACCCCCCATTGTAGAAATCTCCTGCATGCGGCCATCCAGTCAAGAGCCAGTATTAAGTCTGGTGCCCAAGTGATTCCCCCCAAGCTCAGTGTGCAATTCTGGGTTCTCATCATGCTGCAACACAGGGGGGATTGTGATGCTCAGCCATCTCTCTCAACTCTGCACCGATGAATGACATCGGGGACTTAACTGTGTCTCAGTACTGGGAGGCCCCGTTTCCGGGTACACCACACACAGCCAGTTGAGGCAACGGTCGCCGTGGGCGTGTCTTCAGTGGGGAAGTTGTGGAGTCTTCCTGTCCATGTTCTTGCACATCCTAACACTGCCCGCAAGACATCGGAGGTTTGGAGAGTGGCCTTCTCTGCTTTTTTGAGCCGGGGTGGGCTCCCCGGGCAAGTCTCGATGGGGATCGGGACGTGTCCACGCGCCAGTGGGCCCAGCATCGGCCGCATCTGTTGGAGGACTTGCTCTGCCAGGTTTGAGTTAGTAAATTCCAACTTTGTCATCTTCTTGGCATTGTGATGCTGGGGTGCCTGTGGATTTCCTAACGCCCCGGGTAGAAGCCAGAAGTGTACTGTGCCAGCTCTGGGGGAAATAAAGGGGGTGTTTCTGCGTCTCCTTGTGATACGTAGCCAAGGTAGGGCTCACAGTGCTCTTTCCCCGCCACCAAATTGCCTGCTGGTTACGCCGAGTTCTCCGAGGCTCTAGGCATGTGACCAAGAGTTGAAGGCAATAGGATCATCACGTCCTGAGTCTCTGTGCCTGTACGATGGGTTCCGATCTTCAGGGAGCAGTCCACACTCGTTCCCACTCCCAAGACTTGTTCAGTATCCATCTGGCTCCTTCCCACCCACAGAGGGCGTGTACGGTGTAGTGCACCGGTTTTATTATCGAGGTTTGCTCCTCTAGATCCGTTGTGTTTAGCCTGAGGATTCGCACCCTCAGTTACCAGGACTACCTCGAGGAGGGTGTGGCTCTTCACCACGCACAACGATCTTGGGGTATGAGAGGTTTTGCTAGGCCAAGAGACTAACACCGCAATGGTCGCTCCTTTCATGAACAGAATTCACTAGGCCTAGGGTGAAGCAAGGGGGGAAACCCACTACCCACAACACCAGCACATCATACCCCCTGTCTGTAGACTTTGCCCCTGGAGCTTACATGACAACAACCTTTAGCATGAGAATGGAGATAGATGGAACTACTGCAGCCCTATGGTTGACTATTTGAAACTCCATTAACCAGCGCTATTGTTGTCTGACTCTCAATCCATGCTTTGGAAGGTCCAAAATGGATGGCTAAGACATGAAGGGAGAACGCACGTGTGTTGATCTACTGTTCTGGTCATGCAGGGGTTCGTGGCAAATAGAGAACTGACAGACTAGCCTTGAGAGCACCAATAGTTGGGGTATTGGATATGGATGTGAGAGAGATAATAAGGACAATTAACGATCACCTGTTAAAGAACAGTACTGAAATCGATTTGGCTGAGACTTGAATTTGGCACCAAACGTAAGACTAGCAGAGATATAGATGTTTGAGAAGATGGATCAGATGTGTGTTTAACCAGCGTGATTATAGGAACAATCAGCATTCATCATTTTCCTTTGTGGTCCTTACGGAGCATGGAACCACCACAACAGCTGGACCCTTGCTGGAAGCCTGCACCAAGCATTCACATGCTCCTGTAGCAGTGGTTTGTGTGGCAGTTTGTTTTACATGATGAGGGTGCCAGGCCCCCCCCCCCCCCCCCCCCCCCCCCCCCACCACCCCCCCCCCCCCCCCCCCCCGCCCCCCCCCCCTGTCAGCCTCATATTTAGTTGCCTTGTATGACAGCCCTTAGGGTGCAGTAGTCCTGTTCTTTCTTTGTCTCTTCAGAGACCCCCAGGAAGTACACAGCATTGATGTCCTTCAGAATGAACTGAAGGAGACTGAACACCTATGGGTTTGCCTTGAGTGTAGTGATGTTGATTCTGAACAACAATAGAAATAACAGAAATAAATTCATCTCTTTGCTACAGGGAATATTAGTTTCAGTTGGTCAGCTTGGACCATCCATGCAGATGTGGACTGTGTGTGACTCTTTTACTCATGTCACTCAGCGGACTAGCTGTATATGAAGTAATTGCTGCGGAAGATGTTTTAACTGTCTAAATAAACTAATTTAGAACAAGAACAGTAGTTAATATCCTTTCTGACAATACTATAATACAGGAGTGTTAATTTTCTTGATCCTTGATATTCTAACCTGCAAATACAGTTCTCCTTTCTGTTCCACTCAATCCTTGACCTTTGCATAGCTCTCTTTTCCTGTTCTTTTGCATCCTAATACTACTAATTAGTCATTCCTTTTGTACCCTGGGGTGGTGAGGTTTGCCAGAGAGAGTGTCATACTATCATATTGGCTGTCTTCCTCCTGGCCTGGTTCCAATCAAGTCCCTGACCCTTCAGAGATTGTCTAGTGTTGTCCTCCCAGCGTATGCTGGGTCATCCTGGAGGTCTGAATCGCTGGCTTTTTGTTTTCCATACTTGATGTGGCAGCTGATCTTCTCTCATTCTTCAGACATCGCCAGACTATTGTATTTGGGACTATTCTACTTCGGGGCTGGGTTTTGAGTTTTGCTGTATCATCTGGTTGCATCTACGCTGTCCAATATTATCCATGTTCCATTTAAGTGGTCTCTTGGCTGTTAATTCTTCATGTATTCTGAAATGCACTCAGTTCAGCCTGTGGAAAATTATAGCATGAAGATCAGCACATCAAAGTCAGAGAAACTATGACGATCAGCACATCAAAGTCAGAGAAACTATGAAGATCAGCACATCAAAGTCAGAGAAACTATGAAGATCAGCACATCAAAGTCAGAGAACTATGAAGATCAGCACATCAAAGTCAGAGAAACTATAAAGATCAGCACATCAAAGTCAGAGAAACTATAAAGATCAACACATCAAAGTCAGAGAAACTATGAAGATCAGCACATCAAAGTCAGAGAAGCTATAACGATCAGCACATCAAAGTCAGAGAGGCTATAACGATCAGCACATCAAATATTGTAAATTTTATGAAAATGTTTTTGTGAACACACACATATTATATATCAAACTGTAGGGAAATAGATTGAGAGTTATAATATACAGTGTCTTTGTTAGTATTAACTCAAGTACATTTGGTATTCATAAAAAATCATGCTGCATGTAAATTGAAAAACAAACTAAAAAGTTCACAGTACAATATGACTTATCAAAGATAATTTATTGTTGCAGACAATAACATTTTCATTTTAGTCTTAAAACATCAAGGTTTTCCATTTACGAAGTAATAAAACATTGAATGTGGCCACATTTAGTGCTGTTCACACCATTTTTACTATGGTCCCTTATAAAAATCACAAAATATATAGAATAGTGCGTTACATAATTTTGAAACAAATAAACTAGAATAACATCACATTAAAAATCTTTTACACTTGTTTCAAGTTTGACAATATCCCCAGCTTCATCATCTAACTATGCCTAGTCATTAGATGTAACTTTAGGTCTAGTTCTGTTGTTTTTCAGTGGGTCCGGCTAGGGCCATGCCCACGCATCAGATAAATTGATATGTCTAACATTTCTGCACCGATCCCGTCATTGGACTACAAACTGTGACTGTTAAACGATCATCAATGTTTCTAAGTAAGATTGACAAAGTAATTCGCTTCGGGGGCTTAGAATTTGTGTATATAAAGTCTGACTTATTGGTGTAGCAAGAAGAAAGAAAAGTGCAAACACGCAAATCGTCACACAAATTGTAATAATAGCCGCATAGCACGTACAAACACTGCTTAACTATATTCAGATTGGTTGTTTAAATAGTAACGGAAGTCAACCTATGCATTTAAAACAAATAGTGAATCAAACGGCTGAATTATGGGGTTTGTTTTTGAAAAACTAAAAACAACTGTCTCACCACTTCGGCACGGGCATCACAACTGACCAACGGTCAGACCGTTGCTCTGGAGTCAGTGAGTTAAGAAAAGCTATTAATGTTACCAGGAGAGACAGAATGAGAAATGGTGACATCAGAGAAATTGTAGGAAGTACATCCTTCATCAAGTATATAGAGACAGAAGTGGTTTGGACATCTTGCAAGAATGGAGCCAGATAAATTACCACTACGCACCTGCAGTGGTAAAAAAATCCGGTTTCATGGCACGGGGGAATACCTAGACGCAGATGGATAGACGTCCTCACAGAGATCATACAACAACATGAGCTCACAGCGGCCAGTGTGACACGCTTGGCTCAAGTAGACAAACTTCAGCTCCCCACCACACTTTACTACATCAGTAGAATGAAAAGTAAAAGTTTAAAAAAGTATGCGTTCTGCATATAAATTTTTTATTTTGCTACAGATTTTTATGCTGTGGAATTCTTTGTGCCAACATATACCTAACATATAAATAAATATCATAGAAGATACCAATGGGGCTCTGCTCAATGAAAAAACAGCTGTAATGAGAAGGTGGACAGAATATTGTAAAGAATTATATAACTGTAAACTTGACACTGACTTAGGCATATTAAACAACATTAAGTGCGAAAACAGAGAACTCGGAAATGCAGCAATACTACGGGAAGAAGTGGAAGAGGCTATATGTTCGATGAATGGAGGGAAGTCACCGGGTGTGGATAATATACCAGCAGAGCTATTGAAATATGGAGGACCAGATATAGTAAAAATCATGACAACAATTTGCCAGAAGATATGGAGTACAAAAAAATGGCCAAAAGAATGGACGCAGTCATTAGTAATACCGCTTCCAAAGAAAGGAAATCTAAAAATGTGCAAGAACTACAGAACCATTAGCTTTATTAGTCATCCAAGTAAGGTGATGTTAAGGATACTTTTGAACAGAATAAAACAGAAATCAGAAGAAATCTTGTCAGAGGAACAGGCTGGCTTTAGACCAAAAAGAAGTACCTCAGAACAAATCTTCAATATTAGATTACTGATCGAAAAACATCTCCAGCATCAACATGATTTATACCATAACTTCATCGATTTCACAAAAGCCTTCGATCGAGTCTGGCATGTAGGCTTATGGCAAATAATGAGAAAATTCAATTTTGATACCAACATCATAGATATCATTGAAGCACTATACAAGGACGCAAGCAGTGCTGTTTTTGCAAGCAACGACATTGGAGAATTTTTCAAAACAACTGTAGGAGTTCGCCAGGGATGTATCCTGTCACCAGTGCTCTTTAATATATATCTAGAACATATGCAGGAGGCTGTCTACGATTATAAATCAACCATATCGATTGGAGGCCGACCTCTGTATAATCTACGTTTTGCTGATGATATTGATCTGATAGCTGGAACAGAATCAGAACTTCAAGACCTTACCTCTAGACTGGAGAAAGTAACAAGAACATATGGGATGGAAATTAATATAGAAAAAAGCAAGATATTGGTGAATAGCCATAAGAAACATGTTCCGACCAACATTACGTTAAATGGGCAAACGTTAGAAGAAGTTAACACCTTTAAATATCTCAGGTCCACTATATGTTGTGATGGAAGATCAAATAAAGAAATCAAGACAAGACTTGAGATGGCCTCAGCTGCCATGACAAGGTTGAATGTGATCTGGAAAAGTAACATCAGTTTTCCTGTGAAGATCAAATTATACAAATCACTTGTATTATCTATTCTCTTGTATGGGTGTGAGGGCTGGACACTCACTGCAGATACGGAGCGAAGGATTCAGGCTTTCGAGCATAAATGTCATAGAAGAATTTTGCGCATTTGCTATAAAGAGCACAAAACAAATGTCTATGTTAGAGAGAAGATAAACACCTATGCAGGCCACCAAGAACCACTTTTGTCAATAGTGAAACGTCGAAAGTTTGCCTGGTTTGGGCATGTAACTCGTCATGACTCCCTTTCGAAAACGATCCTCCAGGGAACAGTCAAAGGTAAACGGAGAAGAGGAAGGCAAAGAAAATCCTGGGCTGATAACATCAAAGAATGGGCAGGACACGGTTTCTCCACACTTGTACGGTTTCTCCACACTTGTACGCATTGCTGAGAATAGAGAGCAGTGGAGGACCCTGTCTGTTGATGCTTCCACCATGGCACCCCTACGACCCATGACGGGTTATGGGTTGAGATGATGATAAATAAATATTAGACAAACATAAAGGTATGTTTTCAGGCACTCGTAAGAAATAAAGAAGTAGAAAACTAGACAACAGAAAAACAACAGATGTGAGTGGCTTTCCCTTCCTTATTTGTTATAAATGTTTATACCTAACATATACACTTTTCTGATTTTAGTATAATAAGAACTTAACTAAAAATCTCAGGAAAAAAAACATTTTTCACAAATGGTTTCCATGTCCTGACTTTTCTGTTTATCCAGGTCCTGTGGATTACATCTGTCCAGCTACGAACACATGTACTATAGACAAACATAGACGCAAGAGTTGCCAGGCGTGTCGGTTAAGGCGATGCTACGAAGTCGGCATGAACAAAGGTCAGAGAGAATGCTGTGGCTGCTTTATTGAAATGACTTTAAAGAGTATTATATTTCCTTCAGGTATAATTGTGAGAGGGATGTGGTGCCTTATGGCTTTGACTTTGCTCAAGGGTGGAAGAAATAATGCCTACTTTCCATTCATGATTTTAAGACACAAACTAAGAAGGCTTATATAAGCCAACCACCTGTTTACATTTTTTTTTTTTAAAATGGTTGTGTAAGTTTGTTTTAAGGATCTAGTATTTCTTCCAAGAGAAGGTAGATTCAAACATGAAAGGAAGCTGATTTAGAAAAATTCTTGTGATGATAAAGATAACCTTTAAAATAATAAAATGAAGCACATAGAACCGGTGCTACAATTATGTTTTACCACCCAGCTTGCAAAATAGATATCCTAAGAAGCTTCAGTTCAAATATCAAGGCATCCTGTTTTATGGCTATGAAACATGAGGAACAAGGATAAAAAGAACCAAGAAATCCCAGACTTTCATAAATGGATGTTTGCACGGAACAGAAAGATGTCAAGATATAAACAGTCTGGAACTACTGAGAAAAAAAACCCCAGACAAATACCAGTGGAACCAGAGGTAAGGAAAAGACTGGCATTAGATAGGCCACACTTAATAACAATACAAGACAGTCTTTGTTCTGAAATCTCTAGTTAAGAGAGTTAGAGGGAGTCAAAAAAAAAAAAAACATATTGAGAAGAGAACTCTAGATAGAAATGAAAGGGTTAATGAAGACAGTAGAAAGACTTTGACCTGATGGCACAGGACAGGAGCATTTAGCATGAGTTTGTTGAAGACCTGTGCTCCTTGGGGAGCCAAAGGGTAACGAATGAATGAAAACTGCTGTTGAAGTTTGGTGATGTTTAAACTCTCTGACCCAACACCCAATTGTTTATTGCTCAGATAACTCAGTTCTTGTGTCAGTAAATTCTGAGCATCTTTTGTAAATAGGAAGTCATTTCATATAAGAGTTAAAATGATGATGTGGGGGTGGAGATAAGAATGAATGAACAAACTTTATTTTCAAAGGGTTAAGAATTAAGAAACACCAATACAAGATGTAGAATCGTACACATATCTTGGCAGTAATATAGACAAAGTTGGAGGGACAGACAGCGATATCAAAATAAGAATACAAAAAGCAAAAAAGACAACAACCAAAAAGCTACAGACTTTCATAAATGAGTGCTTGCGTAGAATAGAGGGATTAAAATGGTATGACAAGGTTACCAACGTGGAACTGATGACAAGAACTAGACAAGTGCCAGTGGAACAAGAGATGAGAAGACGACGATGGCGATGGATAGGACACACACTAAGAAAACCTGTTGATAGCATTACAAGGCAGTCCTTGTTCTGGAAACCCCAGGGCAAGAGAGGCAGAGGTAGACCAAGAAGCACATGGAGAAGAGAGCTGGAAACAGAGGTGAAAATGATGAGAACGTGGAAAGAACTTGAGATGATGGCTCGTGACAGGAGGACTTGGCAGGTGTTTGTTGAAGGCCTATGCTCCTTTGGGAGTGGAGGGTTATGAATGAATGAAGAATTGGGCGCAGGCCCATCTAATATTCTGCCCTCCCTTCCACACTTCCTCTCTCTCTCTCTCTCTCTCTCTCTCTCTTTCTCTTTCTTATTCATTCATCTTGCATACAGTATGCTTTCATTCAGAGCTCCATGGAGTTCTTGGGGGTTTCTGAGAAGATAAAGAAAGAATAGAACAGATGCTCCCTCTGGCATGTCCTAAATGGTGACTGAGGTTATGCATGGTGGCTGGCAACCTCATCATGTACAACAGATACTTACATAATCCGCTGCTGCAAGAGCACATACATTTTGTGGGGCAGGTTTCCTGCAAATGGACCAGCAGCTGTAGTGGCTCCATGCTCCTCGTGGGGGCAAAAAAAGATAATGATGAAATGAAAGTCACATGGAGCTTCTGTGTGCTAGAGAGCTTAGTTACCTTTGACCCTTGCATGACCGACTCCCACCCATGTATGGGTTTATGACTGGTCTGTTATTGATTGATATTGAAAGATTGGTTTCCATTTCAATAAACACAGGCTTTATTTTTTTTAAATTGGTGAGTGCAAGGAGCCTTAAAAGCTCATAGCACTGAATTAGGCAAAAAGAACATTTGGATATGCGTTGTTATAACCGATTCACTTTTTATGTCCAGGTTGAACGGAGCACCTCGTTAAAATGAAGATTTTGGGTGGGTGGGTGTGTATGGAAGAGAGAGAAATAGTGATTGTAAAATTTGATACAGGGAAGGAGAATGTTGTGGGAAGAATGCAAGAGTGGGAATCAAACCTGTGCCAAGTCCCTCCTGCAGCTCAAGGTCTTGCCATGTCTTCTTTCTCAATTTCATTTCTGTCACCAGTTCTCGCCCCCATTCGTTTATCTGTCTACCTCTGCTTCCCATTCGTTTATCTGTCTACCTCTGCTTCATTTACCCTGCAGTTTCCAGAACAAGGACTATCTAATAGTGCAAATGGATTAACTATTAATTATCTAGTCTTTTCCACAAGTATAGTGTTACGGTTCACAGAACGCACCATTTTTCATTTTGTTTTTCTTTTTTATGCTTTGACCACCATTGACTTGAGTGATTGTGGAAATTAAGACATCATTGACGTGCTTTGGCAGATTGGTTGCCTAGGCTGTTTTTTATTTGTGTGTTTTTTTTTTTAATTGACTTGTTTCTTCCTTGTCTTTCCTTGTGCTGTTCATCCCACTGTCAGGTGGTACTTACTGGCTTTGAAGCGTTCTAACCACATCATCATCATCATCATCATCACGGTTCAGCTTCTGAAGGAGAGTAGACCTTCAACAAACTTAAGCCAAGTCTTCCTGTCCCGTGCTATCAGCTCAAGGTCTTGTTGATCCCCCAGCCATGACTCATACCCGTCTCCAGTTCTCTTCTTCATATGTTCTGTGGTCTTCCTTTATCTCTCGTACCCTGGGGATTCCCGAGCATGGGCCTGCCTGGTAAGGCTATCAGCAGGTTTCCTCAGTGTGCGTCCTATCCATCTCCATCATCTTCTCATCTCTTGTTCCACTGGTGCTTGTCTGGTTCTTGTCATCAGTTCAACATTAGTGATCTTGTCATCAGTTCAACATTAGTGATCTTGTCATCAGTTCAACATTAGTGATCTTGTCATCAGTTCAACATTAGTGATCTTGTCATCAGTTCAACATTAGTGATCTTGTCATCAGTTCAACATTAGTGATCTTGTCATACCACTTCAGCCCTTCTGTTTTAAGCAAGCACACATTTATGAAAAAGTCTAGGGTTTTTGGTTTTTTTTTTTTTTTGTGTTCTCAATTTTTCAGTGTTTAAAACCATCTTGGATGGCTGAGTTTTATTGTCTTTAGTTGACCTATCCATGTTTTTTTTTTTTTTTTTGAGAAAGTTTTTGTGATTTTATAAATTTCTGCAGGATATATCGGGTTACCGGCCCTATGGCCTATGCCCAACCCTCCTTAGTCGCTTTTTATGACATGCTTGGTAAGTCACAGTGTTAGTATTCTTTGCACCCCTTTTGGCCCCTGCTAACACATGGGCCATTCTAACCAGTAGTCAAACCATTTATTTTCTACTTCACTATATCTCTCGATTGACAGAGTGGTTAGAGTGCTGGTCTCTCACAGCATAGGTCTAGGTTCGATTCATGGTGTTGACATGCTCCAATCTACCCAGCTGTAAATGGGTAGCTGACTTTCCTCTTGAGTTAAAGAAATAAAAGGCAGTGAGGCAGAGAACTGGTCACCCCCACCTCTGGATGCTGGACCTAGTATAGTGAAGTCTCGAACACTTCACTCCCCTACGGCAGTATCTCCTATGGGACTACCTTCATCTTGTATACATGGCTGTGTTCCCAGTATCCTGTATTGTAGGCTTCTGCGAGAGGTCACTAGTGGTTCCACAAGAGATTGTGACTGAAAAAAAAAAAAAAAGTTTTTTTTTTTTTAACTTTGCATGCCGGGCGATGTTAGCATTTACAATGGTAGGTAGTGACTGAGCAACCCCGTATGGCAGTACACAAAAAGGACAGTGTTCACTCATGCACATATCATATTCCATCAGCATCTTGTAGAGTATGATAAGATTTTTAGGCCTACCTGGATAAGGTTAAAAAAAAATCAAGTAGGAAATTATTAAAAAAAAGAAAAACTGAAGTTTCTTCTACCGAAACTACTGCCTTTTATTAGAGTTGATACCCTTTGTGGGGAGGGGGGAACCACACAAAAAAGGGTGTGCTAATAAGTTGGCCAAAATAAACAGATCCACCGAAAAAAAAAACATTTTGTACTCAAAAGAGCATTGACCATTATTGTTGGAATATTTAATTTACAACTTATTGACCACACTAAAGTACCACGAGCTCGAGATATAATAATTTTTATGAAGGGGTTCCACGAGACCTGAAAATGATTTCAAGGGTTCCTCCAGTTTAAAAAGGTTGAGAAAGGCCGATCTGTAGCCTCAGTTATCTCACTTTGTTTGTATGTTGTTTTACATGATTAAGTGTAAGTTTTTAGCTGTGCAACACATGTAGAATGGATCTAGCCTGTAATACCTTGGCAGCTGCCCAGAATTCTGTTAACTACAATACCAATGTCACTTATTGCCATGTTAAGCGAGTAATGTCTTTGTATTGTTATTTAATTGGACAGGTTCTACGAGTTACATTTATGTTAAGTTAGGAATGTCCTGGTTATATGCATCTTTGAGATAGCATTGAGCATAAAGAAAGGAATGCACTCAAACAAAAATCAGTAAAATGAAAAGAAAAAAAAATAAGAAAGCGATAATTATATAACCTTATATCGTGAAGTATGCAAAATTTGTACTTACGTTATTCTTGTGCATGCCCTACTTGCATTAAAGAGGTGAAAGACTTATGTGTTTTTCAGATGCACAAAAAAAAGATTGCAGTAGGCAGATGTATTTTAGGGAAACGCCTATTATTTTAATGATAGTCTGTAACAATGTTCATAACCTGAGGCAAGAAAAAAATGGAGTTACTTGATGAGAAGTTAACTGCAAGTAGGTCACCAAATGCCCAGGGAAGAGAAAGATAATGAAATGCAGGAAACGATAATAAGATTGCACTTGATGAAATGCCCCAACAAGAACTTGAATCATACATATATCCTGGCAACAATATAGACAGAGGTAGAAGAACAGACAATGATATCAAAATAAGGATACAAAAAGCAAGACGAGCGTTCATTGCATTGGGAAATACAGGGTGTCCATAAAAGAATGTACCTATTTCTTTTTTTTTTTTAACCTTCTCGACCAGTGTGTGTAGAGACATGTAACAATTACCGGGTGCAACTCAACTGCGAAAGTTTCACTTGAAATACCCGACGTGCGCATGCGCACTGTTTTTTGCAAAATGGCGCTGACCAAACAACAGAAGGCGTTTTGTGTGGTAGAACATGCGAACATGATGTCTGTACCACATCATGGGTCCGAGAATAAATTTTTTGAAAAGTGTACAATCTTTTATGGACACCCTGTAACATGGAGATCAAAAGAAATCATGCCCAACACAAACAAATAAGAATCTTTAACTCAAACATCAAGCCAGTCCTGTTGTATGGTAGTGAAACATGAAGCGGAAAAAAAAAAACAGCCAACCAACTACAGATTTCATTCATGGGTGCTTGCATAGAGATTGATATGGTACAACCAATGTGGTACTGATGACAAGGACCGGACCAGACAAATTAAGAGATAGGAAGATGCTGGACATGGATAGGACATGTATTGAGGAAACCTGTTGATAGCATAGCCAGGCAGAGAACCCTGTGGTTGTGGAATCTCAAGGTTAAGAGAAGTAGAGGTAGACCCCCCCCAAAAAAAACACATAGAGAAGAGAACTGGAGACAGACAGGAAAGGGATTAAGAAGACATATTAGGGGCCTTGAACTGATGGTACAGGACAGTACAGGAAGCTGAAAGATGGTGATAAGAGATGGTAATTAGTGCCAGGTAGTGCATGGGAAAGTGTAAAAACAGTTTAGTTTTGTTTTAACATACTGTTATGGTTGGGGCTGGTAAAACTCTTAAGGTTGGGGGGTGATAAAGCTCTCAAGGTTGGGGCTGGTAGAACTCTTGAGGGTGGGGGCTGGTAAAACTCTTAAGGTTGGGGCTGATAAAGCTCTCGAGATTGGGGCTGGTAGAACTCTTGAGGTGGGGGCTGGTAAAACTCTTAAGGTTGGGGCTGGTAGATCTCTAAGGTTGGGGCTGATAAAGCTCTCAAGGTTGGAGCTGGTAGAACTCTTGAGGTGGGGGCTGGTAAAACTCTTAAGGTTGGGGCTGATAAAGCTCTCGAGGTTGGGGCTGGTAGAACTCTTGAGGTGGGGGCTGATAAAATTTCTTCATGTTGGATGTGGTAAAGGGAACTAAAGGGCATTGATTGGGGCTGGTAAAACTCTTCAGTTTTGGTCTGAATACATCTTGACATGTTTTCTGATATCACCACACTTTTGCACCTTTGTCTTCATATTGTCATCTTTGTATTTACAGGGAGTCAAAGAAAAGAGAGAAAGAGCAGTGCTACCACAAGTGGGTTAAAGGGCAAAAGATGTCGAGCAGATTCCTCAGACTCTGCAATCAACTCCACCAATAATGGGGCCTCATCTTCCAAGGTAAAGGCTTACTTAATCCTCTTATTTGTCCATAGAGCATCACTTCTTGTCTAACATTTCAGTCTAGAGTGAATTGTTTCATTTTTCCTTCAGTTCATGGTGTCACTGTCTCAGTGTATCAGCGGGACAAAAGTCTACATACCTCGATACTAGATGTGCTTGTTGCTACTCGTACAATCTAGGGCTGTGGTCATAATATTGGTGACCTTCTGTTAATAGTGGTTATTGAAGACTTCTACTTCTTGCTTCACATTGAGGTATGAATTTCTATTTCTGTGCATCAAATTCTATAGAAGATTCTTCCTTAATTGTACATAAGTTTTTCATCGTAACCTAATTAGCGATTTGTGAAGATGTATTCTTTCCACACAAAAAAAACATCGTTCATCTCAGATATCACAGTGGTACAGAACATATACGACACTGATTCTTAGGGAAATAAACTTTTACAACACTGACAAATCCAACCTTGAACAACACATGGCTGCATAGCTGGGGTGTTCATTTGTATCTAATAGTAGCAAAAGATTTTCATGATGATTTATTGGAGGTTGAAACTTTAATGCAAAATCGTGGATGGAGGAATCATCAATGGACTAAATCGTCCATGGGAAAAATAGTCATGATGTTTGGTAGTTGCTAACGATGTGTTGCCACGTACTGATAGTAATCTTGCAGAAAAAATGTCAGCTTTGGATAAATATAAGGTCTCTGACTGAAGTAAGCTGGCTTTAGTCTTTTTTTTCCTCCCCAGGAGTTTTCTTAAAATGTCTGCTTTTTCTTTTTCATAACTAGCTAACCAGACGTAGTTGATGTTCGAGTTAGATCATAATTTGTCTTAAACTCCTGGTTAACAATATAGAACCGTTTATCAAGCCACATAAATCATTGTTCTTCAGAAGGGTCTAACTCATTACTCTCTTGGTTGAAATTCCATGAAGGAATTAAAATACATTCCTTGCTGGGTATGCAGCAGATATCTCTACTTGTGGTACTAGGGTTTCTGCTCATATCTAGTTGTATAGTAATTTGTTGCAAGGTTTTTACACAGAGCCTTCTTTCTGTGGCAGGGTGACGAAAACAAATTGGCTGCTATCTCCTTGGCTGATCAAAAGCAACTAAACTCATAACCAGTTCGAAAAGGATACGAAGTAGCATCATATCTACATATTTCTTTTCATTATTTAGGCATCTGTTAGCAACCAACGTTTTGCTAATTTGCATATTAACCTTTTCTGGTATTTTGTTTTCAGACTAATACACAATGTTAGCTATAATGTCATGCGGACACGCCTGTTCTACGAATGGCCCCATGCATAGAAGTCATCTTTAATTTTAAATACTGCAAATGCCACCCAGTTTTGTCTGGGTTCCTACTTGCCATTTCCAAGAGAGAAAAAAATTGTTTAGCAATTCTTAAAAAAAAAAGTTTTGACAGCTAAAACACATCAGATATTGTGTAATGAATATAGAGGATACAGAGGTATACTATTTTGATTACATCTTTATATCAGTGGCAACTTCATTTGGTATATACTTTACTTGGTTACTTAGTCGTTCCTCTTCTACTGTGAGGTGTATAGGTTTGGAAGAGAGAGTGCCAGACTATCTTTTCGGCTGTCTTCCTCTTGGCCTGGTTCCATTCTAGTCCTCGGTCCTTCAAAGATTGTCTAATGTTGTCCTCCCAGCAGACTCTCGGTCGTCCTGGGGGTCTGGATCCCTGGCTCTTAGTTTCCCATGCTTGTCGTGGTAGCCGATCTTCTCCCATTCTGCAGACATGGCCAGACCATCTTAGTTGGGACTGTTCTACTTGGGTCTGCAGGATTTGGGTTTTTAGGCCATGGCGTATCGTCTGGTTGCAGACCATGTCTCTTCTTGTTACTCATTTGGTATATACACAGTGAAGAAAGCTACCAGTCAAAAAGGTAAGGTGCAGACAAGTAGTTCTTTTTGACATAAGAGAAAAATTTGAGAACCCAGTTAAAAAAAGGTATTGGTAGTCCCACACAGATGCTGCCATAGGAGAGTGAAGTGTTAAAGACTTCATTTTACTAGGTCTCAGCTTTATGAGGTGGTTTGTCCAGTTGCCTTCCTTGCTGCCTGTGCCTTCTCTAATTAAAGAGTAGCTAGGTACCAGTTTACGGCTTCATTGATAAACCACAGGGCATATGAAGAAACTGAAAATTCGTCTGATTAAAGGCATTTCGCATGGAAAAAAACCTCATGGGAATGAATGCTTGATAGTCTGTAAAATGGATACATCATATGTAAGAAAGATGAAGTGATGTTTATGACCACTTTTATTTTTTGGTGCATTTTTTTTTTTTTTTTTTTTTTTTTTTTTTTTTTTTTTTTTGTGGCACCAATAGAAGTATGCCTTTGACAGGAGTAGAGTAGATTTTTTTTTTTTTTTGCACTGAAAGAAATACGCTTTTGACATGGGTAGAGTAGATATTAAAGGTGATAATGGTGTTTTTTTTTTTTGCACTGAAAGAAATACGCTTTTGACATCAGTAGAGTAGATGTTAAAGACATAATGGTGTGTGTGTCTCTCTTTCTCTCTCTCCTTTTTTTTTAAAAAATAGTTGCTGTTACTTTTCGTTCCTTAACCCTTGTTACAGGGTTGAGGGTTTGTATATTTAACAATTTAACTTTGATTTATAACTGAGCAACATGAATAATCCAAAACTTGGCCACATTGAAAAAGCCTAGAAATTAAACTCAACTTCCTCGTAACATGAATAACAACATTTATTTTTCACTTTGGCTTCTCAAGCATATTTTGTACTCGTGTACATCTATTTAATCAAGTGGGTTGTTTACATTATATGACACTTGTCTATTTGTGGGGCGTATTTCAATGTTGATAAAATCATAATAATTGAGACATATAAAATCGTTTTTATCCTCACTGCATATTCTGTTAAACATAGACACAAACTGTAAATACAACAAGTACATAATGTACATACTTCCATACATTAAGATCCCCACAAACACATAGAACACCTTGTCCCACTGGACGCCGAACATAAACTCGAACACGTTGGGTCCCTCAGGATGCTAAGTATAAACTAAACTTTTGCTATACCAAACAAAGACACCAAAAACAAATACAACCAAGCACAATTATCCCACTGTGGAATAGATGCTTTCCTGGGCTAAAATCTGACATTCCAGGCATTGAAAGCAAAGGAATTCAGACAGAAATACAAAGAAAACATGTAATAACCAAGTATATTGACAAAAAATGTCCAGCAAAGTTCTGGACACATGCATATACTGGACACATGCATATACTGGACACATGCATATACTGTACACATGCATATACTGGACACATGCATATACTGGACACATGCATATACTGGTGGTTCAGCAAAAAATGTAATTGAGAATGGGGGAGCTGGCATCCTCATTAAATTAAAGAATAGAATCCACTCTATGGCAATAGCAACTGGCAAATACTACAGTAACTTCAATGCTGAAACAGGCAGGGGACACTCGTATTGAGTACAAAGCACATGCAGAAAAACAGTTAGTGATCTTTACAGATGCTCTTTCAGTAATACCAGCCCTGAAGAGTCACCATGCTAAGGGATTGAAAGATCTGATAAACTGACTTGAAAATCTGGCCACATGCTTCAAGTGCACAGTCCAGTGGATACCAGCCTGTAGCGGGGTTCTTTTTTTCTTATATTTTCTTTCACTGCTGTAGGTTTCTTTGCTGTAGGTGAATGTTTAAAGGGTGATTTGAATCTTCCCGTGTTGTGTTAGTGAGTGGTCTGTAGGGTTTCTTGTTTGATGATGGCTTCTCTTGACTTGATGGTGTGTTAGGAGGTGTTCTGTGAAACTAGGCAATGCCCACGATACTACAGACTGCTCAACACATCTGGAACACCACACTTAGATAAAATGTTCTCGGACTCCTGGCAGAGACAACTTCTACAATTTATTCACGTAATACATGATATTTCATGATATGACACATTACTGTTTCAAAAAAGGGAGGTAAATTGTATGGGGTTTGAGTATACTCAGCAAAGGGAGTTAACTTGGAATTACGTCCCTTGTAAGTTTTGGTGAGCGAGCAAAAGTAAACACGCACGAGAAAAGTTTTGGTAGGTGAACACATTTTAGGAGAGAACGAGAAAAATGTTAAATCAGGGGATTGATCAGTCTGATTTTGAACGCGCTCAGCATAGGTTAGCAAGTTTGCTGGACAGTAAGATCTTATACAGTGGCGAGCTAGGTTCTTGATGGTTCATGTCTCTGGCGAATAAGCCACTGGATGTGGTTGGTTACTGTGGTTACAGGCTGTTATCAAGTTGTTGTGCCGAACCTACAAGATGCTCGAGGGCCACTTTTAAAATAGAAGTAGATGAAGGCAAGAAAGATGAATTCGCCATAACATGATTTATGTTAACAAGTCGTCAAGATTTTTACAACGAACAGGTATGTTGAATAAGATGAAAAGAAGATAGACAGTAGCTAAGGTCAGAGCGGGGAACAGTGACTATTTGATATAAATAAACAGCCCTGGTAGTTAGACCAGTTTATACAGTAAATAATTCAAAAACTAGTTCCACCAGACCTAACGTACCTCATCATGAGTAGTAAACAAAACCAAAGAACATAAATTTCTTATACGAGCTAGGAAAGCTGCGTCAAACTATAAGCGAGGAAGGATTTGATGGAATGAGAAGAGACTTATTTCAAAGGTTACTAAATGAATATAATTTTTGTACATTGTGGAAGAAGACCCGCCTTGATGGAAGGTTGGGCATGAGTACATTCTTTTGACAGATTTTGTTATTGTTGGATGACTACTGTAAATAAACACCATCTTGTTATTTATTGATAGTTGAGTGCAGTGCTTTACAGTAGAAGTTCTCCATCCATCAATTGTATCTTCGTGTGATGTACTATCATCTAGAGCTATAGTACCATAACATCATCAACACCTAGCTGCCTACTGTTTTGGGTAGTGAGACGAGTCACGCTATACAAACATTATAAACGCAAACATCAACCACACCATCACGGACATATGGTGAAGATAATGTACTTCTTTTATATTTAACTGTTCTCAAACGAATGTACATGCTGCAATCAGCCATCACTGAGTTACACAGCTCCTACCTTGAGCTTACATGTATCTATCAAACTCCAATAGAATTCTCATTTTGAGATATACATAATCAATAATTATTCCTCATACATGAATAGAATGGCATGGGCCACACACACACACATCCAGAGGGCAGGACACCTCTAGTTCACTCAAAAGCGAAAATCACACTGACTGTCCCTTTGTTCTACCAACGTCGTCAAAAGAGATACACGATCGTTGTGAACAGTCGTTAACCTGCGATTTCGTGAGCCGTCATGTCGTGACTGTTTATGAACACTTATATGAGCCCTTCTCATTTGTGTTAAATCATCAGTTATCATCAACAATGGTTTGGGAACATGTATTCATAGTTGAGAGGGTGTTTCTTCAACCCAGTGGTGATGCACATCCTGTGTAGATCTGGACGTTAACGTCTGTGAATCTTGAATTTAACGTACCGTCTGTTGGTGCAAGTAAAAAAAATGTCTTGTCTTGTCGGAAGTCAAATCTTTACGTCAGAGCGTTGAGTTGCCGAATGGGACACGTGCAACCAACGTTGTAGCAAAGTGATGAAAATTCTGCCTCGTCATTAATGTAGAAGTCTGAGGGCGAACGAGGAAGATGTTTTCCTAACCACACATAGAAACATTCGTACCGACACCTTTGTGCGCACCACATAGCCTTTAAATACAAGTCTCTATGTAGTGAGCAACAAGGGTCATAACAACCTTTCAGCTAGCTCGGCATGGAACACAACATCAAATTTGGACCATTCCTTCCTGCCCCTTGTGCCAACAGTTCAAGGTTGTTCCATGTCTTTTGTTTTCACCTCCTGTCCTCCAGTTCTCTTCTGCAGGTTATTTGATCCCTCTCTCTTATCTTTCTCTGGGGATTCTAGAAGAAGTGCTACCTTGTGATGCTATTAACTGATTTCCTGAGTGTGTTTCCTGTCTAGTGCCATCATCTTCTCGTGACCTCTTGTTCCATTAGTATTTATCTGGTTCTTGCCATCAGTTCCACATTGGTCATCTCATCATACCACCATCATCATTTTTGTTATCCATGTGGAGTATGGAGCCACCATTGCAGCTGACCTCCTTACAGGAATTCTGCTTAAAGCGTTCTCATTCTCATTCTCCTGCAGCTGTGGTTTCTGTACCATATTTGTTTTACATTATGAAGATGCCAGCCGCCATTCACAGCCTCATATTAGTTGCCTTGTATGACATGCCCGAAGGAGTAGTAGTCCTGTTCTTTCTTTGTCTCATAAGTGACCTCCGCTCCCGGGAACTACACGAGGGCCTTCTATTCTTAGTAAACACTGTTTTCAGTAGTTGTGGAGCGATATGGTCGCCTACACCACCAGGTGGAGCCGCAGTAGGGCATTGGTTAGTGCACTGGCTTCCTAGCTCGGTGGTCCATGGTTCAATCCCCAGTTGAGGTGGGATATTTTAGACCGCAAACAGCTCCGGGGTTGACCCAGCCTCATGAATTGGGTACCAGAACAACTCTGGGAAGGATAAGGCGGTCTGCGTGATGCTGACCACATCACCCCTAGTGTGTCGTTGGTCAAGAAAATACGGGCCTAACACCATATTCCCAATATGCCTCAGTAGGCGTGTAACGGGATCCTTTACCCTACCTTACACCACCAGGCATGGTACTTGATGATGATAATGTAGTTATTATTAGTAATGAACAAAATATGTGTATATGAAATCGTTTAGGAGATATTTTGCAAGACAGTTTTCCTTCTGCTGCATGTGATATGAAATTCACAGGAGAGTTTATTACTGTTGTATGAACTAACGTATATAATGAGACATGGAATGGTGTAATTCAGTTTCCTTAGAAGTGTCCGATGCCCTGTCAATCTATCATCAGTTGGACCACCTATTTCCCTCATTATATCTCTTGTGATCTTACGTACTTAGCAACTTCTTTATCAGTTCTATCCTGACATGTCTAAACCTCCCTTGCATTGTCTTTAGATGTGCTTACTTATTACTATAGTCTAAAATCAGGTTTCAATTCCCATCTTCTTTGTCACTTTTATTTTAATTCATTGGTATGTCTTCAGATTTGGCATTTTCTGTTTTAAATTTATTGTCTCTTGTTCAGGTATGGCATTGGTAGCTTTGTAGAATCATAGCTTTTATTGGTTGCATCTTCACTGGCACATGGAACTTTGGATGTTTTGTTTTTAATTTGTAAAATTTGATATGGAATGTTCCATTGATAGTGTTTACCTTGTAATATTGCTGGCTGTATACATATTGTTAAAAAGTTTCTCATTTTTCAGGTTCTGTTTTGGTCAGTTCTTTCATTTATTCATCAACTCCACAAGAAGCATTAACCTTCGACAATGTCAGGTCAAGTTTTCCTGTCCCGTGCCATCAGCTCATGGTATTTCCATGTCTTCTTCATGTCTGTCTCCAGTTCTCCTCTCCATGTGTTTTTGGTCTTCCTCTACCTCTCTTACCCTGGGGATTCTAGAACAAAGGACTGCCTGGTAATGCTATCAACAGGTTTCCTCAACATAGGTCCTATCCATCGCCAGCGTCTTCTTCTCATCTCTAGTTCCACTGGCACTTGTCTGTTTCTTGTCATCAGTTCCACACTGGTGATCTTGTCACACCACTTCAGTCTTTCTTTTCTATGCAAGCACCCATTTATGAAAGTCTGTAGCTTTATGATTGTTTATTTTGGTCACCGTATCATTAAATTATGCTGCTCCAGTAATTGTGCACCCTTGTGATAAGTATGTTTTTCCTTTATGATTTACATTGTCATTTCATTTTTTTCTCCCCCCCCCCCCTGTCTAATCAAATCAGGCTGCAAAGCGATCAAGAAGTGCATCCATACTTGAAGCCCTGCAAAAAGCTGATCTTCCTGTCCTCGAGAGCTATCACAACCACAGCCTGCCAGCAACAAGAGTACATCTTTTGAACACATTAATCAAACTGGCAGACAGAGAGCTGGTCTACCTAATTAACTGGGCCAAACATGTTCCAGGTAGAAGCCTGATTAATATATTCATTGTTGTGTCATCTCGGCCTGTCTTTGTTCTTTTAATGTTAAATTCTTTAATATTTAGAAATAGTGAACATGAGAGGATTGTGACTTGCTGTACATGAAAAGGAATCAACAGACATAATTCATCATCATCATTCTTCTTTTTGCTTTCTGTGGAGTATGGGGGCCACTACTACAGCTGGCCCACTTGCACAAAACATTTATATGCTCTTACAGTGGTGGTTTCTGTAGCAAAATATTTTACATGAGGTTGCCTGCCCCTTGCATACAAGACATTTTTAATACTGCAAGTGCAAAACTCAGAACTAATGTGAATTAAGAACATTCTTAACTGTTACTTATTTTACATAATTCCTGTATACTATATAACAATAATAGCCCCTTTAGTCATAACTGACTATGGGAATGCACCCCTGAGGTGACAGCCCTCAGCTGCTTATTTTCCTGGTGTTTCTTTCGACGTTTTCTCCTCACTTCTGCTTGTCGTGAGAGCTTTTCACCCTGTCTGAGGTATCTTGTTCGGGTATGGCATTGGTAGCTTTGTATAAACATAGCTTTTATTGGTTGCATCTTCGTTGGCACGTGGAACTTTGGATGTTTGTTTTTAATTTGTAAAATTGTGTATGAAATGTTCCGTTGATAGGGTTTGCCTTGTAATATTGCTGGCTACATATATTGTTAAAAAGTTTCTCATTTTTCAGCTCTCTTTTGGTCAGTTCTTTCAAAAATTCAGTTCTCTACAAAACTCCTGTATGAAATGAAAACTGGATCATTAGGAAAGACAGCAGAGAAGTAATATTGCAGTTTCTGATAGTTTTGCTATAGAAAAATGCTTGGAGCATAAAGTGGACAAGAAATATCATGAACAAAAGATTCTTTAAGTAACAAAGTCCTGTGTAGTTCCAGGTGTCTCTGAGGAGACAAAGACTGTCAGTAGAATGCCAATGCTGGCTTTACCGGCAAACTTTGATATCTAAATATTGAGATATCATTCAAAGACTTCCCAAACAGTTAATTTACAACAGGGACCGAAGACGCAGCTACAGTGATAAATGCAGTCAGCGACTTATAGCTTGACTGCTTGCGTCAGGGTCAGCGAACCAGAGCTGACCAAGACCCTACTCCACCTCCAAGTGGTGGTCCTGGAAACAGGCTGCATCACTGCAGTCTGGCCGAGAGAGTAGGGATCGAAGAGGGAAGCAAACACAGTCCCAAAAATTGCCGTGCGGAAGTCGGATGTGTCGGGCCAAAAGGCGCAGATATTGCAGCTTTGCTGTAAGCGGCGACACAACGCAACCAATGTCCTTTTCAGGACGAACGAGGGCGAATTTACAACCAAAAAAAAAAAAAGAAATTCTGAAGGACTTCATTTATGAAGAGGAGACCAGTTGAAAATATGAGTCTTGACATCTTCAGTGTTCATCTTGCCCAGGGTTGCATACGGTGTAGATAACAGCCATCTATCCAAGCTGGTCCTGGACTTGTCTCACTATCTTCTGCTTTTTCTTTTGTTCATTTTGGAGTTCCGCCTCTGTGACTTGTGTCCTTGTGCACCTGAGTCTGCACCAAGTGGAGTTGTTCATCCCTTGTGTTGGCTGTCTTTTTCATGTGTAGTTTGTGGCTGATCCAACTCTTGTCCCCATCAGTAACCAGAAATTATTTTGTTACTCTGACATTTCAGAATCTGTCCATCACACCAGTCTGTTATATGATTATTTTGTCTATCTCTGACCCTCAAACTTTAGCTTCATTCATATACTTGTCTGCTCAAGTCACTTATGTGCCCAGTTTTTGATGTGTTCTCCAGGATACAACATGTGTTAACATTTTATATCTACTTTTAAATGAATCCATGGCTGCTGACCGTAGGGCAGCCACAAACTTTACCATTTCCCTCAGACCATGGACATCCTCTTTACTGTGTCTGAGCTCTAGCTCATGCTTTTGATCTCAGCCTCCACAGCTCTGTGCTAAGTTGCTTTTTGGTTGGCCACTCTATCAGCATTCTGTTGTTTTTGGTTGGCCACTCTTTCCCCGTTCTATTGTTTCTGATTGGCCACTCTTTCACTGTTCTATTATTTGTGGTTGGCCACTCTTTCACCGTTCTATTGTTTGTGGTTGGTGACTCTTTCACCATTCTATTGTTTGTGGTTGGTGACTCTTTCACCGTTCTATTATTTGCAATTGGCCACTCTTTCACCGTTCTATTGTTTGCGGTTGGCCACTCTTTCACCGTTCTGTTATTTGTGGTTGGCCACTCTTTCACCATTCTGTTGTTTGTGGTTGGCCACTCTTTCACCGTTCTGTTTGTGGTTGGCGACTCTTTCACAGTTCTATTATTTGTGGTTGGCCACTCTTTCACTGTTCTATTGTTTGTGGTTGGCCACTCTTTCACCGTTCTATTGTTTGTGGTTGGCCACTGTTTTACTGTTCTATTATTTGTGGTTGGCCACTCTTTCACCGTTCTACTGTTTGTGGTTGGCCACTGTTTTACTGTTCTATTATTTGTGGTTGGCCACTCTTTCACCGTTCTATTTTTTGTGGTTGGCCACTCTTTCACCGTTCTATTGTTTGTGGTTGGCCACTCTTTCACCATTCTACTGTTTGTGGTTGGCCACTCTTTCATCGTTCTATTTTTTGTGGTTGGCCACTCTTTCACCGTTCTATTGTTTGTGGTTGGCCACTCTTTCACAGCATGGCAGATGTGATAATGGTGTCAAGATATCTTCTGAGAAAAAAACACTTTACACGCCAATAGCGTTTTTGTGGCCTACATTCTTCTGAGCAGATTTTTTTTTATCATACGCCTGCTGAAATAGGGTTATTCTGATTAAAAATTGCTAAAAATGGCACACAGGTTAATAGCACTTGAATTATTTTTAATGCTTGCTAAAGAATTTCCCTTTATAGTGGATTGAATGAGTCATTAAACACAATTTTTGCAGTATTAAATGAATAAAATTGCATTCTTTCATACTTATATATTGATTTTTTTTAAGCAAATAAACAATACCGTTAGCTCTGAATTGTCTTCATCATGAGTACAGCAATTGTGGCTGTTTATTGGCGTGTTTATAGATGTTGAATGCTAGTGTTGATAGCCTACAAAACCCAGTTTTTAAAAGGCCACCTTAAATTTCGATTATCATTGAAAATGACATACATTGGATTTCCCAGAACTCTAACGTTTAAAAAAATGCTTGTAAAGTGTCAGTATAACCATTGTCAGTATTGGCATGTAAAAAAGTGTTAATATATTAGTAAAATAAACTGACTTGTTCTGCTAGTTTTCTGTTGACAGTTGAAAAGTGATGCTGTATTTTAAAATCATGGCTGAGAAATTGCAATGTTTCAAACTTCTACCTGATACAGGTCCATATCTTTGAATCTGAATGCTCGAAAATCGAAAGTTTTTTTCTTGTTTTTTTTTTTTTTGGGGGGGGGGGGGGGGGGGGGGGGTGGGGTGGGGGGGGGGCGGGGGGGGGGGGGGGCGGGGGGGGGCCAATTTTCAAACACATTTTGGGCGATTATGGAGGACTTGGGCTAGTTTTGGCAACATCTGAACACTGACAAAATCCAGTTTCTAAAACACTGCTGTCCTCGAGCATTTTGGATTCAAGGATACGGACCTGTACTGTGTTTTTTTTTTTTTTTTAAATTTTAAACTAGAATATGGAGTGCTGGTAATAAGTTTGCAGTGTCAGGTTTAGTTAATTCTACATGTAAAAGGTATGATGGCAACATCTGTTAAAAATATATGCATTTCAGGCTATACCTGCTTGACACTGAGTGACCAAGTCCACCTGATTGAATGTTGCTGGATGGAGTTACTTCTCCTTAACTGTGCTTTCCGATCCATGGAGTATGAGGGACGTACATTAGTATTTGCCCCAGACTTTCATTTAGAAAGGTGAGAATTAACTGATGTCAGCAGTAATTGAGAACAGTGTTGTGAAGCAATGCAAGAGAGGAGGTTGAATGGAGGATTGGGAGGGGTTTGTGGAACACCTGATTAATGAACCAACATGGTGTGAATGAAATGATATAGCTATAGTCTCAGATCTGTGGGGTGGTCACTGTGCTTGACTATTTTGAAAGTAGTCAGTTCACTTAACCTCAGTTCAGTTGTCACCATCCGCTCAGTGATTACAAACTGGCACACTGTTGGAGAGTTTAACACTGATCAACCCTAAGACCGTCTAACTCACCCACAGTGTAAGACGGGTCGGCAACTGGTCGATCTCAACTGACTGGTGGATCACAGAAGGTGATTTGGTAGATCTTCGTGTGACAGAAAACAGGGGGGAAGTAGGAGTTTTTGAGCTTGGGAAAATTTAGACTAGCCCTCTTTTACCCTCATTTTAAAAGCCTGCTATTCCCAGGAAAAAAGGTACCCCATCCTTGTTCCCTTCCTTTGCTCACCGTCCTTGTTCCCCATCCTTGTACCTCGTCCTTGTTCCCCGTGAAAACCCACAAGCTAGCTAACAAATCATGATCTTTTCTTTGAAGTGAAATTAACATTGGCAAAATATTTCATTTGAATTTTCCACCTACTCTGTCGCTGGGGTTGTTGGAAGCAGTTCATCCAGCAGCCATAAAAGTTACATGCAGGCTACTCTTATTTCAAATTCCAAATACTCAGAAAGCCGAAAACAGACATCTGTTTATCTAGGTAGATCTTTAGACAGTTCATTGTTTAAAGTAGATCCCCGCAGTGCCTGTGTTGCCTGTCATTCAGGTGTAAGATGTTCAGTGGCTGCAGATGTAGGTAATAGAAGAGTTAACTGGTGATATATGATCAGAATGACAAACTCAAACAAGACAAAATTGACCCAAAGCTCATGTTTGTATTATTTGTTTGTTTGTATTGTTTGTTTGTATTGCTTGTTTGTTTGTATTGCTTGTTAATGCTAAATATAAATTTACAAAACTAAAAACTATGGACATGTTTAAACTCTAAACATACCTTATCTCACAATTAACTTTCACAAACTAATTTTAAATGATCTCTTTACATCTTGGGGCCCCCAAAATGGTAAGACCCCCCCACAACTGAGTAATGTTATGTGCTGAGTAGTTTTTGGTTGGCCACTCTTTCACTGTTCTATTGTTTTTGGTTGGCCACTCTTTCACTGTTCTATTGTTTTTGGTTGGCCACTCTTTCACTGTTCTATTGTTTTTGGTTGGCCACGCTTTAACCGATGCTGAATTCACGCATGTGCAACATCACCTGACCAGGTAGGTCTTAGTCTGTGATTGTAAAAAAAACAAATATTAGCCAACTTGAGATGTGATGATTGTCCTGCTCTCAAGACGTTGGTATTGGTAATATAGGTGCTGATTTTTTATGTGTTAGTAAATCGAATATCCGGTATTGTGCAAAAGAATACTTAAATGTGAAATACCACACTGGGTACTAAGTTATTGACTAAATGTGCTAAAGGTAAATAGTAAAATGAAGTAATAATCCGGTTAGCTTTTAGCCATTTAGCACTGTTAATTAACATTGGCAAAATATAATCTGATAATTGTGAGATAAGGTATGTTTCCTTGTAGCGCTCTTTCTAATTGGAATTCAGTTTTTACTCAAAATGACAATAGTTAGCGAGTCCAAGCCCAGATCACTTCAAGAGAGGTCAGGGTAATTACGTTTGACAATACACAGAGCAAAGATAACAACTATGATAACAAATGTGACAAATAATAATAAGAAACATCCCTACAAGATATAGAATCTTCTATGAAAAATCTTGAACTCATAATGTCAAGGCAATCATCGGCTTTGAAACTTGGAGAACAACAAAAACAACAATCAAGAAGTTAAAAGACTTTCATAAATGTTTGCGCAGAACACAAGAATCAAAATAGTGTGATAGGATCAGCATTGTGGAAATGATTGAAAAAACACATACACACCAAACATCACTGGAACAAGTGGTGAGAAAAAGGCGTTGAATTTGCACAAGACAAACATTGAGGAAACATTTTGATAGCATTACAAGGCAATCCCTCTCCCCAAGGTAAGAGACATAGAGGATGACCACACACAAAAAATATGTAAAACGGAGTTGGAGACAGACATGCAAGGGATAGAGATGATGTTTAAAATGTTTGAATGGATGGATGACACAGGATAGAAAGGCATGGCATGAAATTTGTTGAATACCTGTACTTGACAGGGAGTTGAACAGTGACAACGATGATGATGATGAGAAGTCTTGTGTTTCCCAGTTACCTTGCACTTGTTGTCTCTAAAACTACCTGACATCATTAGCAACCACTGGTTTTGACAAAAACTTTCTCTTAATTAAATTTCATGTGCTGGGAGCCAACCCAGTACCTTCAAAAATAGAGGCAGGCACCATACCTCTGAGCCACTTCCCCCCCTCCTTGTCTTGTAATTGTTGAGTTGCCTCTCTCAACATCTCATTTTAGTGGTGGTGATTTTTCTTTCATGTTCTGTGGTTAATTTTCAAATGTGACATTGATTAAACAAATTAACGTTTGCATGCTTGTGTTGGTCAGGACTGTGGTGATGGAGTCAGTAATTTTTTTGTGGATTTCGGAGTTGGTAGAAAATGTCTAGACTCTGAATTTTACGAGACTTAAGTCAAGGCAGACCCATGTTACAACCTCATCATATAAAAGAAATTGCTACAGAATCTACCTCTGCAGGAACACATCAAAGCTTTGGTGCAAGTTTCCTGATTATCGACAGTGGTGGTGGCTCCATGTTGAGCGACAAGGGGAATGATGATGATGAATTGACAATAGTGGGAATAAGAACACTGTGAAAATGTGTCAGTCTGATGTTGATGGTTTCATGGTGCTGTATTCACAGGCAGCAGTGGGGGCTGACAGGGATGGGTGATGTGCTGGAGCAAGTGTCTGCAGTATCAGAACAAATGGTCTTGCATGGTCTCAATAAGGAGGAGCTGCTTCTGCTCCAGGCCACAGTGTTGGTCAATGCAGGTTAGCACTTGTTTTGTTTTGTAATTGTTGGTACGTCTGTACTAACCCATTGACTGTTTTAACAGTGCACATAGTCGCCATTTCGTTGTCCATACCTGCAAGCCTGACCACTCATTGTTATGGTACAGTACTCTGTATTTTCTATGTCTAGCTGACAACTTGGCATTGCTATAAAGATAACAACTCTGTATAACTGCTTTGATAGGGAGTTTTATTATAAATCAGGGTGGTCCAACTTATTCAGCCCTGATGGTCACATAAACCAAAAATGTAAAGGTCGCGGGCCATTCATAATAAAAGATTATTTAAAATAAAGATGGATAAAATTGAAGAGTGCAAAGTGAAAAATAAAATAAAAATTGACATTTTTTTCTTTTTCTACGTTCACTATGTGACATTTCTTCTTCATCTTCGTTCACCATGTGACATTTCTTCTTCGTTCACCGTGTGACATTTCTTTTTCTTCTTTGTTCCCAGTGTGAAATTTCTTCATCTTCGTTCACCATGTGAAATTTCTTCATCTTCGTTCACCATGTGACATTTCTTCTTCATTCACCATGTGACATTTCTTCTTCTTCGTTCACAGTGTAACATTTTTTCTTCTTTTTTCACTAAGTAACATTTCTTCTTCTTCATCTTCCTTCACCATGTGGAATTTCTTCTTCTTCATCTTCCTTCACCATGTGGAATTTCTTCTTCTTCGTTCACCGTGTGACATTTCTTCTTCTTTGTTCACCATGTGACATTTCATCTTCATTTGACATTTCTTCATCTTCATTCACTGTGTGACGTTTCTTCTTCTTCGTTCACCATGTGGCATTTCTTCTTCGTTCACCGTGTGACATTTCTTCTTCTTCATTCACTGTGTGATGTTTCTTCTTCGTTTACCATGTGACATTTCTTCTTCTTTGTTCACCGTGTGACATTTCTTCTTTTTTGTTCACCGTGTGACATTTCTTCTTCTTCATTCACCGTGTGACATTTCTTCTTCTTCGTTCACTGTGTGACATTTCTTCTTCTTCGTTCACTGTGTGACATTTCTTCTTTGTTCACCGTGTGACATTTCTTCTTCGTTCACCGTGTGACATTTCTTCTTCGTTCACTGTGTGAGATTTCTTCTTCGTTCACCATGTGACATTTCTTCTTCTTCGTTCACCTTGTGACATTTCATCTTCTTTTTCTTCATTCACTGTATGACATTTTTTTCTTCTTCTTCGTTCACCATGTGGCATTTCAAATATAAAGATTTTGGACTGGATGATGGAATTACCAGAAAAGGAAGGAAAACAAGAATACAGTAAAAATTTGATAAACAACTGGAGAAAAAAATAAAAGAAAGAAGAAAAGCAGTAATTCTTGACATACAGAGGTTTTGGTTATTTTATTTGCAAATGACACATGATGATGAAAATTAATTTCAAAATAACATCTTGACTAACAACAGGAACCATTAACTTTTGACATATATGGTACAAAAATGGCTGTAGTCATGACATATAGAAGATTATGTACATCATAAGCAGGTAGGATGCTTGAGATAGGGCATTTTTATTGGGATTGTTGCTAGCTAGGTCACATGAGTTTGTGGTTACCCTTCTTCTGTCTAGGTCACCATGAAGTTAAGTCAAGGTCACCTTGAGTTTTACTATATTTAGGCAATTGCTGAGTCTAGGTCACAAGAAGCTTAGGTCACTGTTAAATGTAGATTATCATTAAGTTGAGTCTGGGTCAACGTACTTGAGTCTAGGTCACTGTTACTGGTAGAGTTTGAATAACATTAAGGCCAAAAGTCTCAGACTAGTGAATTTCAGGATTGCTAATGGCTTTTGTGTTGCATTTTGACAGACCTCCTGTTAAATTAGTGCTGACAGGTGTTATCCTGTTTGAGATAGGTTGAACCTCCACTTTAGCCAGTAATTCAAACTTATTTTTCACTTGAGGAAAAACACATTTTTCTGTTGCATTTAGCAGTTACTGTTTCTTTCTCTTGTCATTTGTGTTTTTGACAAATTGTTTCTTGCCCATTGAAAGGAAATTCAAAAACATTAATACTTAAATAAAGTTGGCATCATTTAACATACCCTAGAATTATTAATTTGTAACTTGTTGTTGACAGCACTTTATTGCTGGATTTCTATTTGTAAGCCTGAAGATTTGAGTTACTGTTGTGACTCTGTTTTGCACACCACAAAGCGTTCATTACTTTCAAACTTTTTGGTGGTCAAAAGTATTTTGCTAAGCGCAACATTACGCGTGAGTTTTATGACCTAAGTTGTCACGTACGGCAATGGCAAGGAGATATTCGCTTTAGAGCTGACTGGCATGGTCGTGTTTTAGACTGTTCCGTTTGGATATTAAATAAATGTGGATCCTAGATGTTGTTATGAAGTAGATTATTTATCTCCACTGAGACCGCGCGGATTATGATGTACAAATAAATGTTCTTACCAGTCGTCACGTGGCCTGAGATTATAGTGTGTGATATTGGAACCAGACGTTAGATGAATTCAGAGTTTAACGGACATACTTATATTGTTGGCCCTATGGATTTGATGTCACTGTGTCATAAATGGATCCTCAATTGTTCAAGTGGAAAATTTTTAATAAATCTTGCTGTATTCATGCACTATTTGTTCTCTGAACTTATTCACTAAGTTGCCACTTGGCCGCGTTGAACACTATTGTTCTAACATTATGCTAATACCCCTAGAAGCATCTCATTGTTTGACTTTAAAATCCTTGTGTATATTATGAACCATTCAGTCAGTAATTATTAAAAATAATATAATACAGCAGTGTTAGAAGTTTGTTGTGCATAATTCATGGCCTTTTCATTTGTAATATGCACTAAGTTCTGAAAGAGAAATAGCAGTTGCATATGTCAATATCTTATTGATAACATGTGAAACATTGATTTCATTTTTTTGTCCTTTAGAGGTGCGTCGATTGGAGAGTTTTGTGAAAATTCAAGAGATGAGGCAGATGATCTTGGATGTGTTCATGGAGGTTACCGGTCGGCACCAAGGTTACAGCAACTTGCGACATGCACCATCAATACTGCTGCTTCTGACACACATTCGTCAGGCGGGCGAACGTGGCATCACCTACTTCCAGCGGCTGAAGATGGAGGGCTGTGTCACTTTCTGTGATCTGCTTACAGAGATGCTAGATGCGCACAATTCTTCCTGTGAACGGCGCCGGCTGCAGCAACAGCAGCAGCATCACCACCAGCAGCACCCTTCTCAGACCCCGCTTCAGCAACAACAACAGCAACAACAACGTCTGTCTCAGCACCAGCCAACTCATCACCCGCATCAACAGCAACAACAACAACAGCAACACGCACAGCACTCAATGGCGCCTGAATGATGATGGTAGAGGAATAGGGCAACACTCAGCTTTGTTTACGTGTGGGTGTGAGTAGGCTATTTTAAGAAAAAAAAAAAAAAAGTGTTGGCATTGCCTGGTGCTACACAAGACTGCTGAGAGAGATGAACTTGATGTGTGAAACACTCTAAAGGACAGGCACTGCATTTTGATCTTCCTGAAATAAGCCAGTCTTTGAAGACTAACGCTGCGGACGTTTGTGAATGGACGTGGAAGTAGAGCAGTCTATGAGCATGACAGCAAGAGAGGTGTATTAATTTATGAGTAATTTATGAATCTTAACATATTATATTTTTTTTTTAGTGCAGATGATTCTAAGTAATAGTAATCTTTCTTCCTTTAGAGATATTATCAGAATACACATGGTGCATCTTCATTCACCTTAGCACAGAATGTAGGTCAGAAGAAGCAGCGATATTTGAGACATAGATTTGTCAGCACCGAAAATTCAAATGGTTGTCTGCGTATGTTATTTCTCCTTGAAGTGCTAACAACTTTTGTCAGCCTGGATGATCATTGTTACTTCTGTTCAAATTCATAGCCTAGGGTTTTGCTGTTATAATTTCCAAATGACAGGTTGTTCCCTTTATTTTCTGTACATTGCAACATATTTCTCTGAACAGACTGTTTTCTGTATATTGTGACATAGTACAGAATTATCTTCCCCAAAAAAAATAATACAGCGTGAAGCACATTCACATAAAAAATGGAAGTTTGGACACGATTCATTTTGACAAGTGATTAAAGCCTGCAGTATTTAAAACCTTCTGGTTATATACAGGTCCACAACCTTTTATCACAGATTCTGAAATTAAAAAATCTCTTAAAACTGGAAGTCTTTCTAAGAGCACTGTCACACTGACAGTATATTAGGCAACCAGATGTAAGCACTAAAGCGTTATTAAACAGTCAAGTCTAGTGCAGTCAGTTGTGTCTTGTGCTGTTACCAGCCATGTGTGCATCTGCAGTTCTCAGATATTTTGTCTTTTTGTTGTGATTTTGGGTTAAATTTCATTAAGAAAATGTCAAAAAAAAAGAGCTGCAGGTACCCCTATAAGTAACAGTGAAATGAAGAAAAAGTAGCATATCTCCTCGGTGGTGCAGAAAGTGGAATTACTGCAGAAGCTAATAATTGTGTGTGTGCAGTAACTTATTGATGAATATGGTGTGGCAACTACTATCGTTTACAATTTTAAAACAACCAAAAAGCAAAGACAAGATTTTGAAGTTTCACACTGAATGTGACGACCATAAACTAATGTTAATCAGAATCAACGTCATTGCACTCCGGGCAAACCCATAGGTGCTCAGTCTCCCTCAGCAAATGTTGAAGAGTTTGAGTGCTAATTTGTCCTGTTGCACAATGGTTGTATATAGGCTGGCTGCGTCTTCTCATACGTCCATCCTTGCTGGTCTTACATTTTATGCCAAATTCCAGCAGTCTTAGCCTTGATGATTCATCGATTGCAGTGTCATTCTCTAATAGGCGATCATGTGTTGCCTTCAGTACTTCTCTTTTATCCATGTTCAATTCACATTCTATGGGTGCTCTTAAAGCTAGTCTGTCAGCTCTCTCATTGCCACATACCCCTGGATGACCAGGACAGTAGATCCATATCAGTTCTTGAAGATTTGATGCTTCTATGGAGGTTTTCCATTCATGTCGGAGCCATCCATTTTGGACCTTTCGAAACATGGATTGTGAGCCTGATGCAATAACTGCTTTTGTTAATAAAGTCTCAGACAGCCACCTTAAGGCAGCAGTAACTGCCTCTACCTCCATTCTCATGCTGGAGGTTGTTATCATGTAAGCCCCGCTATTTTCAGCGATGGTTCTGCCCTTTACTCTAGCAGATAAGCCCCCCCCCCCCCCCCTGGTTTATTACCACAGTTTACAGACCCATCAGTGTGCACAATGGTATCATCATCCCCAGCATAAACATTTATAATCTGATCAATTTCCAGCTCTGCTCTCCCATTGGCCCAAGTTCTGCACTCTCTACCAAAGCTGATGATGACTTGCTGGTAGTTCATCCACCTCTCATCTGACTTACTCCATTCGTATCCCTTGAATATATTTTCAACTGTGGTCACCTGTCTATTAGTCTCCTCTGCCTGCGCCATCCATGACATTCCCCTCTTTATTCTTGCTACTTTGATGTCAGCTGTGTTCCCATGCAGGGGATGCCTTTTGTCTGTGGTTACTCGCATATATGCTTTTACCTGGGTGATCGTATATCTGGATCTAATTGACAGCAATCCAAGCATGTGTCGCATCATCACAATGGGGGGGTGTACAGCCCAAGACTATACGCATCCCTTTGTTTTGAATGCGTTCCAGTCGTTCTCACTGTGATATTGACAGTGTGAGTATTCCCAGGCCATACTCGATTACAGACAAGACCAGCTGATGATACAGGAGAGACAGTGGTCTCTGCTCCAGGTACGCTGCAGCCATTGTTTTTAAGGCTGCCAGACCTCTCTTGCACTCCTGTATGATGTGATCAACATGGTGCTTATATGATAGCCCATGATCGAATGTTACTCCAAGGTATTTCAACTTGTTCTGCCTTTCATTTGTCTGTCCACTGAGAGTAATGTCTGGAAGATCTGCTTTTAATTTGGAGTTGTTCAAGGAGCACCGAAGCACACATAAACTGATGACAAATATGAAAACTGTGTTTGCTTGCTTGGCACTGTCAAGGACTCCCACTAAAGTGTTATCTAATGTACAGTAGATGTACTGTGCTTCCGTTCTGAAATCCAAAATAATTCCTAATTCTGAAACACATCTTGTACCAAGGATTTAGAATTCTAAGTTGTGGACCTGTGTTAGCTGGTTTAATTTTTTTTCCTTAATTGTACGAACATTCTAGAAGAACATGCAACACCACACATGTATGTTATTTTCACCTGAAAAGAAAACACAGATCAGTTTGGAGTGCAAAGAAAACTTTGGTGACGAATTTTCATGCTGATAGAGTCCAAAAATCCACAACTATTTTACATGAGTTTTCATTCCTACTTTTTCTTCCCTCTCATGAAATTTAGTTCTTTCATGAATGTTCCAGACGTATTTGTTACAAATTTGTAACCAGGATGTAGGCCATGACGAAATCAAAACCACATTAAATATGCCATGTTGTGTGTGTAGATATATACATATATATATATCCATACATACACACAAAGAAAGAAAAGGACGAAATGGTTTTGCAGTGTCCTTATTTTTTTTAATTCCCTTGAGTAAAAAGTTGAAAACATTTTATGTTTTAATAAGTTGCTTGAACAAAGGGAAATGCTGAGATTAAATATGTTTACTTTTATGTTCCATATATTAGATAAACATGACAAGATGTACAAACATTGAAGTATTTGTTTATGGGCAGTTTTAAGCCTTTTTTTTCCACAGAAAGAATTACACCAAAATTGGAGGACCTGTCTCCCCAACTGTGATCATGTTATGTGACTCTCTAATAAGAGCTTAACGGATGTCTGTGAGCAGACTCCCATTGCTGTGTTGTCCTGTATGAAACTCACTTTTCCTACATGCACATGTTGATTGTTGATTTCTTACAAAGTAGTGCTACCAGTGTCTGGCAATTGAACGTTGTGTATTTTTTTTTTTTTTTTTTGCCAGCTAGTTTATTTATGGTTCTTTATGTGACAATAGCAATATTGTCAACAGAAAGACTTAGTGAAGCTTCTTTCATGGTTCATTTTTATGTACTAATTTGTCTGTTTTTTGTCTTTCTTGTAAGCCTTATACAAGAAATGGTACCCGTGTTCCCTATTCAGCATTGCTTTGTATGCTAGCAGTTACTTTCATTCATTTGTTGCTGTTTGTGTTACAGTTGCAGTTATTATTATTATTTATTTGTTTAAATGATCATTCTTTGCGAAGGCTTCTTTCATGTTTTAGGTGTGTGTGTGTATGTATGTGTGGCAGTGCGGTATTTTGCCCCCCCAGTGCTTTCTAAACAAATGAGCTGCATAGTGTACTATACTAGACATGAAAAATTTGTTTTTATGGTTACAAAATTAGGCAGGTGTATGTTGTGGGGGAAAACTTTTCATTTGTGACATTCATTGTAGACTGCATACAATCACCTTAAGGGGGAGGAGCTACCGTGAAAAACTATTTTTATAAATGACTGCAGGATTTTAAAACAACTGTACAGGGTTAACTTACAACAGTAACAGCTATTCATACAAATGTATTTGATGGTAAAATGCTATTGGTTGCTATGTAAATAGTGGCCATATTGGACTTTAATCCTATGTTTCAATTCACTAAAGCTTTTTTAATTAGTTGAGTTATCAGCACTAATGTTGAAATTAGAAGCTTATCATTATATTTTTAAACTTTTATTAGATTGGATTTTTGATAACTTTAGTAGATTCTGAGATACAGAATTTTAAAGTTAGTATCTAAAAATAGTGATACATTTTTTTCAAAATTTTACATTGTTTTTAACTCTTAAAGGCCGGAACGACGCTGGTAGCGTACATCCACAAAACCCCTAGAAGCCGAAACGACGTTGGGAACGTCACTTTTGTGTTCTGTGAAATTTGTTCCGTATTTTCATTATGACTCATAACTGAATACTATATGTAGAATATCACTAAAAATCCTTCATATTCTAATTCTACATTCATTTATCTTTACTGTGATGTATAATATGTGTGTTTTTGTTGTGTAATAACTCAGAAACTTTAGAATTTATAAAGGTACTGCTTTAAGGTACAAAAATAATTCTGGCAAAACTGATGAAAAAATTCCGGCCTGCAAGAGTTAATAAATCACAACTTTTATAAGATTTTAGAAATCGGATCTGATCAAAGTTTTATTATCTAATTGAAAGTACCTTTGCCAAATCTGTTGTTGATTGAAGAAAATTAGTAACACAAAAATGGTTATGAGAAATTCATGGTTTTCTTCATAGGAAAAGCAATTTCTTAAGAAAAATACAATTTGCAAAATTGCTTAGTGTGTTCTGACAAATGATTTTGACAAATTTAGATTCAGGAGAATATATGTTATCAGGACATAGACTAATTTTAATTTTCTCCTATTTTAACTTAAAATTTACTGCCACTCCTCTCTTCTTTCTCCTTCCCCCCACCCCTGGCAGTCAAACCCCATGTAGGATTTTGAGATTTTGAATTTATTGGATTATCTTTCTAATAACAGGAGGCTTAACCTTTTTTTTTTTTTTTTTTTAAATGAGAAATCTGATCATATGTGATTAGCACAGAAGGACTTAAGGAAGATGAAGTTATAATACACGTAATGCAGCCCTGAACATCAGCCTGGTGGGTTTGGTTTTTGTGTGAGTTCTGAGTGTGTCTGTTGCATAACCATGATCTGGTTGCAGTTCCGTTCTGTATTTGTGCTGTGTGTGTGTACTGTGTGTGAGTACTGTGAGCCAGTGTGTTGCAGTATATCATCATCATTATTTTCCTTTGTGCTGCTTATGGAGCATGGAGCCCCACTGCAGCTGGTCCAACAGACAGCCTGCTCCAGTCAGTCACATGGTCTTGCTCCAGTCAGTCACATGGTCTTGCTCCAGTCAGTCACATGGTCTTGCTCCAGTCAGTCACATGCTCTTGCATCAGTGATTTATGTGGTGATTAGTTTTACGTGGTGCGTTTGCCAGCCCCATACACAACCTCATATTAGTCACCTTGTGTGATATGCCTGAGAGTGCATTAGTCGTATTATTTATCTCTTTAGAGACCCCCCACCGTGGGAACTTTATGGGGTGTTGCAGTACATGCTAGGCCTATATGTTGTGCACATCACTTTAGTGCCTGTGACACCACACATCATGTTTTAGCTGACATTGAATGGGGCAGACACAGAGCTTATGTTTGGTTGAGTCTGACACGTTAATGTAGCTTTCCCAGGTTCTGTTAATTACAAGTCTCTAAGTGTTATATTTGAGTGCTGTGTACTAATGTTTGAATCCATTGACTTGTCTCCTGATAACAAATACTGTACCGGCAATGACAGCATCTGATTGCCAGAGTGGTCAGTGTTTGCCTCTCCTGGCGGAGTTACCGGGTTGGAAGTTCAAAACCTGGTAGCATCACTGTCCAGCGCATCCAAGCTATAAATGGGTACCTGACTCTGATCTTCAGTTATGGAAGGAAAAGGCAGAGAGGGAGCAAACCGGTCATCTCATAAAGCCGGACCTAGTATAGTGAAGTCTAACACTTCACTCCCCTATGGTAGTATCTGGTGTGGGACTACCTTTACCTATTATCAGAAGTGACAGACAAGGCTGTATAAAGCTTTAGTTGATGCTGGAGTATAATTACAAATGTGTTGAATTACAAATGGCGTGCGTATATATTCATTTGGTACCTTGTTCATAATACAATAATTCCATATTTCAGAATAGGGCTGCCATATTTTACTGCATAACGAGGTAAATGTTACTATGGCCCAGCCAGTAATTTATGCCTGCATGTTTGATTTGTTACTGTATAAATCCAGTCCTACATTCAGAAGTGCTTATCGCATTGGCATTTCAGAAATAACATACAGTGAGGTGCACTTAATTCAAAGTGTGGTAATTCGAAGTTGGACTTGCATTAAAGCTTGAAACATGCACCTGCATTAGCCAAATTTGCATATATTAAAAAAAAATAGTTTTTAATTCAGTTTGAATTGACAAAGCTTATGATACGAATTTCACAAATACACAAAAAAACACACTCTTCATTGGTTTGTAACCCCTTTTTTCGAAAGGCTCTTTTCCCCCCCCCCCCCCCCCCCCAGCAATCAACTTGGGTGCACGAATGGCATCCTGAAATACATAGTTCAGTCGGATCCAGTCTGAATGATGTTACATTAGTGGGTCTTCTTAATAACCTTTGAAAAACTCTTTCACCTAGTAACTGTTCCAACCCACACAGGTTTTTCATGAAACAGTCAAAGTTTACATCTAAGTTTTTAATCCCTGCCTTCCCCATACTGAGTCCTACTGGAGACTTTAAACATAGACTTTGTCATAACCGGTGGCAAATTTATTATGAGCACTATGTTTTCATTTATTAAAATTTATGTAACACAAAATTTATTAAAACCAATTATGGCTGGCATTAAAGAGTTTGTAAAGTGAACAGTCTAGAGGAAAAAGTACAGTGCAGTCTACCTTGCAATTTATTTCAAATTTGTTAACCACTATACAGTTTTACTAAGTTTACTTATATGATTTGAAAACAATTTTTGATGGTTCTTTTCAAGACTTTAAGAATAAACTATCAGTAATGATGTTAATTTTCCTGTAGATATGCAGTCATCAGGGGCTAAAATTGGACAAACAAAAATAACCAGCATAGTAAAAGTCCCATTGTTGAACATGATTTGAATATATGTTAATTTTAACCTTTGATAACACACCTTTAGGTTTGAATAACGGTGGCTGTTGTAGTAGACCTAGAAAACACAGTGTAAACTTTGCAACCTTAATGAACTGTGTAATGACATGTGATGTAAACCTTTGGCTAAGAAGATGGATAGCTGTTGCCTTAGCGGAGAGAACAGTTGCATTTTGCTTGAGAACATGGACATCAGAACCAGTGCACATTTGCCTGGGACTATCCCAGGGTTCTCCATTATCATCGATGCCGTTTAACATTTATACACCATTCAACAAAGAGGGCCGGGACGAACATTAATTTTCGCAGAGGACATACTCATTTACAGGACTGGCTCAGACAGATAAGACATAGCCACATGCATACATGAGACACTACAATCAGTCAGTCAATCAATACCCGTTAGCTCCTCGAGGAGCATAGGCCTTCAACAAACACATGCCAAGTCTTCCTGACCTGTGCCATCTGCTCAAGTTCTTTCCATGTTTTCCTCATCATTTTCACCTCCGTATCCAGTTCTCTTCTCCCTGTGTTTTTTGGTCTACCTCTGCCTCTCTTTCCCTGTGGATTCCAGAACAAGGACTGCCTTGTAATGCTATCAACAGGTTTCCTCAATGTGTGTCCTATCCATCGCCAGCGTCTTCTTCTCAACTCTTGTTCCACTGGCACTTGTCTGGTTCTTGTCATCAATTCCACATTTGTGACTTTGTCATTCCATTTCAGTCCTTCTATTCTACGCAAGCACCCGTTTATAAAAGTCTGTAGCTTTTTGGTTGTTGTTTTTGTTGCTCTCCATGTCTCAGAGACACTACAGGTGGTTTCTAAATGGTGCAAGAAAACTGGCTCAAAGGTCAGTCCCAACAAGGCCTGTGTGATGTGGTGCTCCTTGAACAACTCCATAGTGAAAGCTGATTTCCAGACATTACACTCAATGGGCACACTATTGAAAGGCAAGACAAGCTGAAATAACTTGGAGTAACGTTCGATCGTAGACTATCGTTCCATACCATGTTGAGCTAATCATACAGAAGTGCAAGTGAGGTTTGGCAGCCCTTAAAACAATGGCCTCTCTACACCTGGAGCGGAGACTACTGTTTCTCTTGTATCATCAGTTAGTGATGTATGTGATCGAGCATGGACTGGGAACACTCACACTGTCAACATCCCAATGTGAATGACTGGAACGCATTCGAAATCAAGGGATGCATATAGCCTTGGGCTGCATGCGAGATACCCTCATTGTGAAGATGAGGTACATGCTTGGATTACTGTCGATTACATCCAGCAATGCAGTAGCCCAGGCAAAAGCCTACTTACAGATAACCACAGACAGACGACATCCCCTGCATGCGAACATAGTTAACATCAAGGGAGCAAGAATAAAGAACCGGGTGTTATGGATGGCACAGGCAGAGGCTACAGTTGGGCAGGTGACCACAGATGGCTGTCTGAAACACCATCAAACAGACCAGATTGTGTCAGACTCTCATTCCATGCTTCGGAAGGTCCAAAGTGGATGGCTCTGGCATGAATGGAAAATATCTATAGAAGCCTCGAATCTTCAGATACTGGTGTGGATCTACTGCTTTGGTCATACAGGCATACGCTGCAATGAGATAGCTGACAGACTAGCTTTGAAAGCACACATAGTGGGGACATTTAATTTGGATAAGGGAGAAATGCTAAAGACAATTAATGATCGCCTGCTAGAAGAAGACACTGTAATCGATGATTCAAGGGAGAATGCTGAGGGAGAATGAGCATATATGGGTTTGCCGAAAGTGCAATGAGGGTCAGATTACAAGAATCAAAAAATAAGCAATAGATTTTGAATAAATGAGCACCTCACTGTATATGATAAGGTTCCATGAACCCAGTGTAATATATATTTTTTTTTAATATCTTGGTAAATAAAAAGAAATATAGAGATTTAATGCTCGCTGTTTTTGAAAGGGGGTGGAGGGGGGGTGGGGAGGGGCGGGGGTGTTGGGGTTGTGGGGGGGGGGGGGGGTGGGGTGGGGGGTGGGGGGGGGGGGGGGGGGGGTGGGTAGCCAAGCTGTTTTGTAGGGGGATGTTAGTGGGTTTGTTCTGTTAGCTAAGGCTGTTTTTATATGACTAAGTGACTTTTTTATTGTTGAGCGTAATGGTGTTATCAGCCCACCGATAAACATATCTTCCATGTAAAAAACAAACTACTGAGTCGTGCGCCTAAAGTTAGTATATATGTTGGTGTTTTATTTCTCTCTCTTTTATGCTGATACTTTTTATGCATTCCCCTCGCCTGTTCATTAATTTTTCCTTCGATATAATTCCCGATATTAAATATTCTTGATTTTTCTTTCAAATCAAGTACCCTATTCTTCTTCCCTGTAGTAATTGATTATTTTCATTTTAATTTTCCTTTGATGGTCCTCAGAATACAGTACCTATATTTATATTGTTTACGATATTCCATCTCTCGCTCCAGGTCAGAATGCCATCCGGCACTTTACAATGCTTGCACAACTTCCAGTACATATAGTTGTGTTTATCTACAAAGATACATATTTTGTTCCCGCCTTGTATTTTTGTTCTATACCCCTTTCTCCATTTTTTATGTGCTAGTTATATCGTATTTAAGTGGATTTAATTAAATTAATGCTCTTCTATGCTCTTCGTTCATCCAATGACAGAGGGTCTCGAAAAAATATACCACATCTGTCACGTCCTTAGAAAGTTAGGTCAGTTCACTTCTCAGGGTCTCAAGAGTCGTCACCCAAAACGGTTTCTACCATCGTTCTCAGCCGGGTCACTTCAGGGTTTTGGAAGAGTCCACAGCTCCTCAGCCACTTTGCCCCTATCCTATCTTGGAGCAAAACCAGATCCCACTTGGTACAACATCAAAACAATCAAGTCATGTCAATTACCCTTTAGCTCGGAGCATCCCCAGGGAGCATAGGTCTTCAACAAAACACATTGATGCCAAGTTCCTCTTCGCTCCTTGTCACGTGCCAGCCGCCAAGGTTCTTGTACCATGCGTTTCGACATTCATTTTCACTAACTGTAATCTATCATAGCTATGGCACTCATATCCTCGCATTGTGTTTTTTGTAGTGGTCTGTTGTGGGGCCACCGTCTCTGCCACCTCTTACCCTGGGGATTTCCAGAACAGAGGACCTGTGCCTAGTAAATGCTATTAACAGGTTTTCCTCAAATGTATGTGTCCACATCCATTGCCAGCCGTCCTTCTTCTCTTAAAGGACCATGTGTGCTAGTTTTATTTGACTTGTGTATGTGAGCTGTCCTCAGTGTTGTAGTATTGTAGTAAACAGTTGCCAGATCTCAGTTAAGCTAATGGGGGCATGAAATTTATTAGTACATACTATAACCTGAATGAAACCCAAGAGCCAGATGGCCAGCAACTAGGTTTTGACCAGTAACCTCAAGTGCCAAAGCTGAGGTGTTGTAGTTCCACCCATTAATCAATCCTAAGGGTACTATTTGTTATAATGATAGGAGAAGAAAAACTAACGAAAAACAAATAGGTTGTTTTAATGTAAATACATGACAAACTGGGGGTAAAACCAGCTGATAGAATCTTTAAAAAATCTGTAATCCTCCCATGTTGTGCACTCATGGGGTTTTCTCAACCATTATTGTTTATGCTCCATCTGGGGCCCCCCTTATGATGCCACATTTACCCGCTGATATTGGGCTGGTGTCCGCCGCCTATGCCCCCCCCCCCCGCCCGCTCCCACGCGCGCCCCCCAAATAGTCCACATGAGGTCCGAGGTTTTATGTCAACCCTGGACATGTCCACATCGATTGAATAAAAATTGGACGAATTCTTACAGGTGATATATTTATAACCCCAATGCACGACGCACCCGTGCTAAAGTGGTGGGCTGTCCCCCACCCCCCGCCGCCCCCCCCCCCCTTAGCCTCCGGCCTCCCCCAGATATAACGTCAAAATAACCACCAACCTACTGACATATGGTGAATCAATACCCCCCACTAGGATCATCCGTTTCTGATGGCAGGATGAGGTGGAAAATGGTGTCAGTTCAGCATCGATGGTGGAACCGGCATGTTCCAGAGTTTACCATTTGACCCAAATGTGACCCATACTCCTTTCAAATGTTAACCGAGGCGTCCCTACCAATAGCTTAAAAACCGGTCCATTGACTACCAACATGAATAAAATCAGATATGTATAAAAAAAAAAACCCTCCTTATGATGTCAGCCTCCTACCCCGACTTTGTGATTATTGCTTACACCTTCCGGGGTGTGGGGGGGGGGGGGGGGGGGGGGTGCTTGACCTAAGTAATAAAGAACCCAGCCCCCGCATCCTTGATTAGTCAATAACCAACATTAAGTAGAAATCCTATTTCAATTGATATCAAGGTCATTGTGGGGGCATTGATTTTTTAATTATTTTGGTCCATCTCCAAAAAATAACCTCTACAAGTGCGCCACTGTTGCCCAAGTTCCACCCAGCCCTTTTTTTTCCCGAATTTCTCCACATGTACCCGCATGTCCATGTGCTCACCACACGGTGCTAGAGCAGTTTTGAGGGGGGTTGGGGTATTAAGGTTTGTAACACTCCTCTAACATACCACATACACAAAAATACCAAACACCCCACACACGCCTCACTTTTCCACCCCCACTTCCCCCAAATAGACACCTACCCAAAAAATCCCTAACGTATTCACCCTGCAATTAAACGAAAAAGAACTTTCAGGTTTATGTTGCTAATGAGTTACATGTCAAAGCCATTAAAAGTATATCCAGATATGACAAGTTACCCTAAGAGTACTTCGTGTGTATAGGTGATCTGTGTGAAAAGTAAGTAATAAGAATTGTTCATGATTTCATTGTCAGAACCAATAACCCAAACTGTTTTGTGCCCAGAAGCAAAATGAAATGGGTACTTTGTACAATCAATACCAACAGATAGGGCCAACGTTTTACATGCATGCTGCATCACTTGTTGATTATTGCCTACCAATGTTTCATTTTAATAATACCTAATAAAAATGAGTTCCTTTCACATCACAGGGAGGCAGATTTTGCAAAGCTTTTGTTGCCAATTTTCCATCCATGAAGAAGAGAGATAGGAGAGGAAAGGAAGTCTATATGCTGCCATTATGAAGAATCATAAAACTAGGTTGTCACATCCTGCATATACAGAAATTACAATAAAGAAATATGCTTTATATATAATATATTCAACCCGACACTCGTGTAAGAGTGAACAGATGGTGAAACTGTAGGATGCTTTTTTGCAGGTAATTAGAGTTCATACACGAGTTCTATATAAAAAACATTACAGATGCCCTAGTGGCTGAGGCCACCTGCTGGCCAATGTCAGTATTTTATCTTATCCTGCCCTATAATGCAAGTACAGACAAAGCAAAAGTATATTATATTACATTTGTTAAAGAGTGTTCATAAGTATTTAAACTTAGTCCACTCGTAGTTATAATGAGAGTTATAAATGCACAACGTACATAAATTTAACAGTGGTCACAGCGAGCCAAACTGCTGCCAAAGTGGTCATTTTTATAATCATATTCCGTGCCCTGTAATGCAAGACCAAATGCAAAAGTATTTTAGATTACATGATATAAAATATTGTAAGTAAAACTTAAGTCACTGTAGTAAATGATCATGTTTATACAGCTCCATTGCCAGTTCCATGGAATACACATACAGCATATCGTACACGAGATGTTTGTTAACATGTCTCAATGACCCAAAATTTTGCCTTTCAATTACAGATCAAGCCCATTTAATGAACCCTGATAGTCTTAAAGATTTATCATTAATGATCATGTTTCATCACTACACGATATCAACCAATGCATAATGTATGATGGCCTTAATCTGGTAGTTAAATTTACATCACCTAAGAGAACTAGTACAACGCTGATTCTCATATTAAACAATGTATAAATAAAAAAATATGTTCCACAAGGCAAAACTAATAGGTGTGTGCTTAGAGACTAAATTTATCAGTCAGAAATTATTTTGATGGCTCATCATGGAAGAAGTGATTGATGAATCGTTTGTATTGAATAATCCTCCTAAGATTGTAAAATAGGATACAAAGTAACTTGTGGACAGATTTAAGGGTGTGAGGACCTACAGTTGAAATGCCATTTTAATTAAATAAATTGTCAGGATCACAATTAAGAAGTGAACTGGGCTAAAACTTTAAAAACAGTAAATATGTAAAGCATAACAAAAGTAATTAAATGAATTAAAATGTCTAACTGAATTGCCCATTGAAATGGTAGCCACACATATGAATTTTTCCAATTTAGCCTTAGTTGCTTTTTTTTTGATTTTTTGAATAAATAAGCATCAAAGAGTTAAACAGGAAGCCGTCATCACCGATATTTTTTAAAAACTTTTGCCTATGATTCCGAATTTTGAAAACTTTTAGTAGAGTACCAGAGCTATGGTAACTTTAGACGTTGTTTAAGAAAATTTCAAACATTTATATAGTTAATTGAATCAAAGATTTTTGACAATATATATAAACGTGATATGACACATAGAAGTAGGTATTATCATAGTGAGTGGGAAATGTATCTGTGCCAGATATATCAATGTTTTGATTTTATAAATAGTAAGCAGGTTATAACAAATTGGTGTATAATATAAACAAGGGTTCTGAGAAATTTCTGGGGTTATCTTCCCTGTCACTTTTGTTAAGCAGTGCAAAATTTTCTTAAGAAAATAACTATTTTTCCAGTCACTGAATACACCTGCTCAAGAATGGTGATTCTGACAGTTTGACGTTTAGGGTGAGCACATTAGTTTTTTTACGATTCATTAGTTTTATATAAAATTATCTGAGGATAATAAAATAATGCCGTGGTTTTTCATATTTGTTTTCTATATTTGACATTAGAAATGAGGCTGTTCTGCTTCAAACTCCTAGATTAATAGACCATAACACCTACGTTGTGTAACCAGATAGACGTCTGTGATATTCTATAATTAAGGCTTTACATGTATCCCTTTCTAGACAGGGCTATGCATGTTTTCTTCCGTTTTGGATACAAAACAACATAGTTAACAAAAACTTTTTACTGTGTTTATTTTTTGCTATGATGCATACCCAGTTAAAACCGTCTAACAGAAAGTCACATGGAGTAGAAAATAGCAAGGTTAGAGAACCGTTATACAACGAAACCTGCATTAATAGAAATATATTAAATTAGTTTAAAAACCATTTATAACTGTTTGCTGTAAAAATATTACTCACATTTTATGTGAGTTTAACTTAGTTTTGTGAGGAAAATGAGTGTAACAACAGTGCTTTAATAATGGGCCTAAGTTAGCCAAGCACTTTGTGCCACAGTAGTAACGTAGTGTTTTCTAATTTTGTAAACAACATTGACAATTTATAGTATTGATAAATTTTTTGTAAACGGTTGAAAATAATTGGTAAACAAACTGGAATAGTTTTACTAGGAAGTTTGTGTTTGTTTTTTTGTTTATTTATATTTTGTTAGGAGGGATTCTGGTAGCATCTTAAGTTAATAACACAAAGCCATTTTGTATAATATATTCTTATATTATGTTATGGATAAATGTACATCTGAAAGTTTATCACGTGAAATAAGAATAAAAAAAAAATATTATATTATTTGTACGTGAGTCGGTCAGGGCATTAATGTACATAGTTAAGTTAATAACAAGACCAAGATAGACTTTTTTAATAGGATGATTAGGGATTACTTGAAAACATCTTAAGTATAATGATAAAAAAGACAAGGGTAGATTTAGATTTAATTTTATACTTACGTTTACTAAATATGATAACCCCATCCCCTAATAAGGTTAAACAAAAGACAGTGTGTGAGTTGAATTTTAATCACTTTACCCACTTCACCTATACCCGACCCCCTCACGTAAGGTACATCAAAAACTTACCTGAACCTCTACGTTTTCACTTTACCCCTCGTTAAGTATCCTGTACCATGTCTAAGTACGCACTTAACAACTGGAAGACGTGTTACCGATATTTCCTAACCCAAAAAAACAAAACAGTCTGCCGGACATTATAAATGCGTGTTCCCACCCGAAATCACAATATTCTAAAATACTTGAACAAAGTAACACTGGTAGGTTCATCATAAGATCCCATTTTCTCAATTTGTACCCCCCCCTAACCCAGTCGCCATCCCATTAAAACCCCACCTAAGTAATGAGTACAATTAGACATAAACATTAGTTTTGGCGGAACAGACAACTCAAGGTCTCCGACAGCTCACTTTCACGTCACGCATCCGATGGCCCAACAGTCACTCTAGCACGCAACTCCAATAATAACTGCACTCCCCCAACTCTACAAAATCGACAAAAAACAAATCAATGTCTCACGCAAGTCCTACTCACTCAACTAGTCCACGACGCTAATCTTTCACAGGGTTCAAATCCTCCCCCATTGAAACCAGGTGTTATTCCAAATCCACTTCCAGCGTTATTAACGAGATGTACACGCAATCCACACCATTTTTTTTGTTAGTCCCCTACAGCACTATCTTGCCACGGTAAACATTTTTACAAGACGATTGGGTAACTAACCCAAAACGCAGAAAAATATGAACATAATATCAATTTTTCATGTAGTTTCTTCTAAACAACAACCATCAATAGCTTTGGAAATTGTAACGATTTCCCCCCCGTGGCTCCCTTAAAATCTCGAACCAAATCAGAGAGTTGTTTCAGTACATTTTAACAGTTCGTTTACAAACTAAAAATATTATTGTGTCTCCCCTGAGTCGTGCTTGCCACCCCCCTCCCAAAGTGATTATGTTTGTGGAGAGCCTACTAGCACAGCGTCTATGCCGGTACAGTTAATGAGTTAAGTTTTCAACAACAGTAGTTTTTTATTTTATTTGTTAGGTGTATTCCTGTACATCATAAGTTTAACAAAAGACACAGTTGTTTTTTTATTTTAGTTGTGTTATGGGGATTCTGTACATCTTTAAGGTTAACAAAAGAACAGATGTGTTATTTACTTATATTATTTGCGGATAGTGGGGAACCATCTGTACATCTTAAGTTAACAAAAGACAGTTGTTTTTTATTTTATTTGTTAGGGGATTCTGTACATCTTAAGTTAACAAAAGACAGTTGTTTTTTATTTTATTACTTTTAGCGGACATCACTGTACATCAACCGCACGGCAGTTAACCAAAGACATAGTTACTTGACCCACTCGAATTTAATTATTTAAGAGATACTGTACAACTATACCAGTTTTAACAAAATACATCATTGTACTTTTTATTTTACTTTGTTAACCTTAGATACTGTATTACATCTTAACGTTAACAAAAGACAGTTTTGAATTTTATATTTTATATGTTTAATGAGATACCGTTTACATCTTAAGGGTTTAAACCCCTCGTACAGTAGATGGTATTAAACATTTGTTGAGTACTGTAAATGATTAAAGTCATCCACATCAGACTCTTCATGTCCTCTGTCTTGTTAATATTTTTTTGTAACAATTTGTCGGCATAAATCTTTAATCTGACTCACTACCTGCTTATACATTAATAGAGCAAATCCCGAAACAATTGTTCCCAAACCTCCCGACAAAAATCCCTACTCGCCCCCCGCAGCCACCCCCCAACACCATGATCTGGTACTAACGCTGTACCAGTAAACCCAACAAACATAATTTAACATCTCCACTCCCCCCACAAAACTACCTCTCATGAGACAAAACAACGAAATAAGCACCCATCCATTAAAAAACCATACACCAATGGACCATAGAGTCACCAACTCTCCACCAAATGGTTAAGCACGTTCACAAACTGCAGCCCTGTACAGGAACTCACCACTCTACTCAAAACAACTCGCACATCACCTCACCCCGTCCCCCCTGACTCCCCCCGTGCATCCAATGTCACCTGGTAATCTCACAGTCAATTACTTCACTTTCAACTCACGTTACTCACTTCCCAAAAACTCACTCACCCATCTGAATCCCAAACTCCCGAGGACTAGCAATGTTCCCCTCTTCCACTCCAGGAAGACAGCCTCCTATGCGTTCCTCCCTGCCTCACATCACGACAGCCTCGGCAGGACTTCAAAAAACCTCTACCACAACCTCACTGCAGTGCATGAGACAAAAGCGACTTAAATAAGTATTGTGATTGAGGTATGCCAGCCGCATGCATAACCTTATGTTAGGCACCTCACGTGGCCGAGGGAGCAATAGCCCTGATTTTCGTTTATCTCGTCAGAGACTCCAGGAGCAATAAGGCTTCTTATAATAGAAAACAAAATTATTTTAGAAAAACAATCCTGCTTTAATGGGGGAGTAAGTGAGGAAAGGAGCATGACAAAAAAAGGAAAGCAACATACATAGAAGCATATGAATATTTTTTTCTTTCTTGCTTTTAAACACTACAAGAATTTTACAAATAGGTTCTTATCAGAATTAAACTCAAATTTTGTTCAATTTGCTATTGTTATGCATTTTTTCTATTTTATTTTAACTAATTTCCTAGTAAATTTTCCCACACTAGTTTTCTTGTTATGTAAGAGGAAAGAATAGTGTAAACAGGTTGTCACAAATAAACCAGGACGAGGCCCAACTTTAGCACATGGCAAAAAAAAATGTTTTATTCATAAGCCTCCTTCAATTGTTAGAGGTTTTCTATAGGCAGTCTTTACTTCTCTTCTGCTTCGTACGTCTCCTCGGTAGACATCGTCCACATTGAAATGTTTTCAAAAGAAAAGTCAGTAGTTCAGGTTTGGAAGGCTATTTGGAATCTCCGTCAGAGCTCTTGCCACGAATGGTACTAGAATTGGCGCTTATCATCTCTGTTTCCTCATGATGATGGTGCCAAACTTTGGAAGCAGATGTTCAGCAGTCATTTTATCAGTGCCACAGTTACACCCATCTTTAGCTTGTTGATTAAATGGTATCTCAATCTGTTGTGGCCAGTGCAGAGTCTGAAGATTACCACTTGTTCTCTTCTGTTGAGCTGGTAGTATGCATCATTTTGAGTGTGACCTGGATGCTCTACATCCCATTTGTTTTTGTATCTGATTCTGATAAAACTCTTTGCCTCCTCGAAAGTTATGCTTGCATCAGGCTGTGGTAGATTTCCACCTTCCTTTGTAGCAGTGATTAATATTTTTTAATTTCAACCAGGTTAATTGATATCTAGAAATTTTTTTTTTGAGTTCACTGCTAGCTGTGCATTCAGAATCCTAAACAGGTAGTAGCATTTCTGTTGTCTGGTGTGTGCCAGCTGTTCTGACAATTTTACTGTCACATAGATTTACAGGTTGTTTCAATTGGCTTGTGAATGTAGATAACATGGCTGTTTTGATGTGACTGAAGTTTGTACAACATAATTATTCTTCTTCAAGTATTATGCCATCTGGCATATGGGATCATGTTATTATATATAGCTACTTGTCCCCAATGCTGTTTATCAGTTCTCTTGTTGGATGCTGTTTATCAGTTCTCTTGTTGGATGCTGTTTATCTTTTCTCTTGTTGGATGCTGTTTATCAGTTCTCTTGTTGGATGTTGTTTATCAGTTCTCTTGTTGGATGCTGTTTATCAGTTCTCTTGTTGGATGCTGTTTATCAGTTCTCTTGTTGGATGCTGTTTATCAGTTCTCTTGTTGGATGTTGTTTATCATTTCTCTTGTTGGATTCTTTCCACGCCACAGTCAAACTGTCCAGTATATTCTATATTTTGTCATCCTCTATCTCTTTTTCCTTGAATCTGTTCTGTTGTCACAAAACATTCCAGCTTTCTTCTTTTCATAATATGTGCACAGAAAAATGGATTGCTTCCTTCTATTATTTGGGCAACTGGTTTCTTTCAGGACATCCTCATGACTTTTTTTTTTCAAGCAGTCCATGATAATCTTAACATTCTTCTGTAAAACCACACCTGTGTGGCCTCCGGGGATTTTCTGGCTTGTTTACTGATAGAAAACTATATACAGAGTGTTACAACAGGATGCAATCTGATCATCAGAAGTTGTCCCTCCATCTGACAAGTGTTTCAGCCCTGTAATCTCCCTTACACTTGGGGGTGGTCATGACTTCCAAGTGTCAGCCCCCTGTTGTCTTTTGCAACCTGTTCTGGGAATTGAACGCACTCCACCTTGGTTGCAACTTTCAACTTCTGGTTTTATCCATGCTGCCAGCTTGAGGCAGTTGTGAAAGTAACCATTATGTTGTATATAAATTCAAGTCTCAGTTCCGTGTGTCAGAACTGGATCTATATAACACTGAACTACACTAATTTGTACATTCATTGACAAAAATCTGTTGCATAAAATAATTTTAATTTTATTGAACAGTGCTGTTAGAAAATGATCAGTGTATTTATAGGTACAGAAAGTGTTCAGTAACTTGGACAAAATTCTTAGTTAATAAATCTGAATAATATTTTTGTTTGTGTGCTGACAATCATTGTTCAAATGAAAAACAATTCAATGGTAAGTGATATATATATATGATTAAGCTTTCACCATTGACGACAAATGTACCAGGACACAACAGAATTTAATCTGGTCATCAGAAGCGGTCTTATCCTTAACACTAGGAGAGAGAGTGCCATTAGGCTCACCGCTACAACAAATGACCTGCTGTATAAGAGAAATCTTGATTCTGGGCATATTATGACACTGAAGTCTTTAAAGAAGGCACACCACCAAGGAGAATTCTCCCTTATCAGCTGGTGTTCCCTTTGCGTTGCTAATAGAGTGAGTCACTGTAATGAGTTGTCTGGCCCCTTTTTGTTTTGGTCAGCTGTGCTGCATGTGTCGCTGGCTTTTAGGTAAAAGAGCTGTAGGTCTGAACACAGCTATCTGTATTCAGCTGAGTAGACTGGAGTGTGACGCCACCACATATCAAACCCGGTACTTTTGTCGTGATAGGCCAGCACTCAATTCACTCTGCCAGTCTGATGCTCTAGGTACTTCTTATGAAGGAAAAAAAAAACAAGATTTTCTTTGGCCAGATATCATCACCATTTTCCTTGTTGCTCCTAGTGGAGCATAGAACCACCACTGCAGCTTTCTTCTCCCCCCCCCCCCCCCCTTTAAGGAAACACACACCAAAGCATTCATGTGATCTAACAGTGGTAGTTTCTGCACCAGGTTGTTCTGCATGACAAGGTTGCCCACGTTATTTCCCTCTTGTGACATACTGGGGGGGGGGGAGTAGTAGCCTTCTTGTTTATGTGTCTCCTCATAGCCTCAGGAACAAACCCATAATTTTGCCAGATATACTTTGTGTTTAGTGACATTACCATTCTAGGCTTTGTGCAAGCTTGGTGTCTGGCCTTCTGAATATAGGATGACTGTGCTGTAAGCTCAGCACACTACTTTTTTTTTTTTTTTCTTGTTTTAGCAATGGTCTAATCTTATTTATTTTGTTTGTCTTTGTTTTTTTTTTTTTTGTACGTTGATCATATTGACAACTGTATGTGTGTGGTCATGGATTGTGGTGAACCCATTGTTTCTGTTTAGGACCAACTTCAGAGGTGAAGAATAAGAGTACCAGACTGAGCCTGAGCTGTGCCAGTGTAAATTCTGTCATCAAGTCAGAGGAGACAGTCATCTGCCTCACCCTGAGGTTCATGTAACAGTGACTGGTCTTTCATTGTGTACCTTGCTGCATTTGCACAGCGACTGAGTTGATCGTGTAAAAAGGTAAAGGATCCCGTTACATGCCCATTGAGGCATATTGGGAATATTGTTAGGGCCCATATTTTCTTGACCATCGGCACACTAGGGGTGATGTGGTCAGCATCACGCCGGCCGCCTTAACCTTCCCAGAGTTGCTCTGGTACCCATTTGGGGCTGGGTCGACCCAGGAGGCGTTTGCGGCCTAAAAAAATCCCACCTCATCTGGGGATCGAACCATAGACCACTGAGCTAGGAAGCCAGTGCACTAACCACTATGCTACCGCGGCTCCAGTTGATCGTGTACATACATACATTATATACAGGGTGTCTAAAAAAAAAAAGACTACAATTTTTAATTGGCTGTAATTAATTATTTTCTGTACTCTTAACTATTTTCTGTGCTCTACTTCAGGAAATTAAAAAAATTATTAGCAAATAGTTCTCTGTCATGTTTTGACCACGTGGGTTAATTACTGAACCATCAAAAGCAACTAACACATTATGTACTTTATTTGTTTTGTTTTTGTTTTAGGTATAATTAATTTGATACTATTAAGAGTTTGTCTTATTTTTTTCAGACACCCTGTGTGTATATATATATATTGATGTTATAGCAGTATAGTGAAATTAATGTGTTGATGTTAGAGGATATCCACATGCAGAGCTCAGATACAAATTTGATCAATTTCTTGATTAGACTTTATCAGATTCCTAGCTCGTATTTTTGTCCACTAGCAGTAGAAGTCTAAAGGTCTGCCAAATCTCCACGGAATGTAACACACGGGCTCCCCACCCCCCACTTCCATAATATATTAACATCTTTGTTATATTTGACTGCCAAGCATAATTTCATATCTCTGCCTAGATCTCTGTTGTTGATTGGTGAACAACAACAATTTGGAAATAGTTTTTTTAGTGTGAAAACCGTGGGTGTGACTTAACGCATCCTTGTATATTTCTTTGCATCTGAGATCTTATAAATCATTAAGTCACAAAGTTTACTAATGCCCCTTGTGGAAAAATTTGAGAATAGAGTGAGGAACATTGACTTGCAGACTGTTGTTTTCTGGTTGTGTGAGATTGCACATTCCCCATTAAGTCCACATTTGACAGTGCACTGGTCACATTGCTGTATGTATTGTGCAAACATTAACATTACTTTTGTTTGTTTTCCCCCCCATCACTTGTCAGTCATGGCAGAGACCCGATGTTATATTTTCTCAGTGTTGTCTGCATTGTTTTTGTGAATAGTTACTTTTTTTTTTTTTTTTTTTTAATTTTGTTGGTAATTTATTATGACTGAATTTCAAATCATCACCTTTCTATTTTTGTTCTCCTTAAGGAACGACCACTGCATTTAATCTCCTTGCAGAAGCCTGTTCCAGAGCCAGTTGTTTGCTCTTTCAGGGGTGATTTTTGTAGCCGTTTATTCTATAAATTATGGTAATTTGTTTAATGCTACTCAGCCACATTTTAGTGCAGCAAGGGCATTGAAACTGGGACATGTCCATGCACCAGAGTCAAAGTGGAGACAGTTTGTTGCTGCCCTACAGGATGCCACCAGGCATGATGGTCACTAATTCCTTCATCAGTCAGTGGCCAAGGACCAAAGAAGACGAAGCATTTAATTGTAAATTTTGCAAATCTATTTGTTTTGTCCGAATAGTTTAAGGTATTTGTCATTCATTATTAGTTGTTCCTGTGCTGTAATCATCACCACAATTTTTTTAATTATATATCTTATATTTGTGATAGAAACTTGTATTCATTGACAATTTTATTCAGCACACATAAACTGGTGTCTGCTGTTTGTATTTAAAATAAAAAATTTTTGGCAGTATCTTAAGGATCCAAATTTTTTTTTTTTCATTCACCAGTTTGATAGTATGTGAGCCAGAATATTGACTTAGCTGGCACTGCACTTTGTATCATCCAAGGAAAGCCAAAAATCACGTACTTTTATGTCTGACATTGTTGGCATAATTTCCATCTTCTGAAGCACACACTTAGTAGAACATTTCAGTATATGTTAAATCTGTTGTTATTGATGATGCTGGTGTATTTAGGTTACAAGGGGTTGCAGTTGTGTTGCCATTGTCAAAGTATTACAGCATTGTTGCTTGGAATAATGTGTGTGAAGCTTCCATCAGTTTCAGGTGGGGGAAAACAGAAAAGCATTCTTTAGCGTCATTCTTTTAAAAGACCTAGCAGACTTTGTTCTTTCATTTTTAATTCAAGGCTACAGAGAAAAAAAAAACGTCTATGTTGGTAAGACTTTATCTGATAATCAGATTACTTCCTTTCTTTGTAGAGTTTCCTGTCATAGGTATCAACCTGTTTATAATTTTTGCTATGTATCAGTGGAATAATATTTTCTCATGTGTCTAACTTGATATGGAGATATAGCTACACAAGTTTGCAGATCATATTTATGCAGTAGAAGCTGTGTGATTAAAAAAAATCACACTTATAACTACAACAAAAATGGACTATTTGAACTTGAGCGCAGTTCACACAATATTGATGGTGCTAATTGATGTTTCATAACAAATGTGCAGGTCACTCCAGTGTTGTTTCCACAAAACAAAAAGAAGAATTGATTTATTTCTTGTCATTTAAAATTGTGTCTTGATTTTTGGGATTGTACCATCTTTCTTTATTTGTTTCCAAGCTCAGTAAAAATGTACTGTTCATTTTTATAGGCATTAACACTTATGAGGAAATGTTCGTTTTCATTTTTTTATGACATAAGTTATCTTAAGGTGTGGCGGTATTGTACAGTTTAGGGGGGGGGGGGGGGGGGGTGGGGGGGGGGGGGGGGGGTGGTCTATGGCGGCAATGTGCAGTTCCTGTGTGGGGTCTATTGTGGCAATGTGCAGTTCCTGTGGGAGGGAGGTCTATTGCGACAATGTGCAGTTCCTGCGGGGGGGGGGGGGGGGGGGGGGGGGGGGGGGGGTCTATTGCGGCAATGTGCAGTTCCTGGGGGGGGGGTCTATTGCGACAATGTGCAGTTCCTGGGGGAGGGGGGGGGGTGTGTCTATTGTGACAATGGGCAGTTCCTGTAGGGGTTGAAGAGACAAAGAAAGACTGGTACTACTGCACCTTCAAGCATGTCATAGAAGGCAACTAATCTGAGGTTGTGTTTGGGGGGCAAGCAAACCTGATCATGCAAAACTAATAGCCACAGAAACTACCATTGCTAGAGTATGTGGCTGCTTGGGACAGGCTTCCTGCAAAGGGCATCAGCTGCCAAATTTACAGGGTGATGGAGAAGTCACTGCCTATTGTTTTAGACTTGTATTCCTTCTCTCCTGTCAAAAGAGAATTGAGTGCTTTTTTATAAGACAAGGTGCTGTATCACATTTACATAACAGCTCAAATTCCTGTCTCCAGAACTGTTTACCATTTTCTTCTGTTGACCTCTTTCCATACCATCATGTCAAATCTTTCCATACCATCATGTCAGACAGTCCAGTATCGTCTCTCTTTGTCATCCGATTTCCGTTTCCTTCAGTTTTTCCTGTTGTGACAATCTATTCCAGCTTTCTTTTCGTAACATACCTTAAAAAAGTTTATTACGTCCTTCTGTTGTGGAGTAATAAGCTTCCTTTGCTGACTGACTTCTTTCAGGACACCTTCATTAATCATTTTTTGCTGTCTTTTTAACGTTCTGTAAAACTACATCTCTCTGGCTTTCAGGGCTTTTTTTATTTGTTTAGTAATTATCCATGTCTCACTTCAGTATGTTAGTACTGGCTCTATATATAAAACTGCAGAACTCTCTTTATTACTTCCATTGACAAAGAGTTGTTGCATAAAATATTCGCAAGCCATACAATGCCACTCTGAGAGTACCAAATCTGGAAACACTTAGTTATCAAGATGAACCTTATGGGTTCAAACAAAATGAAATGGAAATAACACTGGAGTGTGGAGTATTGAAGAAACACATTCTGTCCAACCCTGTTTTTTTTTTTTTTTTTTTGGTCTGATCTGATAAAAGTATTATTACAATTGGAAATATAGTTCTTGGTTTGCTTTCCATATTCCCCATTTAACAAATTACCGTATATATTTTTAGAAGTGTCTTGTTTTCATGTAGGATGCTGTAAACAAAGCTGTTTAAAAAAAATATATAAGAAAGAAAGGTCTGTAATTTGATGTGAAATTTGTACAAGACAATTTTTCCTTTTGTGATCATAGTAATGAAATTCATATACTACGAGTGACTTATATTTATGTAATCCTGCATGCAGGAAAGTCATGTGAAGGGCTCTAAAATTGTAATCATGAAGTGAAGTAATCACTATTACTTGGTTGTTATCTGTTGATTCCATATTTAATACAGTTTGTTGAATTACAGTTGCGTATTTTTTAAACACATTTCTCAAGTGGAAATATGGAGCTATCGTTGAAAGTTTTTTAAAGCATAAAAAAACCTTTGTTGATTTTATACATCTGTTTTCTGCAAATGTGTTTAAGAACAAAAAAATCCCAGTGCATTGTTATTTCTTTTGTTGATATTGTTATCTCTGAATATTATGATGAGTTTTACTATTGCTTATGTTGATTATGCATTACAAAAAAAAAAACAAAGATTCTCCCACAAATATTATTACAACTGCTTGTGTATATTCCTTAGAATGTGTGCTTGCACACAAGGAAGGGCAAAAACAGGCTCTAGAAGTGGAGCCAGCCAGCATTTGTTGTTTTCTTACTTGTTATGTTCATTTGATTTTTATCATCACCATTTGTTTGAGTTTAATTCTTGAATAAAAGAAACTCTAAATAATGCACAATATTGCTTCTCGATGCCTATTTTTTCCTCCAATTTTATGTTTGTTTTGTTTGATGGTAGTGCCTTAGTGTCTGTGGCTGTTGAAGACACCTACTATAGCTTTCTTCTTTCTGGCGTAATTCCTGGGCATGTGAGTAGCACATGTTGAACTGTCTTGTTATGGATGGACTCAGTCACGGCAGTTAGGCTCATATGAGGGTTAAGTTAATGGGTAAATCACCATGCATTGCCTACATTGAACAGAATTAAAATACTTTAGACGCCTCAATAAAATGCCACCAGGTTTGTGAAGTCGACCAAAAAATTTTCTGACTCCGACCCCTGTAATTTTAGAAGTCCAACTCTGAATAGAGTTTTTTACTAATCACATGACATAAAATTCAGAGTCGGGAGTCCTGACATTTTTTACCGGCTCCAACTCCGCTAAAAAAAAATGACCGACACCGTGACTTCGGCTCCACAGCCCTGATGCTACCCAGTAAGCTGCCAGCACAAGTCTTTCACAGCAGATCTGGCTTCAGAAAATGGGGAATTTCCAAATAGACAATAGTCATAATGTAGGTAATGAAGTCCTGGAGATACACAGGTCTGATGATAGCTGCTGCAACATCTCTCAACAGAAGTGGAACTAAATCTGCCCCTCATGCATAACAGCACAGAGGTCAACCATTTTGTTGTCATCAATATCATAACCTGTCAGTTCCTCAAGGATCATTAAGGTAAAGGTAGTCCAATAGCAGATACTGCCATAGGAGAGTGCAGTGTTAGAGACTTCCATATACCAGGTCCAGCATCGAGAGGTGGGTTGACCAGTTCCCTTCCTCACTGCCATTTTCTTCCCTAACTCGAAGAACAGTCAGGTACCTTTTTACAGCTGGGTAGACTGGAGGTGTCAGTACCGTGAATTGACATCTTTGCAGCGAGAGACCAGTGATCTAACCACTATCAAACGAATGCCTAGGAGCATAGGCCTTCAATAAATTTATGTCAGGCCCTCCTGTCCTGTGTCGTCTGCTCAAGATCTCTCCATGTCTTCTGTATCTCTTTCATTTCTGTCTCCAGTTCTCTTCTCCATGTGTTTTTCTACTAATCTTACCCTAGGTATTCCAGAGTAACAACTGCCTTGTCATGTAGTCAATAGGTTTTCTTTCTATCTGTGTGCTATCCATCACCGACTCGTCTTTTCATCTCCTGATCCACTGGCACTTGTCAGGTTCTTGTCATCAGTTTCTCATTGGTCATCTTATCACACCATTGCAGTCTTTCTGTTCTACGCAAGCACCATTTATGAAAGTCCAGAGGTTTATGTGGCTTAAAGTTTCTACAGCAATGAATCATTGCTTGCTGTCAGATTTAGGTACCTCCAGATCATGCAAGCATTGTCAAAAATTATTATAATAAGTAAAATTTCATCTGAATAAGAGGAGGCATGTTTACTAAAGAAAGAACTAGAAACTTTTGATTTTGTTTTCCAAGTCGTGTTACACTCAAAACTACTGATGTGTACTAAAGTTGTTTCAACTGACTTGCAAAAACTTGATTCAGATCTTTCAAAAGCTTTTGTTCTAATTAAAGAAGCAATAGAGGAGCTGAGAAAGTTCGGAAGTTCGTGTGATGATGCAAAACAAAGTGCCATAGAATTGAGCACTGTTTGAAAAGTGGAACCAGCATTTTGTAAGAAGTGAGCGAGGACAATTAAACGTCATTTTGACGAACTATGTGAGGATGAGAGATTCACTGACAGTCTCAATTCCGAGCTAATGTTTTTCATTGATGTCTGGATATTGTCACCGTGCAATTGTGAGAGTGATTTAATAGTTTAGCGCGTGTGATCCACAAGTTTCAATCAGTTCAGACACAGGAACAAGCAAAGTTATCGGATAATCAACTTTATGAACAGTTTCGAAGAATAGTTGACATATAAGCTGATAATTTCCCAGCACAACTTACATCACTGTGATCTTGCCTTGTTGTTGTTGTTGTTGTTGTTGTTATTGATCCAGCGGCACTTGGGGCCCTAGGCGATCATTAATTGCCCTTAGTATCTCTCCCTTATCCATGTCCAGTGTCTCCACTATGGGTGCTCTCAAGGCCAGTCTGTCAGCTCTCTCATTGCCACGTACCCCTGTATGACCAGGACAGTAGATCCACACCAGTTCTTGAAGATTCTGTCGATGTTTTCCATTCCTGCCACAGCCATCCGTTCTGAACTGTCCGAAGCATGGCTTGAGAGTCTGACAATATAACTGCCCTGGTTGATGGAGTTTCAGACAGCCACCTCAGTGCTGCAGTAACTGCCTCTTACCTCCATTCTCATGCTGGAGGTTGTTGTCATGTAGGCTCCACTCTGTTCAGCAACGACCCTGCCCTTTATTCTCGCAGAGAAGCCCCATCCTGATTTCTCACCATGCACTACAGACCCATCAGTGTACACAATGGCATCATCACTTATCAGCTGATTAATCTCCAGCTCTGCTTTTCCATTGCCCCAAGATCTGCACTCTCTACAAAGGCTAATGATGACCTGCTGGTAGTTTATACAGTTATCCCCTGACTTACTCCACCCTTCCCCTTTGGATATATTTTCAACCCTGGTCACCTGACCAATCGTAGCCTTTGCCTGTGCTATCCATGACATCCCCCTCTTTATTCTTTGTGGTAGATTATGATTAAGTGATTTCATATATCTTTTTCTTTATCTTCATTTTTTTCTTCTACCTTCTCTGTCACCTACGCCTGTAGAAATTTAACCCTCTCATATTCTAACCTCTGTCTTTCTTATAATTTAGCAAGCAGTTTATGGCTGGTAGCATTTAATTGCATTCTCTTTGATGCAGGTTAACGAGCAGACCTGGTCCCGCTCACCTGTAATTATCTCGGCAGCGATCATAAAAATCGCCGTATTGAGATCAGTCGGTGATGGAAAGGGGAGACAATTTGTCTATTACCTTTGCCTGCATTCATTCCTTGTAAGTTAATTTACAAGATGCGAACCGCCATATCAAAGACTCGCTATAATCCATTTACGACCACTTCTGCAGATGGCGAGAGTGAGGCAATAATATATGTAGATTCTATTTCATCTAGATATTAATATAGACCTGGCTTCGGCATTAGTGCGATAAAAGTTGTTTGATTCGCAGAATGAAATAGAGTTTATGTAGATTTGCCAAAGGTGCCAACATCTGGCAAGAGTCTGCTAGTTACAACTTTCCCTTTGATTCTTTGTCAGTTTCAGATATTTATACCCTAGCAGTTTAGACTTCATTCATTCAGTACTGCCACAGCTTTAGAGAGACTACTAGCGCGAGTTCTATAATCACTGTAATAGTAGAATCTTAGTTTCTCGTGGAGAAAATCTTAGAAGTTTGTGTGAAGGTAAATATATATGACTAGTATTGTCGAGTGATAGAATTGTTAGTTCGAATTATATCTTCACTAGATTGTGTGCAGAGTGATTTACTAGTTTAATCGTCCTTATAAATTCTCTATTTACTGTGTTACAGTGGATAGCAGAATAAATTATAATTTCTAGCTAAAAACTCATTCAGCTATAAATAAATTTAATTAAATTGCTAGTAACCAGCCAGAGAACATTTTAACTAACTAAGTAAATGCACTGATTCATCATGAGTGTTGACGAGATATGTATTTATTTCTAATTCGTGATGATTGATTTTTTTTAATGACTAGAATTTATTTCACAGGAGTTTTAAACGATAAGACAAGCTCTAAGTTTGCAGTTTATAATTTAAGTTAAATGACCGAAGTGAAGATATTCTATTTATGCGTAGGATTGTGTATACTATATTAGGGTTGAGTATTTATGTTTTTCTCTTCCTTTTACACAGTATCTGGGTCAAGCCCAAAACCTACCAGCGGTTTCTGTTTATGTATAGCAGAGAATAACTAGACGAAAAGAACTATTTTTTTCTGAAAAAATTTATATTGTAACTGGCATTGAGTTCCAGAGTTCTTTTCCAATAATCAAAGTTTTACAGTTGGCCCGTGGTGGCGACTAAATCAAACATTTAACATAACCAAACCTGTGACTTTACTTGTATAACAACCACTGTGGTGAGAAGAAGGTAAATCCTGAACAGAGTTATTTACCTGCAACTCGAGGTAACGATCGATTATTTCAAGCTACTGACCCTTGTGAACATTAGACATCTTAATTATTTACTACCTGGACAAAAATTGAAGTGACATTTATCAGCATCCTACGTACCATAGTGAAGCGAGCGCTTCCCAAGATTTGAATTTATTAGCATTGGAGAAGCTGGGGCTTGTTTCGCCTAAACACACCATTGGATGGGCTGTATGTTCCTTAAACAATTGTTCCAGATGTGGTGAGAGTGCCTATTAGGTAAGAACGCATGTCTTGTGATCACAAGTGTGTCAGAGCGAGAAAATGCAAGGATGATTAATTCTTTGATTCTATAATCCATATATCCATTGATTGTTTTTTTTTCTTAAAGATTACATTTGCTATCTATTTCAGAGTAGATTACGGGAAAAAAAACCTCTGTTATTTACGGTAGAGAGAAATCCTAGACCATAGTGTATAAATCTGTGACTCTTTGGGGCGAATAACTTCTCTTATAACGGGATCTTGGTTCAACAGAGGGGGAAAGGATTACACCTATGGGTCAACTCTGTTATTGATTCCTTAACCTATGTTTATTTGTGTATTGATTTGATAGTCTAAATTTATTTACTGTGTTGTGAACATTTCTTATGATAAATAAAATGTACATAAACTTATTCAAGTGTGTCGGTCAGCTCGTCCAGAAATATCTATATTCCATTGTTATAGTTTTCACGTTTGTATGTCAAACTGTCGTCACTTATGTGATTGTATCGGTGAGTGGTTGATATAGTACATCTATATAACTGAGTATTTGTCTGACAAATACCTTCTGTTGTAGAGACAGGCTGAGCGAGAGGATCTCCTCGAGTCTCAGGGACAGAATTACCTAGTTTCCACCATCTCACTCGTGGAAATCTATTTCTATTATTATCTCTCACTGAGTCACCTCAGGTTCTAGTCTATTCAGAAGAGACCAATCTGTGTCTTAATTCCCCTATCATAAATCAACGACATTCTTGCTTCTTTGATGTCAGCTACGTTCTCATCTAGGGGGTGCCTTTTGTCGGTGGTTACCTGCATATTTGCTTTTGCATGGGCCATTGCATATCTGGATCTAATCGACAGCAATCCGAGCATGTATCTCATTGTCACAATGGGGGTTTCACGCGTACAGCCGAAAACTAATCGCATCCCTTCATTCTGAATGCGTTCCAGCGTTCACACTGTGACACTGACAGTGTGAGTATTCCTAGCCCGTACTCAATTAATGAAATCACGAGCTGATGATACAGGAGAAACAGTAGTCTCTGTTCCAGGCGCGCTGCAGCCATTGTTTTTAGGCTGCCAGTCCTCGCTTGCACTTCGTATGATCAGTTCGACATGATACTTGAACGATAGCCCACGATCAAACGTTACTCCCAGATACTTCAGCTTGTCTTGCCTGTCAATGTTCTGCCAATTGAAAGTGATGTCTAGAAGGTCTGCTTTCACTATGTAGTTGTTCAAAGAGCACCACATCACACAGGCCTTGTTGGGATTGACCTTTGATCCGCTTTCCTCACACCATTTAGAAACCGCATGGATTTCTTGTAAACTTTGAACCATTTCCTGTCTGTCTGCGCCAGTTCTGTACACGAGAATGTAATCTGCGAAAGTTAATTTTCGTCTCAGTCCTATTGGTTGAAAGGTTGCTACGAGTACTTTTGCTGTGTAGATGTTAAACAGCACTGGTGATAGTGGAGAATCCTGGGGTAGTCCCGGGCAAATGCGCATTGGTTCCGATGTTCATGTTCCCAAGCGAAATGCAACTGATCTCTCCATTAAGGCAGCTGCTATCCACCTTGTTATCCAAGGGTTTATACCACCTGCCATTATACAGTCTATTAGGGTTGTAAAGTCCATACTGTTATAAGCATCCTCTAGGTCAATTGCGTCAGCCACCGTTTTTCTTTTACCCTGGAATCCCTCGTACACATCGTACGCAAACGTTCCAGCGTTACCCCATGTTGTTTTCATAGCCCTATAGCTACCCAGGGTATCAGGAAGGATGTATGAATTTTCGAGGTGGCTCATTATTTGTCTTGCAACTATCTTTTCAAGTAATTTACCATAGACATTCTGAAGTGTATAATTCGATAGCTGCTGAGCAATGTGGGGTCTTTGCCAGGATTAGGAAGTGGCCGAATGTAACTGTGTAGCCAGTCTTCCGGCACCTCAGCATTCTGTATGCTGGTATTGAAATCGCTCACCATATTTATAACTGCGGTGTCGTCGAGCTGTTTAATGTGATGGTATTGTACACCATCGGGACCCGGAGCAGTATTTCTGCTGGTTTTCAATGTGTACACCACGTCCTCTTCAGAAATGAGATCGAAGTATATCTGGCCCCTCAGGGAATTTTCCAGAACACTGTCCTTTATTTTCAGGCGGACATTTTTGTCACCTTTATCCGTTTGCTCCACTTATCGATTGAATAATTCTCTTCCCTTCTCTTCGCGCGTCTTCAGGCTTAGTCCCGTGGAGCTTTTGGTATTAGAGATGGGTTGGTTCGCACTTTTCCTATTCATTCTGCGATGTAAGGACCATAATTTATGTAGGGTTTTTTCCGTGCCCACCTGTATCACAAAGTCCTCCCACACTTTATCCTTGACCTCCCTTGTCCAAGCTCTTGAATCTATTAACGGCTCTTTGCTTTTTCTTTGCAAAATGTACTACAGTAAAAGACCTTGCACATCTATTACTTATTGAAAATTCAGCACTTTCGACAAGTTTCCCAGGTGTGTTTACAGTTGTGATGCTTTTCCTAACGATACCTGTTACAGTTGCAACTGCTGAAAGATTATTTTCGAAACTAAAACAAATAAAAATTCATTTAAGAAAAACGATGGCCAAGAACAGGTCATTAGTGCGACCCGCAACACATAACACCGGAAGTTTACCATGGGCAGTCCAGCCTATTAATGACGCAATCACTTCTGTTGTTCCCCTATTATACAGTATAGGTCAGTCCACACAAGACAAAGACCTTAATACTGTGTCTAGTAAATGATAGAAGACTAAGTACAGTAAGTACAGGTCTAAGTATCCTATCAATTGAACATGAGGAAGCTCAAAGTATAATATTTAAAAAAAACGTGCAGGGAATTATCAATGCATTTGCTGATTCAAAAGTAAGACGACGGGAATTGTGGGTAAGTACCTAGTCTCTAGTAAGTTTAAAGTTAACGATTTGACACATTTAGAAACTTCATTAATATCTAATAAAAGTGAGAAATATTTACAATATGGAAATTTATCTAAGTTATTAATTATTGTAATTTATTATATTATATTAAAATTAAATAAGTGTATTAATGAATTCCCTTTTTTATAAATTTGGAACTAAACTCTGAGAAAAAAAATAAGTCGAGAAAGTTGAGGGGAACTGCTGTAAGACGTGGAGTACAATGGATGGGTGTGAAAAAAAAAATCGAAAAAAGGTGATTCGTCTTACGAGGACAAAAGACAAAGAAAATAGCCAACGTTACGACCACAAGGCCTTCGTCAGGGAAAGGAAAGAAAGTGAAGGCTAGATAGGACACATAAGAACCTAAATAAATATAACCTTTTTTCGATTTTTTTTCACACCCATCCAGAAAAAAAATAACAATCAATGAAAATTCGGTTTGAAAATTCTTAATACGAAGCAAAATATGATTCTTTTAAAAGCATGAATATAGTTTCGTGACGCCATCTGTATTAGTCAATGGTACTCAAACGGGAGATTTTTGAACAAATTTGCATTTGCGTGTATTTTTTATTAAAAGAAAGCTACTTATCTGTACAAACTTGAACTTGCTTACAATTAAACTTTTTACAGGCAACAAAACTTTGTTTTCCAAATCTTGCCGTCTTGTGGTAGACCTTGGACGTCCTGACCTGCGTTGTTCTGCGACACTGCCTGTTGCATTATAACGATCAGGCAGAGTTTGTATGACAGAGTGGGCAACTCCTAATCTCCTAGCAACTTCTCGCAGCCCTACATCATCCTGCAGCCATGCCATCGCTCTCCATCTGTCAACATTGGTCAAGCGTCTTAGCTGAGCCATGGCTAAAATGGTAAATGTTACAAACATACCCATTGCCCGTTCCTTCCGAAAAGGGGGTGAAATGTGTTCACTATAGTCACGACTTGCACGTGAAAAGCAAATTTCAGCAATGTTATCAACAGGCTTTGCCATAGGAAGCATTTTCAAACATGCATTACTTCCCTTTCCACCACGTACATTTGATTGACCTTGGAGGTACACACACGTAAGGCAGATTTGATTTATTGTCAGATTAACAAACATGCATGCAACAAAATGCAGAAAATTTTTTGACTGAGTGTTCAGGTTTTAAAAAAAACAGCATAGTTGAAATGACCTAAAAATTGAAAGTGGCCTTTAACTTTTTTTTGAGCAGTATATATATATATATATATATATATATATATATATATATATATATATATATATATATATATATATATATATATATATATATATATATATATATATATATAGAGAGAGAGAGAGAGAGAGAGAGAGAGAGAGAGAGTGAATATACTGGTTACGGTGATTGTACACATTATAACAGGAGGTTTGTGCTCGGGGGGCTTCTTTAATTGTATTTACGCCACTGAAAAAAAAATATATATATAAATATAGGTAGGCAGTTCTCTGTTTACGCAATACCTGCATTCTCGAGAATCTCGCGTTAACAGAAATCGCGTAAATGGAACATGATTTTCTCATACAATTGCATGTAAAGGAAGGCTGGTTTCCGCCAGTGCCGTACATGATAATAAAAGTAAATACATGTAATAATAAACTGTTTAAAGTAACACATACCATTCACGTTATATACATGTACAGAAAACTACATTTACAAATTATTTAACATCGACAATGGGCAGGACCATTACCTTCTTTGTCTTCATCAACTTTTAATTCAACGCGGAGAGGTTTTGTGAGTCATCTGAATGAGAAGCAGGCGATGCAGCATTGTCGTCCTGTTGAGTTGGGTCACACTGTAATTTCCGCAAATGATGTTCACTGTATCACTCTAAATAATTATAACTCATCAATGTTTCTCAAACCTTACTGTAGGTAATTTGTCTTTATTAACTGTGAATTAAAGATGGGCGCTCATTGGACTGTTTTTTTTTTAAAAAGAAATGCTATAGGCATATGGAAAACAATCAGTTTCATATAAGCAAATATTTTACTCTGAACTTTTATGGTTTTTTTTTTTTTTTTGTTAACAAATAAATGTGTGTGTCTCCCCCAAAGTGTGCACCCGGTGAAGCCTCACCGCTCACACCGCCCTGGAGTCGGCCCTGCTCGTGACGCTAACATTTCAAGTGACAGTGTTAGAGATATTACATCAATGACAGTCTGTTGATACAGTTCTGTTGACTATGAAACTATACGGTGGCTGCTGTTACATGAAGGTCTGCAGCGTGAGCAAGCTAGAGAACTAAGAACGCTGTGCCAGAATTAGAAAGAATATGCGAACTGAGATCACTTATTGGGGGCCGATTTTCCCATGTGCTCCTGATGGGGGGGTTTCAGTTCTTGGGAATGGTATATTTGAACTAAGTTTCTTATTCATGTTGTCCCGCATTTTAATTTTTAAAGCTGCCGGTACATATAACATTACCGTACCATTGAAAATATTATCTGGAATTAGAGACACCATATAATCATTTTTTATGGTTTTCAAATTCTAGATAATATTTTTAATAGTCTATATCTGATCATGGAATATTTTTTTCCCCCCAACTATAATGAAGGGGAATTTATACCACGATCAGGTATTTTTTGTTATATTAATAATGAAAAGACTCGTAATTAGGATATATATTGTTTTCAATTCCAAATAATATGAATAACTGCCGATATGGGAAAATGGCATCACACCTGCCAAATCATTGTACGAAGAGTGTTCAAATGAAACCCGCCCGTGCTGCGCGAAGTGGACATTTGTAGGAGGAGCATGATGACGTCACATCTGACGTAATAAGCACATACGAATGTACAAGTGTGTAAGTGTTCATGCTCCTAGTATTCATTGGTTGTGCTGCAGACCGTTAAAATAATTGCCGGTGTGATACGGAATCCGTCCAAGGTCGATCAACGAGCGGTGATCCAGTTCCTAACAGCCGAAGGATGTCGACCAGCCGACATTCATCGCCGAATGAAAGCAGTGTATGGTGATAAAAGTGTGTCTAAGACTACAGTGAAAGACTGGGCACGAATGTTTCGAGAAGGACGTCAGTTAACGAAAGATCTTCCGCGGCCAGGTCAGGTGCATATTGTTGCGACAGAAGAAGCCATCGCCATAAGGAAGAACGCATGGGGTGGAGTTTGAACCACCTGCTGCGTTACGAAGAGGAGGGTGATGCATTTCTGTTGCGCATAGTGGCAGGCGATGAGTCGTGGTGCCACCACTTTGAGCCGTGCAGCAAAACAGCGAGCATGCAATGGAAACATCCCGGATCACCAAAACCCAAAAAATTCAAGTCACAGATTTCCGCCGGTAAGGTTATGCTTGTAATATGAATACATTAAAGTACGAACCACACATTGTAATATAATGCGAATCTTGACATGTACGACATTTTGTAAATAAACATGGCTACGAACTGAACATGCTTATACTGAGTGCTTTCTGAAACATGTGTGTGCTTGTGTAGATGACGAGGTAATGCTTATATACATACATCATAACATTACATGGTGGCAGCGGTCGATACCGGACTGACGCAAAACAGCTACACGATAACACGTGAGTACAGTATTCGGCTAATTTTCGTCATCGAGGTCAACAATGGCAGCTAAACATTACCGCAGCGCACCGCAAATGAGATTTGCCGGTCAAGATGATAAGAGTGAAGCTTTCTTGTTATGGCGTCAACGCATAGATCTATATTCCAAGACCACTGGTCTGGAAGGACAAACCCTAACTCCATATATCCTAGAAGCATTGGACGATGAAGGTTTGAAAATCTACAACAGTTTTGCTACCGCCATGCCGGTTGAGTCGGCAACCGACCCCGTAGCCATATTGGACGAATTTGAAAAGCGTCTGATCATAAAGCACACAAACTTTAGAGCGGCAAGATTAGAGCTTCACCACCTGCGACAGAAACGTGATGAAAGCCTAGATGATTTCTTCACTCGCATTAAGGAGAAAACAAGAGTATGTAAATTTAGCAACGAAGAAGAAAAAGAGCGAATTATTGAACAGATTCTTCTTAGCACACCAATGCCAGAGTTCCAGAAATGGCTACTGAGCCAGAGTGATACGCTAACTTTACAACAACTTCTGGATGAAGGCAGGAAACACGAGGCACAAGCACTAAACATTAAACAAATTCAGCAAGGTACATTAGCAGCCCAGGTGGATGCAGTGAAAAGCTATAAACCTAGACACAACAAAGCAACTGGTTCGAAAGCAACAAGAAAAACACAACACAAGCAGAGGTGCTATGTGTAAATGTTGTGGCCTAAACCACATACAAAACCACTGTCCAGCTAAAGACTCTACATGTCATTACTGCAGAAAGAGGGGCCACTGGATAAAATTATGTTTCAAGAGGAAACAAGACAGTGCTCAACACAAACTTCACAGCAGAAAGTCGTCAAAACAAACACACTCTATGATGACTGAGGACCTTGACTCCAGTGAAGAAAGTGATCCTTCCACTTTTGATACTGTGAAGATACTAACTTTCAGTAATGAACCAAAGAGAACGCAGGCTTTCTGCAAGGTACAATTCCGAATACCAGGAATTAAAATGCACAAAGAAAGAAACATTCGGTTCAAGATAGACACAGGTGCCCAAGGTAACACTCTACCCTTAAGAATATTCAGACAGATCATGCCTGACAAGGTGGATGAGCAAGGATTTCCCACAAGGGATGTAAAACGTAGGAGTGGCAGGACAAAGCTAAGAGCTTACAATGGAACAAGTATAGACTGTTTTGGAGCAGTAACACTTGAATGTTCATACAGAGGCTCAGAATGGACATCGTCAACATTTTACTTGGTAGATGTTGAAGGACCTGATAATGACTATCTTGTTATTGCTGATTACTACAGCAAATTTCCCATCATTGAGAAACTTCCACAACCCTCACCATCAGCTGTTATTGCAGACATTACAAAGAAGTATTGCAGCATGTTTGGCATCCCAGATGAAATTAGATCAGACAACGGTCCACATTTCTCAGGTCAAGCATACAGAAACTTCACTAAGGACTGGAAGATCAAACACACAACATCATCACCTAGATACCCTAAATCTAATGGTTTCATTGAGAGACAGATACAAACTATCAAGTCAATCATGAAGAAAACAAGAACAGAGGATGTACACCTAGCACTCTTGAGATGGAGAACAACACCGGTAGACAGTAAGATCGACAGTCCAGCAGAACTTATGTTTGATAGAAGAATTAAAGACCTCCTACCATCTAAGGTCCACTTCCGTCCACAACATAGAGACAGCACATATGATCAATTTCAGCATCGTCAGCAAGTTCAGAAATCCAACTATGACAAATGTGCTAAAGACTTACCACCATTATATCCTGGTCAGCATGTGACTACCTACAACCACAACAATGACACATGGTCAAAAAGCAACAATCATTTCCAGAAACCCTGAACCCAGGAGCTATACTTTAAGACCAGACAGCAGCAGCAACCTCCTGAGGCGAAACAGAGTGGACATAAGAGAAATCCCACAGAATACAACAGAACAGAGAATTCCCATGCTTTCAACAGACAATGCAGTAACTCCAGACTTTGGTGCCCCACAAAACCAACAAGCGCCAAGGCCGAAATCACAACCAACTCGAGCTAAACCAGGGACTTCCGCAGAACCACCAGCACTTTACACCACTCGTTCTGGCCGTACAGTGACACCTCCCAGCCGATACAGACAGTGACATATATACTCACACTGAGCATTACACATACTTATCCTTTCTCACATGAAACATTTCGTTGGAAATGTTTGCACACATTTTTTTTTTTCAAAAAAGGGGGGATGTAATATGAATACATTAAAGTACGAACCACACATTGTAATATAATGCGAATCTTGACATGTACGACATTCTGTAAATAAACATGGCTACGAACTGAACATGCTTATACTGAGTGCTTTCTGAAACATGTGTGTGCTTGTGTAGATGACGAGGTAATGCTTATATACATACATCATAACATTACAATGCTGACCGAATTATTTTAACATGAACGGTTTCTATTGGTTGACTTTAAAGAGCCTGGCTTGAACATCAATGCCATCCGCTACAAAGACACACTAGACAACCAGCATACAGCCAGCAAGAATAAACGACCCGGCATTCTTTCGCGTGGTGTGATTCTGTTGCACGACAATGCTCGTCCACATGTTGCGAACATTGTGCAGGAAGCGTTAGCAAGGAAAAGGTGGGAAGTTCTGCCACACCCAGTCTACAGCCCCGATCTGTCACCATGTGACTTTCATTTGTTCGGACCCTTAAAAAAATCTCTAAAGGGACAACGATTCGACTCCGATGCAGACGTCAGGGCCTCGGTGACCAAATGGTTCAATAAGCAACCAAAGTCATTTTTCTCGGACGGCATCCGCCGTCTACTCATGCAGTGGGATGCGTGTCTGAATGCCTATGGTGACTATTTCTAAAGAACCCCAGTGGGTACTTGCTTCATAACAATTGCTGTATTTAATTATACTACTCCTGCTGATACCTTACATATATTTGTTATAAAGCCACTGGGACGGGTCTCATTTGAACACGCCTCGTAAATAAGGCAAATCACAATTACCAATTATGCTTGTATGTTTAAAATAAACAACAACAAAAACCCAAACAAACAAAAACAAGATAAAACCGAACAAAGTCAAGCAGAAACTCCAAACAAGAATAATATTAAGGGGGAGGGGTGTAAAGGCCTGGTGGTTCCAGTTATATAACCGACTTTAACAGATATTTAATTGACTTTCACCTGTTAAAAGTCAAATGCATTGTACGAATAGCATCAGACCTTCACATTCCCAATTACTATACGGTATATTAACTTTTGTTCGTGTTAAATATTGTTTGACTAAATTATGCAGTTCCCTAGGTCTGGCTATTCTTAACACCTCTTCTATATTTATAGGTAAATTTTATGCCTGCAAATAATCTAATATTGGTATTCTCATTTGTTCACACCTCTTACACTTTAACAAGAAATGCTCTATATTATTGCCTTGAAGACATCCTGCGCAGTAAGGTTTTTCTATTCTGAAATAGCCTTTTCCCAGCTGTAGTCTGAGAAGTTTCTTATTACTGGGAATTTTCAGTTCCCTAGATATCTGACATTTTCTTGTTGGAGCCTTGAACATCTTATATGCATGTCTTCCTTTCAGATTATTATCACACTCTGCTTTCCATTAATCTGTTATTAAATCTTTAATTAAGCTCTTAATCTCTGATTTACGCATCCCTAAATTAATTAGATTTTTTTATCAGATCTACCTTCTTTATCTGCCTTTTCATTTCCCTGTCGTAGATTTTCGATAGGAGAATTAAGACTAGGTTTGGTCCCTTCTGAATAGGTTTGAATAGGTGATAGACTCAGTGAGAGTTAGTGAAAGGTAATAGAATTTCCACACACGTGAGATGATAGATTTTGATATAGTGGCTGTCTCTGAAAGCGAAAAGAATTCTTCTCTCTCTCACCTATCTTCTACAACAGTTGTTACAGCGTCAGACAGACTACACCAATATACATATTACGTATATTTCTATCACTCACAGGCACGCACATACACGTGACGACAGGTAAACACACAGACGTGGGAAAACTATAACAATGATATATATATTATCTAGAACGAGCTGACCAAACACTATTATTAAGTTCAAGAGCGATTTTAATATCAGGAAAAATCGGCTCACAACATCAAAGAAAGTACATCAAGGAAAATACATATACACATAGTCATAAAAATTCAAGGAAATGTTGCAAGGATGATAGCCCCGTTATAGTGTTAACTCTAGGTTTAGCCCGGCCCCTTTAAGAGAACAGATGATGGCGCCCGAGTCACAGATACATAGGGTTTGAGTCTTTGTTTTATCTCGTAATTATATGCACAGAGTTTGAAAAAATCTGATTTAACCTAAGACAAAACACAAGAACTCTAGCCTTAGCAACAAATTATGCAGATTGAAAAAAAAAATAGGACAGCAACAGGGTGTCAAAGATATAATAGTGAAAATATCACTCAAACCAGCGTACACTCATTCATTCCGCCATGGCCTCTCATACAGGTACTCACGACTTTGCTCGCTGCCTCTTGGAACACACTGATTTTAGATTTTCACACAGACTCAAAAAAATGCAGTCTTCCGCCAAGAAGTCCCCAGTTCCAAAAGACGTATTTAACTCGGAGTCTCCGGGAACGACTACTTGGGTGTGCAAATTTGTTCAAATGTCTGATTAAGTCACCTAAAATTATTCCAGGCGCGGGAGTTAGCAGAGCACAGTGTCAATAGCGTAGGTTTCTAGAAATGATGAATGTCAGGTCGGTGCCTTCCCTCAGTATAGGATTCACTTTAGTCACACCACAGATTTGTCCACAAAAAAAAATATATATATATAGTCGGGAAATGTTAGTTAATACTTGAAGTATTTCGCGCCACCAGGCAGAAAGATTACGTAGAGTTTCTAGAAGAAATTAAGATCTGGCTCCAAGGTCCAGTATTTATCATTACAGTCTTTGAAAACCCGTTATTGGGATACAGTATTTCTGGCTAACTCGGGTTGCATAAAGCACTGTTAGACCAGTGGTACTTAAGAAACCCACGTGGTTCAAAATAAGGACTGTCTATTTCTTCACAAGTATGGAAACTACTACTAGGTGCTGGTAAAGTTAGGGCCACCCCAAAACTTTCACTGTGTGGAGGAAAAATAACACATATAATATAATAAACAGAATCTGTACTGGTTATAACTTACATTTAAACTTGCAAGCAGAGAGCTTTGCTTATCATTTAAACTTCCCGTGACGTAAGTTATATTTAAAAATCAGCAATTCTCATGAATTAGGAACACGTGCGTATTCCGTCACCATTCATGAGGCTCGATTCTAGAGTTTATACGTTAGTTTAGAAAAATACACTCGACTGAGTATTAGCGGTTAAATTAAATTCATAAATAGCTACAATTGCCGTTATAAGCTAGAAATTTTAATTTTATTCTGCTTTCCACTGAATGCTTCCCTAGAAAATATAATAGCCTACCACTTTATTTCTCTTCTGCGCTAAAGAAATAGATTAAAATGAATTAAGCGATTAAACACTTTAACACTCACAAAATCTATATATCTATCATATTAATTACCTCAACCACAGAATTACAGGTAGTCGCACAACTTAAGAATAAAAATGCTGAAAATATTTCTGGAAGTCTAGAAGTTCGACAAATTGCCGAAACAAACTGAGATCTTCGCTAACAGCTATTCTGTTTACGAGCAACCTATCTACTGTGAGTCTATGAGCGAGAATGAAATTAAAGTTTCAAACTTGGCCACATCTTAAAAATCGGACACAGGATCCTAATCTTATTTCGCCAAGCGAAATAGTCTCCCCTGTCCGTATAACACCTTCGTCCGCTTATCGCGTGACGTAACAGCCATCAGTGGCCGAGGGCTTGCATGAGTTGCAAATCTCAGACCACCGTCTGCAGTGCGGAGTGGATTTTCACGCTAAGCCGGGTTTTTCCTGACGAAAAACCTCATGCGTTTACTGAAATGCAGACTCTCTGTCTACTTTCCATGTCCCTCGGGTGAATTTTCACGCCCCAGGCCAGAGACCCTCAGACGAATGTCTAGCGAATGCTGTAAATTCACGCCTATCGTCCGACCAGCGCGACTGACATGTACGCAATACCACCCAGGTGCGATTCTCAGTTTTAGAGAAAGGAAAACAGGTAAAGTTTGCGAATGATATGAAAATAATATTCGCAAAAACGAATGGATGAAAAATATACAGGAAAAATGAAATACAGAGATAATAAAAGAGAGAAATCGGGTGAAAGAATAGGAAGAAGATGTAGGAAATTAAATGAATATAAACCCTACGTGACAGAGCCTCCCCCCTTTAAGATATGGAAGCACTCCATGTCTACGTTATGGAGTTTAATTTCCTATAACCGTAGCTTCGGGGTGTCTGTCTTCTTCCCTCTCCTCTTCCCCCTCCATCTCTGTCCAATTCCTACTCAAGTCCACTCCTCAAAGTTTCCTTCCCCTGGAATGTCTCATATGCGCGCTTGAAAGAGCGTCGCCGCTTCTGACATTTTTGAAAGATTTCCTGTGATAGCGGTGGAATATCCCTGCCACTATCGTCATCTTCGTCAGTTTTGGCGATCGTCAGGAGATGGTCGGAGGTTGGCACTGGTTTTTCCAAGTATCTCTTTAAGAGATTTAAATGGAAAACCTTCTCCTTTCCTTCAATAGAGATCTGGTAGTTAGCCTTAGAAATCTTTTTCAGGACGGTAAACGGCCCTTGCCATCCGATCTTCAGTTGGTTGTTCTCGGTAGAGAGCAACACCAAAACTTTCTCTCCTGCTTCCAGTTCTCTCTCTTCCGCGACTTTCCTGTATCGGTTAGCGTGCTTGGTGCGTGCTCGCTTAAAGTTAGTCGTTGCTAGGTCCCACCCTAGTTTCAACCGTTCCTTTAAAACCGACACATATTTACTGGCTGAGACAACTGTCTCATCAGCCTTCTCGTCTGTCAGAGACTGAAGTAAGGCTTCAAGCGGGCCCTTAATGGGTCTGCCGAATAAGAGTGTAGCTGGCGGAAATCCTGTGGAAGTATGAGGAGATTCTCTGTAGCCAAATAATGCTGCAGGAATACAGAGATCCCAATCTTCAGGTTTCACTTGTGCCAGCTTACTTAGCATCATGGTGAGGTTTCCATTAGCACGTTCCACGAGCTCATTTCCGGCCGGAGTATATGGCTTAGTGTGGATGTGCTGGGTCCTCAAGATCTTAACGATCTCATCCATCAACAGGTTTCGGTATGGAGATCCATTATCCGTCAACACTTGCTGAGGGAATCCCAACCGAGTGAAAATCTGCACGAGGGCTTCTGCGACATGCTTGGCATCTGCGCATGTTAGCGGGATAGCTTCTGCCCATAAAGTGCATGTATCGACTAAGGTCAGGATGAACCTGTTCCTTCTTTTAGTCCTTTCGAAAGGCCCTAAAATGTCGATCACAACCCGTTCGAATGGTGTTCCCATTATTGGCATTTCACCCATGTGGACTGGGGGTGCCCGTTGCTTGGGTGGCACACGTTGGCACTGGGCACAGGATTTGACATATCTGATAATATCAGTATTTACTCCTGGCCACCAATAATGAGTGGTTATACGTTGGTTTGTGGCGTTCTGTCCCATATGTCCGCTAAAGGGAAGAGAGTGCCCCATTTCTAGGATTTGGCTTCTGTACTGTTTCGGTACTAGGAGCTGGTTGTAACCTTGGTCAGGCTTGCCCGTTCTCCGATAAAGTACGCCATCCTTAGAAAAAATGTCCCCGTGCTGTTTGGGTTCCTTAGCCATGGGCAGTTTCCTAAAGCAGGGTGCCAAAGTAGGGTCCTTGTATTGCGCTTCTTTAAGTTCCATAGGTAACAAATTAGGCGCAGGCTCCCGTTCCTTCTTGGTTTGCCCTCTTGTAGTTACCGCTGCCACAATCGGCTCTTCCGGTTTCCCAATACACACGTATCTCCCGCCAAGTATGACTGGGTAGATGGGATCATCCATAACAGCCGCTTTGATCATACCTCTGACGAAATCAGAGTGGATCTCTACCAATGCGATGGGAAGCGCTGTAGGTGCATCACTCTTACGAACTCCATAAAGTTTGACGGTCTCTCCTGTCTCTTGACCGGGTTTAACCAGGTTTCTGGCAACAATGCAATCGTAAGAAAGCCCCGTGTCAAATAAGCAAGAAGTTTGAGAACCGTTCAAAATAACAATACCTCGCGTTGAGGGTCTATCCCCAACAGGTTGGGAATCACTGTCAATAATTCCGCCTTGCGAGACTGTCAATAAGCATCCGATGCGTTTTGGCTCGGTGTGCTCGGTCTGATCATATGTCCCGTGCTCGGGGGTTCTCCCTTTGCCACCTTGTCCTTTCTGGCTACGCTGCCATGTAGGGCGGTCGGGTTGATCAGGCTGTTTGGGGTGGTTGGGGTACTTGTTCTTGTAGAACTTGGATTTTTCAGGAGGGGGGTTTTGAGGTCCAGTTTCTCTGTGGTTAAACTGATTAGAAGCCTGAGAAGATTGCTCTAGGTTATGTTTTCGAAAATGCTCCTCTGTCGGTTTCCGCTTTGTGGCCGGTAGTTCAGCCAGCGCATTGTGATAACGCTCAGACTTTTCCAAAATGTCTTCAAGTTTTTCTGCCCCCTGCTCAGCGAGAAATCTCCGGGTATCTGCAGACAATGTGTTCTTTATTTGTTCTGTTAAAACAAATTCCTCAAGACCTTCATAGGTAGAGGGGAGCTGCGAAAGCTCAAGGCACTTTGTTAGATATCCCTTAAGACGAGATGAGAACTGGTGAAAAGTTTCAGAATTCTCTTTCCGGCTGTTGCGAAACAGTTGCAAAAACTTGCGAGCGTTCATTTCAAAGCGCTCCAGTAACGCTTTCTTCAAAACATCGTAGTCGTCTTGTTGGCTACTTTCCAGCTTAGAATAAACATCATAAGCAGAACTTTTTAGGGCCTGGGAAAGTTTCATATTCCAACGCGACCTCTCTAACCCGTACAGAGTTGCAATTTTCTCAAATTTTTCTAACCATGTGTCAATCTTCTCATTTGGACAAGGAAAAGATTCTAGAGTGAAAGACATAGCAGTGAGATGAGTAGATTGAGTGTTAGAAGGATCAGTTAAGGAAGAATGAGGAGAAGACTCTCCATTGCTGGAGGTAGAGGCAGCGCCACGACTTTGGAACTCTAGGGTTTTAAGCGCCAACTCGTGCTGTCTCTGTTTCTCTCTTTCCTCATGCTGTCTCTCCTCTCTCTCCTTCTCATGCTGTCTCTCCTCCCTCTCCTTCTCATGCTGTCTCTCCTTCTCTTTTTCCCTCTCCCTGCGGATTTCCATTTCCAAATTAAAATCTAACTATCGCTGCTATTATCGGCAATAAAGCACTTAATGCAAAACACGACTACGCCAAATAAATGGTAGTTAAGATTACAACTGAAAAATAAGTTGCTACAGTGGAAAAGCAAAAGAATATTGCAAAAATTAAAGAGAAAAATAATCCCTTAATTTTTAAAAATCCACTATAAGTTCGCCCCTGAAGTCAGATCGGGTAAGGGAGGGAATTAATCTGGACAAAAAGTCCGAAACACACTCCTTAACTTAGTTCAAACGCCGTTCTGCCTCAGTACCCAGTGAATGTTATACACTCACCACTTTACCAGCATTTAGTATTACAATCAGCAGTTAACATATATCCCGACAAAATCAACCTGTAACCAAAATGTATATTATTCAAAGATGCTGTGGAAAAAAAACTTATCAGTTTGTGTGGTCAGCACGCCCGTATACAGATCGTTAGTCTAGGGGATAAATTATTTTAAAAAGATACAAAACTCACAAGACATCACACTCTTACTCTATATCAGAATACAGAATCTTAAATACAAAATCCAGTTACACGAGACCAGATTTGTCGTAGCTCGTTGCTTAGGATTTTGGGTTCAATTACCGTTAACGGGCGACCATTTGTCGTACTCGTCTTCCTCTTCTAAGTTCAAAGACCGGAAACGAGCCCTCATTTGTCGTAGATTTTCGATAGGAGAATTAAGACTAGGTTTGGTCCCTTCTGAATAGGTTTGAATAGGTGATAGACTCAGTGAGAGTTAGTGAAAGGTAATAGAATTTCCACACACGTGAGATGATAGATTTTGATATAGTGGCTGTCTCTGAAAGCGAAAAGAATTCTTCTCTCTCTCACCTATCTTCTACAACAGTTGTTACAGCGTCAGACAGACTACACCAATATACATATTACGTATATTTCTATCACTCACAGGCACGCACATACACGTGACGACAGGTAAACACACAGACGTGGGAAAACTATAACAATGATATATATATTATCTAGAACGAGCTGACCAAACACTATTATTAAGTTCAAGAGCGATTTTAATATCAGGAAAAATCGGCTCACAACATCAAAGAAAGTACATCAAGGAAAAATACATATACACATAGTCATAAAAATTCAAGGAAATGTTGCAAGGATGATAGCCCCGTTATAGTGTTAACTCTAGGTTTAGCCCGGCCCCGTTAAGAGAACAGATGATGGCGCCCGAGTCACAGATACATAGGGTTTGAGTCTAAGAGTTTTTCTTTGTTTTATCTCGTAATTATATGCACAGAGTTTGAAAAAATATGATTTAACCTAAGACAAAACACAAGAACTCTAGCCTTAGCAACAAATTATGCAGATTGAAAAAAAAAATAGGACAGCAACAGGGTGTCAAAGATATAATAGTGAAAATATCACTCAAACCAGCGTACACTCATTCATTCCGCCATGGCCTCTCATACAGGTACTCACGACTTTGCTCGCTGCCTCTTGGAACACACTGATTTTAGATTTTCACACAGACTCAAAAAATGCAGTCTTCCGCCAAGAAGTCCCCAGTTCCAAAAGACGTATTTAACTCGGAGTCTCCGGGAACGACTACTTGGGTGTGCAAATTTGTTCAAATGTCTGATTAAGTCACCTAAAATTATTCCAGGCGCGGGAGTTAGCAGAGCACAGTGTCAATAGCGTAGGTTTCTAGAAATGATGAATGTCAGGTCGGTGCCTTCCCTCAGTATAGGATTCACTTTAGTCACACCACAGATTTGTCCACAAAAAAAAATATATATATATATAGTCGGGAAATGTTAGTTAATACTTGAAGTATTTCGCGCCACCAGGCAGAAAGATTACGTAGAGTTTCTAGAAGAAATTAAGATCTGGCTCCAAGGTCCAGTATTTATCATTACAGTCTTTGAAAACCCGTTATTGGGATACAGTATTTCTGGCTAACTCGGGTTGCATAAAGCACTGTTAGACCAGTGGTACTTAAGAAACCCACGTGGTTCAAAATAAGGACTGTCTATTTCTTCACAAGTATGGAAACTACTACTAGGTGCTGGTAAAGTTAGGGCCACCCCAAAACTTTCACTGTGTGGAGGAAAAATAACACATATAATATAATAAACAGAATCTGTACTGGTTATAACTTACATTTAAACTTGCAAGCAGAGAGCTTTGCTTATCATTTAAACTTCCCGTGACGTAAGTTATATTTAAAAATCAGCAATTCTCATGAATTAGGAACACGTGCGTATTCCGTCACCATTCATGAGGCTCGATTCTAGAGTTTATACGTTAGTTTAGAAAAATACACTCGACTGAGTATTAGCGGTTAAATTAAATTCATAAATAGCTACAATTGCCGTTATAAGCTAGAAATTTTAATTTTATTCTGCTTTCCACTGAATGCTTCCCTAGAAAATATAATAGCCTACCACTTTATTTCTCTTCTGCGCTAAAGAAATAGATTAAAATGAATTAAGCGATTAAACACTTTAACACTCACAAAATCTATATATCTATCATATTAATTACCTCAACCACAGAATTACAGGTAGTCGCACAACTTAAGAATAAAAATGCTGAAAATATTTCTGGAAGTCTAGAAGTTCGACAAATTGCCGAAACAAACTGAGATCTTCGCTAACAGCTATTCTGTTTACGAGCAACCTATCTACTGTGAGTCTATGAGCGAGAATGAAATTAAAGTTTCAAACTTGGCCACATCTTAAAAATCGGACACAGGATCCTAATCTTATTTCGCCAAGCGAAATAGTCTCCCCTGTCCGTATAACACCTTCGTCCGCTTATCGCGTGACGTAACAGCCATCAGTGGCCGAGGGCTTGCATGAGTTGCAAATCTCACGTGACATTCCCTCTATGCCAACATGTGAAGGAATGCAAGCGATTAAAAGTGAACATCCTCTGGAATATAAGTATGTAGTAGCCAGAAATATCTCTGCTACATCAGATCTACTACATTCTCATAAGTTTGTAAGTGCTGGAATTGTTGAAAGAGAGTCAGTTAAAATTGTTAGTTTCTTGGGAGGGTTATTATAGAATATCTCTAGTGCTTTTAGTATTGCCACCATCTCTGCAGTGAACATGGAGCAGGTATTGGCAACTGAACAGTTATCTCTCATGAACTCTGTATCGTTATAAGGCCGTGTCGTAGGATAGTTGAAGGTCAAGGCTACATGGTTTCCTTGACAGCTACATATAACATTACCGTACTTTTGAAACAAAACAAACAAACAAAATCTGGAAAAGGCCCGACCCTTAAACTTTAACACACTATATGAAAACTGAAAGCGACGGAAAATTCCGTGTGTCAAACATAGGGAAAACTACCACGTTCTTTAAAGAGTTAATTTACACAATTTAAGTGTGTTAGAACACATTATGGTAAGCCTCGATGGAGTACGTATAACACAGTAACGTGCAGTCATTCATCAAGGAAGGCAAATTGGTTTGGTTTATGGTCCATGCACATGAAAACTAGTGTTTATCTTACGCATGGGATACCCGCTTCAACCCCGTATGGGTTTTAATCCGGGTATATATACATATAGTGTTCATTATTCTATATAGCATATTACATTTGTTGTTTTTCTTGTGTTTCTTCGTTGCAATTTCTCTGCCGTTTGGTGTGACGTTGCGTAATGTCTGTAGTGTTTTTGGTGTACTCCTTTCCATGTTCCTTGAGTAATCTCTCTTTACCCCATTGCGTTTTGAGGGGTTTGTAGATTTTGTTTTACTTATAGATTTAGGTGATCGCATATTCATCCTAAGGTTCGGCTGAAAATAGTGGTTCATATCATGTAGCCAGGGTCATAACGGAAGATCACAGAAAAACAAAGGAGGTTGAATGCTTTCAGCTGTGAAATAGAATTCCGACAAAATTACCAATTTTAAATTCTATTTCTGCTGTTTCATAAAAATTATGGTTATGATTTACAATGTGTGAAACTGATATTGATTATATTACAAGCCTCCATTTCTATTAAAGAAGAAAATACTAACATATATGGATAACATTACATAATGCTAACTGATGAGGAATAATGCCTAGATTTATAGAAATATGCACTTTATTTATAATATATTTTAACTTTAACAGATATTATATAAATAATAGAAATTATATTTATAATACGAGCACGTGTACCCGTCAAAACAATGGCGGAGAAGAACTAGAGCTATGATAGGAAACTCTATACAGAGCGATACAACAGGAGGCAATCTGATCATCAGAAGTTGTCCCCCCGATCAAGTGTTTCTGCTCCTTAGTCGTCTCCTTCACACTCTAAGGAGGACGGACCCACTTACGTCATGACTCCCAAGTGTCAGCCCCCTGTTGTCTAGTGCAGAGAATTGAACCCACTACACCTTAGTTACAGCTTTCAAATTCACTCCTATTTTCTGCCAGCTGGAAGCAAATGTGAAAGTAACCTCTATGTTGAAAACAAATTACTGTCTCAAGTTCCATATCCCGTTGCGGTTGTTCCACAGCCAGCACGATGCCTTTTCCGCAGTTTCGCTGAGCCTCTTAAGTGCCCTTGTTTTTGACTGTCCCCTCAACCTCAACAGTTTCAGTAGATCATACAATGAGGCAGCCGCGAGACCTCTTACACCCACCTCAACAGCCATGACCCTTGCAGTGAACCCATCGCGTCTCAAGTCCCCGGCCAGATCATTTTACTTGGCTACTCTGAACGGGTGTTGCTCGTCCAATCTGGATTCAAATGGCACGGTCAGCTCAATCATTACAATCTGGTGCGATGATGAGAAATGCAGCACTAAATCTGGCTGTCTTCGAGATCTTCTGATAGTCTCTGGATATGCCCCTAGCCCAGGTAGGTCTACTGCCATCTCCCAGTCATGTGCACATTCAAGAAGAGATGGTAAACTGATTTACTTGGTTTAGGATGTGCTGACTTTCCTGCTCTCAGAAAGTATGTATTATCAGTGCTCGGTCTGACTTTGCCGTTCGCTCTCACCCTTGCTAGGTCTACTGTAACAGCCAGGTCATTTAATACTTTGTTGTGGCACCATGTATATCGCCCTTGCCCTGATGACACATTTTTAACATTTTCTGCAAAACCGCATCTATTTAGCCTTAAGAGGTTTTCTTGTTTATTTACCAATAGTCCATGAATCGCTTCCATATGACAAGATGGGCTATATGTTACGTTGAAGAACTCCTTTTCTTATTGTCATAGGAACAGATTGTTGCATAAAATACTTTTCGTCATATCAATAATTTCCTGTAAATCTGTTACCACTTTTTGCTATTAAAACTAAGTCATCAGCATATCTCTAGCTATATATTTTATGTCCACAAGCTGATGTTCCTGGCATATTCTCTATGGTTCTCCTTATATCTTCACTGTTCGAAGAGAACAGATCAAGAGAAAGCACATATTCTTGCCTAACACCCTGCTGCACCTGCTGAAACTTTCTTATTTGGTTGTCAATTCTTGTAGCTGCGTTTGCGTTACCTGTTTTTGTTGTTTATATGCCCAGGTCTTTGTTATCGATGTTTATGTTTTCTAACATATTGATAATGCCTCATGTTTCATCTTGTTAAATGACTTAGTGTATGTTGTAAATCACAAGTATATACAGTATTTGTATTTACTTCTAAAGCGTTTTCTATTACTGCTATAACAATATACTGTATGTGGCGTTGTTTATACTTTTACCTCCTACACTGTTTGTCGTAAATTTATTTTGAGAGAAAAGAGTCGTAGAAATAGTGGTCCGGTTTAGAGTGGAAAATGATGATGGTAAGCTCAGTGATAGAAAATGTAGAGATTTAATAGTTGCTTCACAGCGTGCTGGAGGAGAGTAAAGACAGACTTATTTACGACAAATCGTGTCTCTCAATCTTCTCTTTCACTCTCCTGGTCAAACAATTATTTGCCAGTTTTCCAGACTCGCATCTGCGCGCTCACCGATTTGGTGTTTTCAAACACACACACGACGTTGATACAAACTATATTAAACGAATAGGGGAAATGTTGGGCTTTGGGTATATCCAACACACAGAACTAAATGAGTTTAGGTGATTTTATTCACTTTAAACATCAATCACTAAAAATATCAGATATTACATAAATTATCATAAGTACACAAATGCAAATAACAAGTTTGGGAGGGGGTGAAGAAGATTGGTATCGACTAAGCCCTTCCCGCTCATTAGACAAAGACAAACCCAGTCCAGAGATAGATAATATCAGGAACACGGGTACGTTAACCTAACAGTAAAGTTAATTACTCTGAAAGAGGTGTTACCAAGTTAGGTATAAGTGATAGAAAAAAAAAACCCTGTTCTTCCCAGCTGTTCTTCCCTTTACTAAGCAAATGGAAAGGAGGTGGTTTTTAAACAGAGTTAACAAATTATCAACTATCCCACTTAAAGGAACAATGTAGGGTATACAGAAAAGATATATGTTACCAGGTAAGCAAGTTAACAAAATGGTCACACAAAAGAATTAATTTCCTGTCATTCATACACGCGCTAGCAAAGGCCTTCACTCATCTTGCTCTCACTTACCGATTGTGAAAAAATCTTGCACTCCATAGAATAACACAACAGCAGTTACACCTCAACTAAATGTATGAGTGTTTGTTCAAGTTCTAGCCCCAGATTATCGGGTAGGCGGTCGGCACATAAAAGGGTCCCGTAATCGCTGGAAAATGAATCTGTAGTTGTGTCTCTTTTCTTAATAACAGTTTCTATGGGAGGGCACGGTCTCTGATACCGGGGTGAGGATGGTGTGGTCTATTTGACTATGCCGCGGATAATAAAATTCTTACGCGTGCTGGTACACTTTATCCGTGAGGTATGGTTTAAGTCCAGTGAGAAAACTAGTCACATCACTGTTCAGGAAATTATGAATTATCTCTCTGTGTCAGTAAACTAACAAAGCTCGGGCCAGTGTTCTTCTTCCCGTTACGACTTAAGTTGTTTGATGGTGCGTTAAATTTGTCTTTGGGTGTGCTTTCTTTGCTATAAGTTAGATAGCGGAATTCCAAACATAGAATCGCCTCAAAGATTAAAAATTTACACAGTCTCAACAAGTTCTGCGTCAGGGGAACTCTACACACTGTTTATGCTTTGCTTTGCTTAGATTGATTTCTTTATTGCTTTCTTAATGCTGGGATCGCACAGGTTACGATCACTCTGTATGAAAGAAAAAAAAGACATGTAATATACCGAAAACAAATAACCTTCTAAAGCGCGATGAATTTCCCGTTAAGCCTATAATACACTCGAGTATTTAATTATGTATTTAATAAACACTGCGCGAATTCTAGTGGTTAAAAAAACCCACATCTATAAAACTAGGACTTAACTGAATTTATTAATTATAAATTCCTTCGCGACTTTAAAAGTTAATTTAAGCATCTATTATCTTTTGAAATAATATAATAGATAGATCATTATATTTAAAACTGGAACTCTTGAGATGGTTTAATTAAATAGATTTAAATTAACACAAAATCCCTTGAAATAGAATGACTAGACCACTGATCACTTTACACAATATATATTTTACCGCTTTGCACAGAATTAGAAATCACTGCAAATATATATAAAATCCAGGGGAAAATCTATAACAAGATTTCAATAAAGCTAGTGCTTCTGTAAAGGTCTGGCCAGCGAGTGATAACGTGTCTAGTTCTTCATGGTCTATTTAGCTAAAATGGAATGTAAGTTGAGTGGGACATGATAAACTTGACAACTTATTTGATCTCACGAACTTTTGGGGATCTGACCGCCAAATCAAGAGAAAAACCGCCCCCTGGTCTTCGTATCGCTCGCTGCTGCCCGTTTCGCTTTCCCCCGTTCGCTCGGTTCCTCGATTGACACCGAGACGCGAAATTAGCGGCAAGCAACTGCGTCTCGTATCAGGGAAAACTACTGTCTTTGATAGCGCCGATAGTCTCCCTTAAGATCCCTCGGTCTGTCTCTTTGATCTCGTCGCTGTATCCTACATGAGTCCCGGTGGAATGCGTTCTGGCAAACGAAAAGTTACAACAAATGTTCAGGGGTTCTAATGTTATGAAAAGCTAAAGGTCCCTTTAAATCATCCATCATATCAGGGAAAATTCACTAGTCAAACTAGACGTACGTCACAATCGTCCCCACTTTTAGACATGAAACCATTTTTCATGTTTTCATTTTTGACAATGGAGGTGACCTGATTGGTGATTTTAGGATGAGTGGTATCTTCAGTTTGCTCTTCTTCCTCTGTAGACCAGTTTCTACTCAGAAAATCAGCCCCGACATTCTGTCTTCCCGGAATATATTCCACTTTGAAAGAATAGACGCTTAGAAGGAGGGCCCAACGCATGATCCTAGCGTTAAATTCTTTATTGGCACCAAGAAATGCTAACGGAGCGTGGTCTGTTTGCACCGTGAACGATGTACCATAAAGAAACTCATGATGGCGTCTGATACCGTCAATCAGAGCAAGACATTCCCTTTCAACTACGCTGTAGTTCCGTTCCGCTTTATTTAATTTCCGACTGCCATAGGCAACTGGAAATAGCATGTTCAGGTCACTGTCATCGGCTTGAAGCAGTGTTGACCCGATGCCCTGACCTGACGCGTCGACTCTCAGTACAAAAGGTTTCTTGAGGTCAGGCAACCTCAAAATGGGGTATGCAGACAACTGTCCTTTCAAAGTGCTATACGCGTGTTCGCACTTTTGATCCCATATGACCTTATCAGGACAACCTTTCTTTGTGAGGTCAGTCAGAGGTGCCGTCAGTCCGTTGAAGTTCTGGATGTACTTCTGATAGTATGCACATAGCGATATGAAGGAACGTACGTCTTTCTTCGTTCGGGGTCTTTTTGCTGCCACTATTTTCTCCACGTTCTTCTTAATAGGCCAACTGCATCCGTGAGAAATAGTGTGCCCCAGGAAGTCTAACTGTTCAAACCCGATGAGACATTTGCTAGGTCTGGCTGTGAGACCCGTTTCCTGTAGTCTCCTGAGGAGCATAGCAACCGTAGCAATATGTTCTTCATAGGTTTCCGATGCAATTAAGATGTCATCCATGAAATTATGGATATGGGGACTTTGCAAAGGTTCTAGAAGCTTCCTCATCATCCTGGTGAACACTCCTGGTGCGTTATGCAAACCGAACGGCATCACGTTTAAATGTGTAATGTCCTTCACTAGTGCTGAAAGCTAACAAAGGTTTAATTTCCTCCTTGACTGGTATTTGATAATAACCTTTACTGAGGTCAATCTTGGAGAAGATCTTAGCTTTGCTGAGCTTGGTGAACAACTCAGAAACAGTTTGGAGAGGTTCGGGCTGGAATTCCGTTACAGCGTTTAGCAACCTGTAATCAATGCACAGCCGAACTTCCTTATTGGGCTTCTGCAACAGCACTACGCTCGAGCTGTAAGGAGATGTAGACTCACTGATAATTCCTGCCTGACGCAGCTTGTCTATTTCTCCGCGAAGTGCATCAGCTTTAGCGTACGGGATGGGGTAAACTCTGGTTTGAACAGGGGTCTCGTTTGTTAATTTCATATCAAATTCAATGAGATTTGTTCGACCAGGTACATCCGTTAAAACTGCACTGTACTGTTTTAGTAGAGCCCTAGTTTCTGTTTGTTGTTCTGGTGAGAGATTGTCGCCGAACTTGACATCTTTAAAGGATTCTGTGGGTTGCAGTGGATACTCCATGCAACCATCATCATCTTCCTCGTCTTCCGTTGCTATGGCGACAGCCAGGAGATGCTCGGAGGATGGCACCGGTCTTTCCAAATATTTCTTTAGCAGATTTATGTGGAAGACCTTCTCCTTTCCTTTGATGGAGATCTTGTAGTTGGTACGTGAGATCTTTTTAAGGACGGTAAACGGTCCTTGCCATCCGATGCGAAGTTTATTGCTTCCGGTTGGAAGTAGCAATAGGACTTTCTCCCCTGGTTGTAGTTCTCTCTCTTTTGCAGCTTTGTTGTATCTTTTAGTAATTTTAGCGCGGGCTTTCTTAAGGTTGGTAGTAGCTAGATCCCATCCTAGCTTTAGCCTTTCCTTAAGCTCAGATACATACTTGCTTGCAGAGACGACTGTCTCGTCAGCCTTCTGGTCTGTCAGGGACCGAAGTAAGGCTTCTAGTGGCCCCTTAATAGGTCTGCCAAATAAAAGTGTAGCTGGCGCAAAACCCGTAGACGCTTGGGGTACCTCTCGGTAGGCGAATAAGGCAGCCGATATATATTGGTCCCAGTCTTCCGGTTTCTCCTGACCCAGCTTACGTAACATCATGGTGAGGGTACCGTTAAAACGTTCCACGAGCCCATTTCCGGCCGGATGGTAGGGACTTGTGTGGATATGTTTGGCCCTCAAGATCTTAAAGATCTCCTCCATTAACAGGCTACGGAATTGGGATCCATTGTCCGTCAAAACTTGTTGAGGGAATCCCAACCGTGTAAAAATTTGCACAAGGGCTTCTGCGACATGCTTGGAATTAGTGCATGGTAGCGGTACGGCTTCGGCCCACATAGTGCAAGTGTCAACTAAGGTCAGGATGAACCTGTTCCTTCTTTTGGTCTTTTCCAGAGGACCAATAATGTCGACAGCAACCCGTTCAAATGGAGTCCCTACTATTGGCATTTGCCCCATAGGTACTGGGGGTGTCAAGTGCTTGGGTGCTACCCGTTGGCACTGGGCGCAGGATTTCACGTACCTGACAATGTCAGAGTTCATTCCTGGCCACCAATAGTGGTTTTTTATTCGCTGAATAGTGGCGTTTTGTCCCATGTGTCCGCTAAAGGGAAGAGAGTGCCCCATTTCTAAGATCTGGTTTCTGTACTGCGTCGGTACTAGGAGCTGGTTATTCCCCGTGTCCGGGTTGCCCGTTCTACGATACAATACACCATCCTTAGAAAAGATGTCTCCGTTGTGTCTGGGGTCCTTAGCCATGGGCAGTTTTTTAAAGCAGGGCGCCAGAGTAGGGTCCTTTTGTTGCGCCTCCTTCAGTTCATTCGGCAACAAGTTTGGCGCAGGCTCCCTCTCCTTCTTGGCTTGCCCTCTTGTGGTTACCGCTGCCACAATCGGCTCCTTAGGTCTCCCAATGAACACATATCTACATCCCAGGATAACTGGGTAGATCGGATCATCCATTATGGCCGCTTTAATAACTCCTCTGACAAAGTCAGAGTGTATTTCTACCAGTGCGATAGGAAGCGTCCTGGGTGCATCACTCCTGAAAACTCCACTAAGTTTGACGGTTTCCTCTGTCTCCTGACCGGGTTTGACTAGGTGCCTAGCGACAATACAATCAAAACTTAATCCAGTGTCAAAAGACAAGTAGTGGAGGTACCGTTCAAAATTACAGTTCCTCGAGTTGAGGGTCGGTCCCCCTCAGGTTGAGAATCACTGACATTGACTCTACCTTTCGAGGCTGTATGCAAACATCCAATGCGGTTTGCACCGGTTTGTTTGCCCTGATCAGACGTTCCTGGTGTAGGGGTCTTCCCTTTTCCTTGACCTTGGTGGCCGCGCTGCCACGTAGGCTTGTTGGGGGGGTATCGGGTTTTGTAGAATTTCGATTTTTCCTGGGGAGGTTTCTGGGTATTGTTATCTCGTTGGTTATAATGTTGAGAGGAAGTGGAAGAATAGGATGCCTGTTCTAGATTCTGTTTTCGAGATGGCTCATCGGTGGGTTTACGTTTAGTGCTGGGAAGTTCGGCCATTGCATTGCTATAGCGTTCGGCTTTATTGAGTATGTCTTCAAGCCTGACTGCCCCCTGTTCAGCCAAAAATCTACGTGTTTCATTCGACAAAGTGGATTTTATCTGCTCCACGAGAACAAGTTCGAGGAGTCCCTCATATGAAAGAGGTAGGTCAGATAATTCAATGCACTTTGTCAGATAACCCGTGAGACGTGAAGAGAACTGGGGAAATGTTTCCGTGCTCTCTTTTCGGCTGTTTCTGAACAACTGCAGAAACTTTCGGGCAGTCATCTCAAAGATATCTTACGTGCAGTCTTTGATATCTTACAATATTATACATAGGTAATTTTTTAGTGCTTAAGGGAAAGTCATTATTGAGTTACTTCCCTTGAACTCCGCGGATAAATACATTTTACTGCGATTTATTCGTTGTTTGGGTAATAATAGATTGTTCTTGCTTCAGAATATCTATGGCCTGAATTTATGTGTATTGTTTGTCTGAGTAGGACAAGTCTGTCTTATATCTGTATATCTTTACATATCTAAGTCGAACTATATGTTCTGTTGTCTCTAGAGAGGTCAAAGGCTATTCGGCGGATGTGTCGCTTGAGTGGTGTGATTTGGCTTCGTCCTGATAGGGACTGTGTGTGTTTTGCTATGTCGGCTTGATGCCTTGAAAAAGTGATCTCAGTGGTTTTGGGGAAAGTGATAGTCGTCTAGACCTATCGTGTATGCTTTACCCCAGTGTTTATTCATCTTGCCAAGGAATGGCAGTTTCATATTCCCTCTACCAAGGTAATCAAAGATACTCTTATGAACTCTCGATCGAAGCCACCATTGTCGATAATTACGATTTGAATGTTTAAGAGAATATATTTGACTCGATGAAAAACGACTTCGATTCCTAGCAGCACTATATTCTGTAGAATGCAGTCTATTGTTCATGACCAAATCTACAGAGCAACGAAATGTTGTATGAATGACTAACTTTAGAACAGATTCATTATCTGTATTCAAACGTGAGTGACAGTTCACGAGTGGAGCCATCTTGGAACCAAAACATGTAGGACTTTCAAGAAGAGAAAAGGGATGCCCGTATTATCGCTTGATCAGTCCAGAGATCACTGCTACACATGAGAACCCATTGTTAGCGGTTCAATATTATTATATGGAAAAATATGTGCTGAACATTATGTTGAAGAATCGTTGCTAAACGAGATTAGGTTTAGAAGTCATCTGAAATATTGTTTACAAGCTGACGTGCTCAGTCAGTGACGTCAGATGATATATGTATGGGCGATACTGAGTGCTTGGCTATTGACAGTCCATTATACCATTATTCTACATGAGTGCCCATGTAACATTGCAAGACCATTTGTCCACTGTACTATGATGTATTATGGCAACCTGTGATTTGTCACTATCTGTGCTGTCGAGTGTGTACGTCCAATTAAACTTTAGAAAAGGTACACAGTCGTTGGTGTCGATGACTTCCGGTCATACATGAGTGTGAGAAGAGAACATTTGTCAACAACACGAACCCTTATCATCATTCGCACATTATACACTCCATCCATGTCTACACAACACTGCGTAGGTCAAGTTGACATTCCATACACTACAGTGGGGCAGGCAACACCATAGGGATCTTGTCAACTGATGATGATAGACGCCTGTCTTCCCGCCTAGGAGTGTTCTGGTGTACTTTATCAACATATATTATATCCAACTAAATATCAACTTTATCAACTGGTGGACCAGCTTTCTGGGTTTGACCTCGCAGAAATTCAGAAGTCAACAGATTACCGATACCAGACCGTTTCCTGTGGCTGATACGACACACTTGCAGTATTGGTTTGCTCTTTGTCAACGCTTCGTCACGTGACCTGTCAAGTGAATGCAGTATGTAGGTCAGCGTTGTTGACATTTTTTACATTAGACATTATAGAGTTTCACAGAACAGTTGGATCAATTCTTGTCAGTGTTAACAGAAAGACAGTATTTGTGAACTAAGAAGTCCTGGTTTCATCGATGGATCTTCTTGTTTGCCATATATGAACTTTAATATTTAAGGCCAGAATGTTTAATTGAATAAAGTGGCAGTTTGTTTGTTTTCATGAAAAATAACTTTGCCATTACTGTAAGACTGAGCCTATTTTGCAACACATACTATCATACACATAATTTATATATATTTATGTTTACATGTTATTTGTTTGTATAGTATGTTAGTTTCTATGTCAGCGGGTTGTGTTTAAGGTTGGGCGGCGTCCTCACAACAGAGTATCCCACGTCATAGAGGGTCCGTTGTGGGCGTTTTCTATAGGTGCAATTTTCTTGATTGAAAATTTGCTGCGACAACTGTTGCTTTTGTGTTAGCTGTGAAGTCTGTAATTATTGTTATTTTTGTAATATTTCTTTGTTCTTTAGTTTTGTTTTGATTTGTTTGTAATTTGTTGGTCTAACCTTTTCTATCTTTCAGTTCTATTCATAATTTATATTCATATATTGTGACGTCATTTGTGTTGTTATTCTTTGCAGATTCAGTGATTATCTTCATTGATTTCCCTATTTGATTTATTTTGATTTCTGCAAACGTTCTTGTATTGTCAGTCCTATTTGTACTTTATGTATTCTGTTGGTTGACATATGTTTTATATGGGTATATTTCATAAGACACAATTGCCTGTGCACTGCACTTGGATTATGGTATAGACCAGTACCTGATTATTATTACTATTATACAAGACCTTATTAAAGGCTTGTGACCCACAGATATTGGGATAGTATACTGATTAATCAGGTCATTGAGAACTTGGGGTATTATTATTGATTCAGGTGATTAGTATTATTGTTAGGCATCATGTCTACTCTAGATTATTTCATTACTCAAGGGAAAGCTCTTGATAAGACTGGTCAACAATTAGAACAATGGGCAGTTGCTCAATATGACAAAGCATTAGCTGCAGAAGAGAAAAGATTAGCTGCAGAAGAAAGAAAAGCTATGGCGGAAGAGAAAAGATTAGAAAAAGAAGCTGAGGCTGCTGCTGAACAAAAGAAATTGCAGATGCAGGTAGAGGAAAGGAGATTTGAAGCTGAACAAAAAAAATTGGAAAGAGAAGCTGCGGCTGAACAAAAAAGATTAGACAGTGAAGCTGAACAAAAAAGATTAGACAGTGAAGCTGAACAAAAAAGATTAGACAGGGAAGCTGAACAAAAAAAATTGGAAAGAGAAGCTGCGGCTGAACAAAAAAGATTAGACAGTGAAGCTGAACAAAAAAAAATTGGAAAGAGAAGCTGCGGCTGAACAAAAAAGATTAGACAGGGAGGCTGAACAAAAAAGATTAGATGCTGAAGAGAAAAAAGCAATAAGAGAACATGAATTTGAGTTGGAGAAATTGAGATTGACAAGTATGAGTAATGTTAATCAGGCATCTAGTGGTAATGGTAAACCTTCTACTTACAAGGTTAAGGTTCCACCGTTCAATCAGTCCAGTGACGATATTACATTCTGGCTGGATAGATTTGAACGTTCTTGTCGTACACATAATGTGGATAAATCACAATACGCTAATCAATTATCAGAAAACTTGAAAGGTGAATCTTTGACTAGATTATGCCTTGTAGGAGAAGCAGATAAGGATAATTATGATGTCATTAGGGCGGCTTTGATAAAAAAATATCAGCTAAGTGAGGAAGGCTATCGCCTTTTATTTAAGACGATGGTACCTGAGACGGGGGTAGAATTCTCAGAATTCACTGCAAAGGCACGTCTCACAGTTGATCGTTGGATTGAGCTTTCCAAAACAGAAAAAACGTATGAAGGACTTATGGATTTGTTGCTCAGAGATAAGATTATGTCATGTGTGAACAAACCTTTCCTTGAATTTATACATGAGCGTAAACCTAAATCTCTAAAAGAAATGGAAGAATATTGTTCCCAATATGTCACTGCACACCCCGACGTGACTTTTGGCAACACTAAGATTAAGGAGAGTATGCCAGTTGCTTCAGCAACACCATACAATCCCAATTATTCACACAGATTTCAGGGACCTCAAAACAGATTTGATAAAAAAGGTAACCATAATAGTTATCAAAACCAAGGTAACCAATCATTTCAGGGTTCTTCTTCAAAGAACTGGAGACGACCTGATAGCTCTCGACACAGGGGTGGTCATAATTATAGGAATTTCCGTAGAGGAAGTAATTATAGAAACTATCAGGGTTATCCGTCTTGGAGTCAACAAGATCATAATTACAGAGATACTCATTATAATGAATATGATAATGGTAACCAAGGGTACTATGACTCAAACCCAAATAGGGGTTACAATAGAGGTAACAATAACTACAGAGGTGATAATAACCGAGGTAGATCTCAATACAAAAGACATAAACCACATTTTCAGGCAAACTCTGCACAACAAGAGTCCCATGAAGCCTATAAACAGAGTAAAGATAATAATGATGCTAGTAATATGGCATGTGCCGCTTTTGATTTTGGGAGAGCATCTCAGTGCCCCCAATGCAAAACGTTATTTGAGCCAACCACAGTGACTACTTTAAGCTGTGGCCATCCTCTTCCTGCTCTTCCAGCATCAGTCGCGCATGATGGAAGAGGGTCTCTTGTCTTACATAAGGGTTTAGTGAATAACAATCCAGTCTCTGTGCTATTTGATTCTGGATGCACCACAATTGGTGTTAGGCAGTCACTCGTAGATCCTTCCCGTGCCACTGGACAAGTAGTCAAATGTGTAACATTTGGCGGCACATTAGAGAAATACTCTACCGCTATCATTAGGATTGCTACTCCTTTCTTTACAGGAGATGTACACGCATGTCTTCTTCCGAATCCGATCGCTGACCTCATCATCGGTCGCATTCATGGAGTCAAGGAATGCACTCCGCAACAAATTTCCACTTGGGAAAGGCAAAACATGCAGATTGCTAACGCTGTAGTCACTAGAGCTCAGGCTCTTAATGTGCCTCAAACTTCATCTACTGAAGATAATGAAGTGCATAACCAAGATAATCCCTTGGTAATTTCTCGTGACTCGTTTATAAAACAGCAAGAAGATGATCCCACTCTGAAGAAATTCTTCATTCTTGCAACTAAAGGTGATCCGAATAAGGACACAAGTCGTAAATCGTGGATTACAAAGAAGAATGGCGTACTTGTACGTATGGTTCAAGACTCCATTACGTCAAGTCATTCTCAAATCCTGGTTCCCAAGAATTTGAGAGTTAAAATTTTGCAGCACGCTCACGACTCTCAGTGTGCTGGACACATGGGTTTTTCCCGTACTAAGTCAAGAGTCCTTGCGGCTTTCTTTTGGCCATTGGTAAACAAGGACATACGGATTTATTGTCGATCTTGTAAAGTATGTCAGGAAGTTAAATCCAAAGGTCCACGGCATGCTGCACCCATTCAGGCGGCGGACATTCCTATTCGGCCGTTTCAAAAAATGGCCATAGACATTATTGGTCCATTTAAGATCAAGTCTGCCAGAGGACATCAGTTTATCTTGACGTGTGTTGATATGTGCACACGTTGGCCAGAGGCTATTCCTCTGAAGAGCATTACTACTGCTGATATTGCAGATGCTCTTTGGCTTATATTTTCTCGTCTGGGGTTCCCCGGAGAGATATTGTCAGACCATGGCACCCAACTAATATCAGATACCATGTCTCAAGTAATGTCTACCCTGCAGATAGATAGATCTTTAAGTAGTATCTACCATCCAATGTCTAATGGTATGGTCGAACGCCTTAATAGAACACTTAAAAACTTACTGGGGAAGATAACTGAGGATCATCCTCAAGACTGGGACAGAGTTTTACCTGCGGCCCTCTTCGCTTACAGAGAGGTACCCAATGAACATACGGGATTTTCTCCCTTTGAACTCGTCTTTGGCGCGCGTCCGCGTGGCCCTATGTCGTTGCTTCACGATCTCATAACATCTGACAATATTGACGATGACACAAAGTCATCCTACGAATATGTCATCGCGTTGAGACAAAAGATTATCGAAGCATGCAAATTAGCAACTTCTTCTTCTGAATTTGCGAAACAGAAGGCAAGGCAATTTGCCAATAAGAAGAGATGCTTACGACAACTTTGTCCTGGTGACAAAGCATTTGTATTACTACCTTGTAGGGAAAACAGATTACTTATTTCTTGGAAAGGTCCGTACGATATAATATCGAAAATTTCCGATGTCGACTATATTGTCGATATTGATGGGAAGCATAAAACCTTCCACATCAATATGCTTACTGAATTCCATGAACGTCCGGATTATTTGCAACCCATTTTCCAAGCAACGGACAATTCTCCAGTACCACATGGTCATTACTCATCACTGTCCGTGATACAGGATGAGGAAACAAGTTTTTCAGATGTAAATCTTCCTCTTCCAATGATCCCACTTCATTCCAGTGAATCATGGAAGAACGTTACTGTCTCTCCTGATTTGTCTCTAGGAGAACAGCGACAAGTTTCAACTATGTTGCAAACATTTCAGGATGTACTCACTGACATCCCTGGACAAACTAATGTCATTCAACATGACATTGTGCTAACTGACCATACTCCTATTAGGGTTAGACCTTATCCTATACCTATACATTTCCAAGCACAGGTCGAGAAAGAGTTGGATGTGATGATAGATTTGAAAATAATCGAACCATCCACCTCTGCGTATTCTTCGCCGATGGTTATTGTGCGTAAAAAAGACAATAACATACGTCTTTGCGTTGACTATCGAAAATTGAATCAAGTAACGAAGTTCGATGCCGAACCTATGCCTTTACTGGAAGAGCTACTTACTCGACTCTCCAAATCTCATTTTTTCACTAAACTTGATTTGTCTAAGGGATATTGGCAAGTTCCTTTATCTGAACGCGCCAAACCTCTCACGGCTTTTTCAACACCTAGAGGTTTGTTCCAATGGAATTTTATGCCTTTCGGTCTTATGAACGCACCAGCTACGTTCGTACGCATGATGCGCCGAATCCTATCTTATCGGTCAGATGTCATTGCATATCTAGACGACATCTGTCTTTTCAGCGATACTTGGGAAGATCACTATTCAGGGTTAGATGAATTGCTGTCTACTTTGCGTGAGCACAACCTGACAGCGAAACCCTCTAAAGCCTATATTGGTTTTAGCGAAATTTCTTTCCTAGGCCACCGAGTTGGTCATGGTTTCCTAAAGACAGAGGACCATAATACTAGTAAGATACTTAACATCTCAATCCCTAAGACTAAAAAACAGGTGAGAAGTCTGTTAGGTCTTATTCAATTTTATGGCAGATTCATTCAGAATCTATCCTCTATCATGGCACCTCTCTCAACACTTCTAAAGAAAGGTTCGCCTAATGTGGTCCACTGGTCTCAGGAATGCCAATGCTCTCTGGATAAGATTAAAACACTGTTTTCAACACCACCTATTTTAGTGCTACCCACTAAAGATAAGACATTCGTTCTTCGTAGTGACGCTTCATCCACTGGGATTGGAGCGGCACTAATGCAAGAGTACTCTGGAACTCTGCATCCTGTAATGTATATTTCCAGAAAACTTAATGCGGCAGAAAGGAATTATTCGGTTTTAGACCGTGAGCTATTAGCTATGGTTTGGTCGATCCTCAAACTACAGAGATTCCTTCTAGGCGCACATTTCATAGTAGAAACAGACCAAAAAGCTCTTACTGCTATACAGAGTAAGAATTTGAAGAGCTCGAGGTCTACTCGATATGCAATTGCTCTTCAACCTTTTCATTTCTCTGTGCGAGCTATTCGGGGATCAGATAATGTGATGGCAGACATTCTGTCAAGATGCCCACATGATTCCACATAACTATTAGGGCTTAGACTTCTTGATATGTCTAGTTCTATAGTAGTTCCTTTTCTATATCATGATAGATACACATTTGTAATTTAATAATATAATGATTGTATCACTACATAGCGGTTCATGTATGTTTATTCACCGCTGTGCTTTGATGATTTTTACTTCATAAATCATAAATTTAAGATATCTAATACGTAGTGATGATATGAATTTTTTAGGCATTGTGTAATTGCCAGAATTGTATTATACTTTGATGACACCTTCCTGGAAAAATATACTTGTAGAGAAATAATTTCTCTCAGTTTATGAGACACATTCTCACCAGTCGCTCCATAAGTCGACTTAGCCTCATATTAGGCGTTATAGGTATTCCTGATATTTTCATCTGCGCATTATTCATGCGTTGTGAGCCTATTGTACGTTGCTCCTAGATGTATTTCAAAAAAAAAAAAATGTTCCATTTTTTTTTTTTCCCGGGAGGTGTGGTAAGACTGTTACGTGCAGTCTTTGATATCTTACAATATTATACATAGGTAATTTTTTAGTGCTTAAGGGAAAGTCATTATTGAGTTACTTCCCTTGAACTCCGCGGATAAATACATTTTTACTGCGATTTATTCGTTGTTTGGGTAATAATAGATTGTTCTTGCTTCAGAATATCTATGGCCTGAATTTATGTGTATTGTTTGTCTGAGTAGGACAAGTCTGTCTTATATCTGTATATCTTTACATATCTAAGTCGAACTATATGTTCTGTTGTCTCTAGAGAGGTCAAAGGCTATTCGGCGGATGTGTCGCTTGAGTGGGTGTGATTTGGCTTCGTCCTGATAGGGACTGTGTGTGTTTTGCTATGTCGGCTTGATGCCTTGAAAAAGTGATCTCAGTGGTTTTGGGGAAAGTGATAGTCGTCTAGACCTATCGTGTATGCTTTACCCCAGTGTTTATTCATCTTGCCAAGGAATGGCAGTTTCATATTCCCTCTACCAAGGTAATCAAAGATACTCTTATGAACTCTCGATCGAAGCCACCATTGTCGATAATTACGATTTGAATGTTTAAGAGAATATATTTGACTCGATGAAAAACGACTTCGATTCCTAGCAGCACTATATTCTGTAGAATGCAGTCTATTGTTCATGACCAAATCTACAGAGCAACGAAATGTTGTATGAATGACTAACTTTAGAACAGATTCATTATCTGTATTCAAACGTGAGTGACAGTTCACGAGTGGAGCCATCTTGGAACCAAAACATGTAGGACTTTCAAGAAGAGAAAAGGGATGCCCGTATTATCGCTTGATCAGTCCAGAGATCACTGCTACACATGAGAACCCATTGTTAGCGGTTCAATATTATTATATGGAAAAATATGTGCTGAACATTATGTTGAAGAATCGTTGCTAAACGAGATTAGGTTTAGAAGTCATCTGAAATATTGTTTACAAGCTGACGTGCTCAGTCAGTGACGTCAGATGATATATGTATGGGCGATACTGAGTGCTTGGCTATTGACAGTCCATTATACCATTATTCTACATGAGTGCCCATGTAACATTGCAAGACCATTTGTCCACTGTACTATGATGTATTATGGCAACCTGTGATTTGTCACTATCTGTGCTGTCGAGTGTGTACGTCCAATTAAACTTTAGAAAAGGTACACAGTCGTTGGTGTCGATGACTTCCGGTCATACATGAGTGTGAGAAGAGAACATTTGTCAACAACACGAACCCTTATCATCATTCGCACATTATACACTCCATCCATGTCTACACAACACTGCGTAGGTCAAGTTGACATTCCATACACTACAGTGGGGCAGGCAACACCATAGGGATCTTGTCAACTGATGATGATAGACGCCTGTCTTCCCGCCTAGGAGTGTTCTGGTGTACTTTATCAACATATATTATATCCAACTAAATATCAACTTTATCAGTGACGTTGAAAGTTTGAGCGCCCAGCGGGTACTCTCTAACCCATAAAGATTCGCGAGTCTCTCGAATTTTTCTAGGTAGCTGTCAATTTTTTCGTTAGGGCTAGGAAAAGATTCTAAAGAAAACTACATAGCAGTTAATTGGGCAGATTGAGTACTGGAGAGGTCCATTGATTGAGACTGGGGCGAAGACGGCTCTCCGTTAGTCGAAATAGAGGCGCCCCGACTCTCTAGAGCCTTAAGCGCCAGTTGATGCTGTCTTTCCTTGTCTCTCTCTCTCTCTCTGCGAGTTTCCATCTCTGCTTCAATTTTCTTCTGTTCCATCTCTCCGCTTTTTCTATCTGCCCTCCAATCCTGGGCTTCTCTCCTCTCTGTTCTTTCTTTCTCTTCCTTCCTCTCAGCTTCTGCTCTCTGTTGCTCCGCCTTCCTCTCAGCTTCCTCTCTGAAGTTCCTCCGCGTCATATATTTCCAATTCCAGTTAATAAACGCGTTTGCAGCTTCTGCATCTAATCCTGCCTCTTTCGCTTCCAAAAGATGGACCTCATCTTTATCTCTCTGCCATTGTTAAAGAATAAGATGAAGTATGCTTAGACTAGAACTAGTAAGAAGAAACGCGAAAGGGGAGGAACTCAAACCGCTACGAAAAAAAAAACACAAGTAAAAAATTTACTGTGTTACCTCCTACCTGTACTGTGCAAACTTATCGCTGCTATTATCTGGCAATTAAGGCTCTAAACGCAAGCGACTATGCCACTAAATGGTAAGTTACACTGGAAAAGAATCTACTTTTACTAACAGTAGAGAAAAATTTATATTAAAACAATTTAAAAGGAAAAAAAAAAAAATTTTTCCCTAAATTTTAAATCTCTGACAACAAACTCCGTCCCTAAAGTCAATTATTGAGATGAGACGTTGTTAACTTAATTTTTAAAAATCAGAACAATCCGTCTTTAGCTAAGCTCAACTCTTTTTGACTTCAAAAACCTTAGTGACTGTAAAACAATCACGCAATCCCAGCAACTTTTATAAAGAAAGAAATATAATTATCTCCGCCAGAGGATAATTAAAATAGCAAATATATTTGTTTATCTGTACTTTCTACTGCTGTGGAGAGAAAACAACCTGTAAATATGCTGTGTGGACAACCCAAATACTTAAAGAACGTTTGTCTAGGGGTGTAATTATTTATTTATTTCCCTAATTCACAAAGACAAATCATTCACACTCTACCTAGTTAGACCCAAACTAAATCAGACTCATAATATCTTTAACCCGGCTATGCGATTGCCTCAAATGTAGCTCAAGATCCCAGAACCAGCCCACAAATATGTGTGCATCAAATGTATCTCAAAATTATCCCGGCGAGCCGGCCAAATATTGTCGTAAATTTATTTTGAGAGAAAAGAGTCGTAGAAATAGTGGTCCGGTTTAGAGTGGAAAATGATGATGGTAAGCTCAGTGATAGAAAATGTAGAGATTTAATAGTTGCTTCACAGCGTGCTGGAGGAGAGTAAAGACAGACTTATTTACGACAAATCGTGTCTCTCAATCTTCTCTTTCACTCTCCTGGTCAAACAATTATTTGCCAGTTTTCCAGACTCGCATCTGCGCGCTCACCGATTTGGTGTTTTCAAACACACACACGACGTTGATACAAACTATATTAAACGAATAGGGGAAATGTTGGGCTTTGGGTATATCCAACACACAGAACTAAATGAGTTTAGGTGATTTTATTCACTTTAAACATCAATCACTAAAAATATCAGATATTACATAAATTATCATAAGTACACAAATGCAAATAACAAGTTTGGGAGGGGGTGAAGAAGATTGGTATCGACTAAGCCCTTCCCGCTCATTAGACAAAGACAAACCCAGTCCAGAGATAGATAATATCAGGAACACGGGTACGTTAACCTAACAGTAAAGTTAATTACTCTGAAAGAGGTGTTACCAAGTTAGGTATAAGTGATAGAAAAAAAAAACCTGTTCTTCCCAGCTGTTCTTCCCTTTACTAAGCAAATGGAAAGGAGGTGGTTTTTAAACAGAGTTGACAAATTATCAACTATCCCACTTAAAGGAACAATGTAGGGTATACAGAAAAGATATATGTTACCAGGTAAGCAAGTTAACAAAATGGTCACACAAAAGAATTAATTTCCTGTCATTCATACACGCGCTAGCAAAGGCCTTCACTCATCTTGCTCTCACTTACCGATTGTGAAAAAATCTTGCACTCCATAGAATAACACAACAGCAGTTACACCTCAACTAAATGTATGAGTGTTTGTTCAAGTTCTAGCCCCAGATTATCGGGTAGGCGGTCGGCACATAAAAGGGTCCCGTAATCGCTGGAGAATGAATCTGTAGTTGTGTCTCTTTTCTTAATAACAGTTTCTATGGGAGGGCACGGTCTCTGATACCGGGGTGAGGATGGTGTGGTCTATTTGACTATGCCGCGGATAATAAAATTCTTACGCGTGCTGGTACACTTTATCCGTGCGGTATGGTTTAAGTCCAGTGAGAAAACTAGTCACATCACTGTTCAGGAAATTATGAATTATCTCTCTGTGTCAGTAAACTAACAAAGCTCGGGCCAGTGTTCTTCTTCCCGTTACGACTTAAGTTGTTTGATGGTGCGTTAAATTTGTCTTTGGGTGTGCTTTCTTTGCTATAAGTTAGATAGCGGAATTCCAAACATAGAATCGCCTCAAAGATTAAAAATTTACACAGTCTCAACAAGTTCTGCGTCAGGGGAACTCTACACACTGTTTTTTATGCTTTGCTTTGCTTAGATTGATTTCTTTATTGCTTTCTTAATGCTGGGATCGCACAGGTTACGATCACTCTGTATGAAAGAAAAAAAAGACATGTAATATACCGAAAACAAATAACCTTCTAAAGCGCGATGAATTTCCCGTTAAGCCTATAATACACTCGAGTATTTAATTATGTATTTAATAAACACTGCGCGAATTCTAGTGGTTAAAAACCCACATCTATAAAACTAGGACTTAACTGAATTTATTAATTATAAATTCCTTCGCGACTTTAAAAGTTAATTTAAGCATCTATTATCTTTTGAAATAATATAATAGATAGATCATTATATTTAAAACTGGAACTCTTGAGATGGTTTAATTAAATAGATTTAAATTAACACAAAATCCCTTGAAATAGAATGACTAGACCACTGATCACTTTACACAATATATATTTTACCGCTTTGCACAGAATTAGAAATCACTGCAAATATATATAAAATCCAGGGGAAAATCTATAACAAGATTTCAATAAAGCTAGTGCTTCTGTAAAGGTCTGGCCAGCGAGTGATAACGTGTCTAGTTCTTCGTGGTCTATTTAGCTAAAATGGAATGTAAGTTGAGTGGGACATGATAAACTTGACAACTTATTTGATCTCACGAACTTTGGGGATCTGACCGCCAAATCAAGAGAAGAAACCGCCCCCTGGTCTTCGTATCCGCTCGCTGCTGCCCGTTTCGCTTTCCCCCGTTCGCTCGGTTCCTCGATTGACACCGAGACGCGAAATTAGCGGCAAGCAACTGCGTCTCGTATCAGGGAAAACTACTGTCTTTGATAGCGCCGATAGTCTCCCTTAAGATCCCTCGGTCTGTCTCTTTGATCTCGTCGCTGTATCCTCTCCACCTGAATATTATTTTTGTTTGGTGTTTTTATTTGGTTTGGTTTGGTTTATCTCGTTTTCGTTTGTTTGGTTGTTTTTTTTAAACATACAAGGGAAATTGATAATTTTGATTTGCCATATTAATTTGACAGATTGGATGCCATTTTCCCATATCGGCAGTTGTTCATCTTATTTGGAATTGAAAACACTATATATCCTAATTATAACCCATCAGAGGTTGAACTGGATAGTTTTTATTAATAAAATAAAAAAATTTTTTTTTCATATTCAAGGACTCCATGTGTCTTTGTCATTGCTATGAGCAAGCATTTTTTGTTAATAGTATATTTTAGTAGATCGTCGTGTATGTGTACACTGTTGCAGATGTCTTTCAATAGGTTTAGATCTTAAACTGTCTGTACTGTTATATTTATTTACTCTTTTATATTCTTATTTGTATAACTTCGTTTTTCCTGTGCCCGACAGTTGTGTAATTTCTTCTGACATCTATTTCCTGTCATCCATATTTTCTTTGCAGTCTTTTAAAATGATATTTTAATTACTGATTGATATTGACTCGCTAGCATTTTTCATTGCTCATCAATAGCGCAGTGGTTAGTGCACTGGCTTCCTAGCTCGGTGGTCCATGGTTCGATCCCCAGTTGAGGTGGGATATTTTAGACCGCAAACGGCTCCGGGGTCGACCCACCCTCATGAATTGGGCGCCAGAGCAACTCTGGGAAGGTTAAGGCTGCCGGCTTGATGCTGACCGCATCGCCCCTAGTGTGCCGATTGTCAAGAAAATATGGGCCTAACACCATATTTCCAATATAGGATTACAATGGGCTTGTAACGGGATCCTTTACATTCACCCACCCATCTATACCCTGTATTCTTATTTATGGCATGTATCTATTCTATATTCGTATGTTTTTATCTCTCACTCAATGCCTTATCTGGTTTCTTTTTCTTCCTCATTCGTCCTCATACTTCCACATTAATGACTAATAAAGGCAGTAGTCACCTCAAGGTACCTAACATCTCCAAACAGATTTTTCGTTGTTGCCATATGCAAATCATTTCACTGTTGTCTAGATGGTATATACATACATCATCATCAGTTGCCATCTCCACAACGAAGGTTGGCTGTAATGGATCTCCAACGTCTTCTGTCTCTTGTCTTGATGGTGCACTCTGACAGACTCTTTCCTGTCCATCTCTTGATGTTGTCTTCCCACTTATAGCGCTGTCTTCCCCTTGCACGTTTGCCTTCAACTCTCCCTTCTGTTATGGTCTTCTGCAAGGTGTTATGCCTTTTTATGTGGCCAAAGTATTTTAGCTGTCGAACTTTGACCTCCCTCATTAGTTCTCTTTTCATACCTAGATTTTCTAGGACCTGCTTATTTGTTTTCATCTCTTTCCATGAGATACGCCCCATTCTTCTATATATCCACATTTCAAGAGCCTCAATTCTTTCTTCCAAATGCTTATTCATCGTCCATGTTTCTGCACCATACAGAAATGCAGAATATATATAACACTTTATGATTCTCAGTTTTAATTTGTGAGATAACTGTTTGGATGTCAGTATATGTTTCATGTTGTTGAATGTAGCTTTGGCCATTCCTATTCTCTTCTTGATTTCTGTTTCACATCTGCCATCTTCTGTTATTATATGACCGAGATATACGTAGCTCTTGACTTGTTCCAGGATTTCCCCATTTACGCTTATCTTTAATGTGGGTTTATCGTCTGTTTTGCTAATTATCATAGTTTTTGTTTTCTCAATATTAATGTCGAGTCCATATTCATGACTTATACTGTTCACTTGCTTCACTAGTTCCTGTAACTCCTGTTAGCTTTCAGCTAACAACACGGTATCATCTGCATATCTAAGGTTGTTTATTGACCTTCCACTGATGTTCAGTCCTGGTATTTCCTGTATCTGTTTGAAAATTTTTTCAGTGTATAAATTAAATAGGCAGGGGGACAGCACACAACCTTGTCTGACACCTCTTTTTATGTCTATGTATGGTGAATAATTCCTTCCAGTTCTTACTGTGGCAGTTTGCTCCCAATAAAGGTTACTGAGTATTCTTATATCTTTTCCATCAATACCTATGTCTTCGAGGCATTCAATTATTTTCTCATGATGGACTCTGTCAAAAGCCTTCTTATAGTCAATGAAGCACATATACATACTTTTTTGGACCTCTGTATATTTTTCTGCTAATATTCTTAGGCAAAATATTGCCTCTCTTGTTCCACTGTTCCGTCTAAAACCAAACTGTTCTTCCTGGATTTCGCTGTCTACTTTACTTTTTATTCTTTCCTGTATGATTTTGAGCAGTATCTTAATTGCATGACTCATCAGGCTGATTGTTCTGAAGTCTGAACATTCTGTTGCATTTGGTTTTTTGGGCAATGTTATAAAAACTGATGTCTTCATGTCGTGTGGTATATATCCTGTATTGTATACATCGTTGCATATTTCTGTGATTGTATCTATACCAAAGCTCTCCAGAGCTTCTATCATTTCAATTTTTATGTTATCCATGCCTGCTGATTTTCCTTTTTGTATCATATGAATGGCATTCTCTACTTCTGATCTGAGAATGTTTGGGCCTTCATTAGAATCTGGTGATGGTTTTTTTACCTCTGTTGTCCTCGAATAATTCTTTTACGTATTCTGCCCATCTGTTTGATATGTCTTTCTCATCAAGTAATATTACACCATTTTTATTCTTGATACAGCTTCCTCCTTGTGCAAACCGTGACCGATTTGATAATTTCTTTATTTCTTCATGCATATCTCTTGTCCTGTGCTTTGCTTCCAAGTCTTCTATTTCCTTGCATTTTGTTTCTATCCACCGTTCTTTTGCTTCTCTACACATAGTACGTATGTCATTGTCTATTGTTTTATATTCTGGAGTGTTTTTTGCTTTCTTTCTTTCGGTCATTTTATTCAAGATGTCATCTGTCATCCAAATTTGATTTTTCTTAGACTCCTTTTTAGGTAAATTTGCATTTGCTGATTGTATGCTTGTTTTTAAGCATTCCCATTTTGCGGTTGCTTTTTCTTCTGGGTTTTCTCTTCTATACTGCTCCATGCTTTCTGTCAATAACTGTTGATATTTATTTTTGACGTCGATTAAATATTTCTGTTTTTATATCTGGTTGTTTCAGCGCTGATATTTCTATCTGGGGTTCCTCCTGTCTTCTGTTTCCTGCTCTTTTCAGCTTTATATTTACTTTGATGACGACTGGATTGTGATCTGAATTTATGTCGGCGCCAGGATATATCTTTGCACTTGTGACACTGTTCTTAAATCTATGTTTTATCATGATATAGTCGATTTGATTTCGTGTTATATCTCCTGGGCTTTTCCATGTGTATAATTTCCTTGGGTGGTGTTCAAAAAAGGTGTTACATATGACCAGCTGGTTTTCTTCACAGAACTGGATAAGTCTGTCTCCTCTATCATTTCTTGTCCCTAATCCATACTGTCCTACTATTTTCTTGTATTTTCCTTTTCCTACTTTTGCATTCATATCACCCATTACTATCAACACATCTGTTGATTTGACTGGTTTAAGTGTGTGTTGTAGCTCTTCATAGTATTCTTCTATTTCTTCCTCGCTGTGATCTTTAGTTGGTGCATAAGTTTGTAAGATTGATATGTCGAATGGCTTTGCTCTCATTTTTAGTAACATCATTCTGTCACTGTGTGTCCAGTATCCACATACGTATTTTTCTAACTCCTTCTTTATCAACATTCCTACCCCTCTTTCATGTTTTTCTCCACCTGAGTGTATAAGCGTGTACTGGTCTCTTTTTATGTAGCCTGTATCCAAAAGTCTTGCCTCTGCAACTCCCAGTATATCGAGTTTCATGTCTGTTGCTTCTAATATAATATTGTCAAGCTTTCCTTCTCCGTTCAGAGTTCTAACATTCCATGTTCCTATTTTTAGGCTTCTCCTACTAGTTTTTAGGTGGTCTTTCTCAGAATGCTCCCTTTCAACAGAATTTAAGGAACACTCGTCATTATGTACTTCCTTACTCATTAGAGGAGTTGCCTCTTCCCTGTTAATTTGTACAGTAGATTCTTCCCCAGGGGACAGAGAGTTCTCTACATATCGTTTCTTATCTTGTTGTTGTGATCCCATTACATTCTGTAGGAAGTACGTGGTAAGGCCCCAATCTCTTCCACGGTGGCTAGCCATTGTCTTTTTCTATGTCCGACACGCCTCCAGTGCGCCACACACTTTGCTGTTTCGCTTTGCGAGCCGTTGATCTTCTCAGATTCCTCCGCCTCACTCACCGTCTCAGTCTTTGTGTACTAGGGATGGACATTCCCTTGAGTAAGATTGCTCCTACTCCACCCATGTAGTTTAGCCAGTCAGCCAAGACTGTTGCCCGGGATGTGGCCACCGCCGTACACAAGCGGTATTCGAGGAGCCATACATGAGCTAGATAAAGAGAGGAGAACCAAATAGGATCCTGACTATCCTAAAAAGGACAATATATATATATATATATATATATATATATATATATATATATATATATATATATATATATATATATATATATATATATGTATGTATCTCGTTCAACCTCTGTTCGGTTATGATTATATGGTGTCTCTAATTCCAGATAATATTTTCAATAATCTATATCTGATCATGGAATAGTTTCTGTCCCAACTACAGTGAAGGGGAATTTATACCACGATCAGGTATTGGCAATTGAACAGTTATCTCTCATGAACTCCGAATCGTCATAAGGCCGTGTCGTAGGTCATAGTTGAAGGTCAAGGCTATATGATTAAGAATGCGGGTTCCTGAGATGGCGGAGCTGCAGTTTGAAGCTCCGTTGGCATCTTTCGAAAATGAAGAATGGAGCGAGTATAACGAATTTCAGACAGCAAATGTGGACAAAATCAAATGTAAAAATCTGTCTCTTAATAAATCCGACTTGAAAGAACATTCTGACGGCGATGAAAGTGCTAATTTCGGAGAAACTGTGTCGGGTTCTCTTGAGGATTTAGTCAATTCATTCGACGAAAGAATAACAAAATGTTTCAACAATTTGGAAGAACAAGTGGAAACCTTCGCCCCAGTGCAGATAAGATCGCAAGAAGAAATAATGAGCGACTGTCAGTGAGTATTATTAACTAATTTATGATAATGATTTATGTGCTAAATGGGGACCTGTAATCCATGTTTTGGCAGATTGCCTACGAACGTCGAATGATGGTCGTTAAGTAGAGATACAGAAGTAGCGGCACTCACTGTAGTGACAGATGTCAAACGCTTCCATGTGTGCCGATATCATAAAACTAATGACACTCTAATTTAATTATTGTGCGGGTAATATTGATTGTATTATTAATCTGTCATCGTTTATTCTATTGCTTATTCTATTATGCGTCATAGATGACATCTGTAGGTAGAATAAGTCGCCCACGTCGTTAAACATTTATAACATATAAGGAAGGGAAACCCGAGGCCTGTAAACAGTAAATAAATATTAGACAAACATAAAGGTATGTTTTCAGGCACTCGTAAGAAATAAAGAAGTAGAACACTAGACAACAGAAATACAACAGACGTGAGTGGCTATATCCTGGGTAAGCCACTCACGTCTGTTGTTTTTCTGTTGTCTAGTGTTCTACTTCTTTATTTCTTACGAGTGCCTGAAAACATAGGGGCCTACCTTTATGTTTGCCCACGTCGTTAGGATTAGAGTTAGGGCTAAGGGCTCGGATTTCTAACCCTTACCTCTTATTACTGTGTCTCTGACTTTAGTTCTTTATGGCCGTATCGAAAACACATCACATTTTCAGTTCATCTCATAAAAAATATAGGCTACAACACATTTTTGTGGATGGAAGTAATTATAATTTTCCTTTAATAAAAAATAACATTCAACCCTTGATGGGTTATAATTAAGGTACATAGAGTGGTTAATTCAAGATAATAATTCTGATATCAAAATATGGCATCATCTGCCCACACTGCTAAGTCCAAATAGTGTAAATCAGACATGTAAAATTGTGTGAATGTATGCCCTCCCCTTTCCATTTAAAAAAAACCCAACAAACAATGGAAGTAAGAGTTCTTCAGTGTTATATGGAGCCAGTTCAGTCATATTGAGGAGAGTAATGGACAGTTGGTAAACAAGAAAATCTCTTCTGGGGAGGTGCTAAAATGACCTGTTATTTTCATAAATAATTGCAGAATGTGATTGAAATCTTATAGCAGTAGTAGTTATACATAGCAAAGCATTTGATGGTACAGTGCTATTGGTTGCCATGGAAACTGTGACCATAATGCATTTTAATACTGTATTTCAAGTCAATACTGCTTTTTACAATTTTGTTTTTAGTTATGTGCATCAACTTTGAACTCCAAGCTCATCATTGTATTTTCAAACTTTTATCACATTAGATTTATGATAATGGCAGCTGATCCTGAGTTATAGAACATGAAAGTTAATTTCTGAGACTAACAAATTTTGCAGAAGATTACATTATTTGCAATAAATTAAAAGTATGTTTAAGCTATCAGAAATCTGATCTGGCAAACACTATCTAATCCTCCAAATGTGTCTATGGGCTGCCAAGAATAGATGCATATGTATGTGTCGTGTATATATATATATATATATATATATATATATATATATATATATATATATATATATATATATATATATATATATATATATATATATATATATATATATATTCCGGGCTGGTTTAACTGTTAGGCAGACTGGGTGTTTCCCTAAATTGAGCAAACTAAAAATATTGGTATAACGAAAAAATCGTTCTGTACAGATGAAAAGAAATGATTTTCCTGGCCCTTCGCCCTTCTATACCTTAGGATAGTTTGTGTACATATATTTCTATTAGGACATTTAGATAAACGTTCTCTTTAGACTTTTATATTACAGAGTGACATCCCCTTGTAATGTCAATACTCACCTGTGATACATGACCAAGACAAACATTACAAGGGGATGTCCCTGTGTAATTCCTGTGCGTCTTTGAGGAGCCAAAGTTGGAATAGGCCTACTGCATGCCGTAAGAGGTTGTGCGTGGGCTGGCAACCTCATGATGTAAAATAGGTTGCTACATAAACAGTTTTTCTGAGGGCACATATCTGAACACTCGGTATGGATCCTAAATAATTTATTTAAGTGAGATTTCAGTTCCATGAGATAACAGTTGGATATCTGTGAAAGCAAGGCCAGAACCAGATTTCAGTAAGGATCATGTGCCTATAATAGGCAAACTTAGGAACAAAATCAGAATAAAAAGAAAAAGAAAAAAATTGCAGAGAATAATTTACTGGTTGAAAATGTTAAAGGAGTCAGTACGTCAAAACAAATCATACCAACAATAAAAAGGACTCAAAAGACAAAATGTGTGACAGATGAAATTGTATAATTGGATGACTCAAGCCAGAAAAGAAGAAGATGAATGACTAAATAAAGAAATAATAAACACATGCTAGATAGTGAAAAATACCTGGTCCCATAAGAAGCTTGAAGTGCAGCACGGGAAAGGCGCAAAATCAGTACGCGAGCACATAAATGAATTAACAAGAAGAACTCAAAGCAACCACTGGATGTTTGAAACCAAAGAAAGAACAATATGAAAGGGTAAGGTGAATGTAATAGAAAGATGGAGCGAATGGATCAGTCAACTCTGTGATGGTGAAAGATCAAAATTGTTGTGTTGCTGTTGTTTAACTAGGACTGCTGAGCTTCTCGCTCTTTTGCAGCCAGTACCAGGTTGGCATTATCTGTGCTGTTGAGCTAGGATAAACCTGTGACTTTTCTGCCATTCTGAGACATGTTGAGTTGAAGTCATGAACTCCAGTTTCTCCAGCTTTGCTTGCATTTAAAGGATATTCACATCTGGTCCCAAGCTAGGAGGAAGAAACGCTTGGCATACTGTGCATTCCTTGCCATCCAAGGAAGCTTTTCATATATGTAGAGCTAAAATACTGTGCTCTGGTTCTGTGCTCTCCCAAGGAATTGTCACATCTTACACAGAGCCACTTCTCAGCTCCCTCTGCCTATCATGGAGTCCATAATGAGATCCTCCTGCATGCAGCCAACCAGGTAAAAGCCAGAGTTACATCTAGAGCTCAAGTGACTACTCCAAGCTTAGTGTGTAATGCTGGGTTCTCAACATGGTACATCACAAGGGGAATCCCAGGAAGTGTGTGAATGATTTCAAGAGTCAGCGAGGGTGTAATTAACCTCACAGACAGAAGTTCACTTCCACATCTATATACTATAGCATTGTGTTTAGCTGATGGTCATGTAAGGATGACTCCAGATATGCCTCCATGCATAGGTCAGAATTAAATATCCAATACAGCTGTAAAGGACCACATTATTCATGGTTGCAGGGAGCCGCGCTGGTGTAATGGCTTCGGCGTTGTACTGGCGACCAGGTGTTCATGGTTCAAACCCGGGCGTCGGCGTTTGAAGAAATGTTTACGGCCGGAAATTTGACTGAATAGCCTGAACGGCTCCTGTGATAAACCCTCTGTGGATGGGAAGGAGCGAAGCTCCTGACCGGGTTGGAAGGAAAGTCCTCAGGTTCCCCAGCCTCGCAATGACATGTCATTGGGCCGAAGGGCTGAAAGCCCAAGTGCCGCTGGTTACGAAAAAAAAAAAAAAAAAAAATTCATGGTTGCAGAAATTGACGATACTGTGCGCTACATGGAAAAAAAAGGGCAAGACTCCATGTCCAGAATAGATAAAGAGCCCTGGAGACAGAAAGTTGTGGTGAGACATGATTATTTATGCCAGTTGCTATGGAGACAGAAAGTTGTGGTAAGACATGATTATTTATGCCAGTTGCTATGGAGACAGAAAGTTGTGGTGAGACATGATTATTTATGCCAGTTGCTATTTCAAGAAAAGAAATCCACTGATAAAATTACATTGAACTTCAAGACCACTATCCTGAGATCATTATTAAGCAGCAGGCATATCAATAAATAAACGGGCTGATCACCCGTTTGCCAGTCACTTCGATTACGGAAACAACAGCAGATGGATTGATTTGCCATTGCCCTAAAGACGCCAATAGGCGTGATGGGAAACAATGGCAAAGAAAACCTATCTGCTGTTGCCCTAAGACGCCACTAGGCGTAATGGCCACTGACTGCTTTGACGGTCGGTGGCTAAGGACGGAAGAAGAAGATATCAATAAATAAGGGAACTGCTGTAAAACTAGTAAAGGAAGTAATAAATTATTTAGAAAAAAAAAGAAGAAAAATGGTACGAAGTCATTTTTACCAATTAACGATTCACTAAAAACACAGGGCTAATGGGGGGGGGGGGGGGGTTAACTCTTCATCAGCCACAGTTACAAACAGAAGACAAGGACAAGAAATGTTGACAGGTAAAGAGAAAAAGATAATGAACAGTGCAAAGCACGTGGATAAAGAGATGAAAAAAATCAAACAAAGATAGAAAAGCAACACAGAAAGATTAAAAAAAACACACAGGTTACACTAGGAAAAAGGTACAATATGTGATACGTATCATAAACATCACCAGCAGACTACAGATATGTTCACTATTGACAGTGCTGTCTGATGCAAGGAAACAGACATCTTTCAGTTCTGCGAGTTCAGTCAGATGACATTGGTTGACAGTCAACTATATCAGTAGATCATCTTTACAAAGGATATGAGGCTCCTAGAGAGACACTTATTTTCATACTCAGCTTGTGCCACATGTGGGCCAAGCATTGAACCCAGATGAGTGACAAGTGCTGACACCAGAAAACAGGAATATCATTGCACTACAGCTGGAAGCTTTGCTTTCAAAAAAGTGGAGTGACACTTTTGATGTCATATCCAAATTTAAACTTAAAAAAAAAATATATATATATATATATATAATTCCACAATAATTCTGAACTTAGCAAAAATATTTACTGACATTTTTTGTTTTCACTTTGCATAAGTGTTTTTTTCTTAGACTATAATTTAGTAGGTCTTATGTAAGTCACTGCTGACACAATTATTCTAAAGTAGAAAATAATGTATCATCCTGACTTGGTCTATCATTAATAATAACCTTATGGTACGGTGTTAGCGCTTGGGGGTTATTTGCCAAAACAAATGAAAAAAAAAACCTTGAATGTTCAAGTCACATGGTGATTGCAGTTACTTATTTGCTTATGATTTGAACAACTGTATTATTAATGGTTCCTGGTAGGTTCAACCAGACTGGACTGGTCTGCGTGGGTAGGGGTCAGACAAAAGCTGGTACTCTGGTTCTCCGGGTTGGGGGTTTTAGCACAGGGCTGACACCCCTGTCTATGTAAAAAAATCGCACGTTACGGAAACAACATTAAATGGAAAAACTTTGCTGCGGGATGGACATCCGGAGTCTCAGGCTCGTACGACTGACAGTGGTGAAAGCCGAAAGGAAGCCACTGGCATGAAAACGGATGCCCCGACCGCAAAACACGAAACCAGAATTGGTTTTTGGAAAGAATGAACCAGAGTTGGGGCACTGTACGAAGGATGGCCGCCGACCGAGCAAAGTGGGATCAATTTGTTGTTGCCCTACAAGACGCCACCAGGTGTAATGGCCACTGACTGCTTTGACGGCAGGCGGCTAAGGATCAAAGAAGAAGAAGAATTATTAATGGTATCCAATGTAGTTCCTGTGGGCCTCTTTTGAGACAAAGAAAGAATAGATTTATTGCTCCCTCAAGCATTTTGTATGAGGTGACTAATATGAGCATGGGTGCTGGCAGCCTCATCATGTCAAACTAATTGCTACAGAAACCACGGCTGTTACAGCATGTGGAATGCTTTGTGCAGGCTTCCAGCAAGGGAGCCAGCTACAGTGGTGGCTCCATGCTCCATGTGGCGCAAAAAGGAAAATGAGGATACTGCTGATAGATAATGGTTAATAATTTTACCATTTGTAGATTACTAGGTTCGTAGCTGTCCTAAATGATGTAGTGATTAGAAATAAGCACTGCACATCTTGCTCAGATCAGATCAAGTGCCCTCTCCACATTGAAGATTCTTCTTCTTCGTTCGTCCTGAAAAGGACGTTGGGTGCGTTGTGTCCGTTTACAGCAACCGGGTTAGCCTTCCCTCTTCGATCCCTACTCACTCAGCCAGAATGCAGTGATGCAGCACGTTTCCAGGACCACCACTTGGAGGTGGAATAGGGTCTTGGTCAGCTCTGGTTCGCTTACCCTGACGCGAGCATTCTAGCTATGGGTCGCTGACTGCATTCCTCACTGTTGACGCGTATTGAAGATTGGCTTTAATGAATCTTAAATGTTACTTGTCCCTTGTTTTGTTCATATTTCCTGGTCATCTCTTGATGCTCTCTTCCCACTAAACAGCGCAGTCGTCCTCATACCTGTTTACCCTCTACTTTGCCTTCTATTATTATGGGTTTCAACAATGAGTTTTTTTCTCTTTATATGTGCAGAATATTATGTTTGTCTAATGTTAATCTATTTCATTAATTCTCTTTTCATCTCAAGCTTATCTAAGACTACCTTATTTGTTCTGTTCATTTCTCATACGATGCGACCTATATATATATATATAAAATTATATGTGTGTATGTATGTATATATATGTATTTTTTCAGTATGTTTATGTATATAGGTAAAGGTAAAGGAACCCGTTACACGCCCATTGAGGCATATTGGGAATATGGTGTTAGGCCCATATTATCTTGACCGTCGGCACACGAGGGGTGATGTGGTCGGCATCACGCCGGCCGCCTTAACCTTCCCAGAGTAGCTCTGGTACCCATTCGGGGCTGGGTCGACCCAGGAGCCGTTTGTGGCCTAAAAATTTTCCGCCTCATCTGGGGATCGAACCATAGACCACTGCGCTAGGAAGCCAGTGCACTAACCACTATGCTACCGCGGCTCCATCATGTTTATGTATATAAATATCCATATTTCGAGAGTATCAATTCTTTCTTGCAACTGAGGGTTCATATGTCCATACTTCTGCACCATACAGTAAAGAAGAGTAGGCCTATATGTAATACTTGATAAATCTCTTTAAAAAAGTTTTTTTGTTTGTCTTATTAGTTTGAGTGTTAATATTAGTCTCATGTTGTTGAACGAAGGACATTTTCTGAAGTTAAAATTTTTTTATTTCTAAAATGAACAAAATTCTAAGTTTGAGCGCGAAGTTTAAAAAACAATGTTTGAAAATTAATGTATCAGAGTTTCTCCAGCACAGTATGAAAAAATACCATTAAGTTGGAATAACGAATACGTTGCCAAGTTGTCAAAGAGGGTAGATTACACAAATGCTCACATTACAGGAGAATAATGTTATTGTCTGTGCCAAGATAACAAAAAATTGTAAAGAAGATCATCGATGAGAGGTGGAAATTGGCTATAGATAACTGAGGGAGGAATAGACAAGTGAGAAACGAAGAAAAGATCTTTTACAAACCAGCTAGTTACAGTATGTGTAATCTGTTAACAGAATGTTGAAAGGAACTTATCACTTTATATTGGATTTATTGACTGTGAACAGGTCTATGATACTTTAGACCAGGGGTCCCCACACTTTTTTGTACAATTGACCCTTTGATTGTCCGGTGAAAATTATGGACCCCTTTGACTGTTTAGTGAAGGCTACGGACCACATTGTTGGAAAAAATGTACATGAAAGAGTAATTTAAAATTTTACGTTTTAAATTTTAGGTTATGTACACGGACCCCATAGATTCCATTTATGAACCCCTAGATTCCATTCAAAGACCCCAAGGGGTCCATGTACCGCGAGGTAAGAGACCCTACTTAAGAATCTCAGTTCTTTTGAAACTAATGGCATATTACTGAGTTCCCCCAGAAGGTCATTAACAACAACAAGGAATATATGAAGACATTAAATGTAGAGTTCTTTATCAAAGACAACTTACAGAACTCTTCTAGACAAGAATTGGAGTGCAACAGGGATGCCTGTTATTACCATTTATCTGCTTTCAGGATATAGATTCCATTGTGAACATAACATAATCATTCATTAGAAATAGAAGTCAGTGCACTGCTGTGAAACAGCTGATGACCTGTACATTGCAGACAACGTGACCTTCTTATTCTTAGTTTAAAAACCAGGTGGCAGAGAAAATAACAGCACTAAAGGAGAGGTCACATTAACTGGGCTTGAACAATCACAGAAAAAAAAAAACAGGCAAAGGTTATGACAATGAGTGCTGCATATGATAGCCAGAAACACTCTTCCATTTGTGAACCAGCCCATTTATCTTGGCAACAATGTCGACAATGTTGAAGGAACGAACCGTTTTATCTAACACATGATACAGGAATCAAAATGGACTTGCATTGCATTGAAAATGATAAGTAGTCTGCTTCTTCTTCAAATACCATGCCTGATGGCGTTGATCATGTCTGTTCACAACTTCATGTCTTTAGTTCTGTTTATCAATTCTGTTGTTGACTTCTTTCTGTGCCATGATGTCAGACTGCCCAGTGTCTTCTCTCTTTGTCGTCCTCTGTCTCATCTTCCTTCAATCATTCCCGTTGTCGCAGTATATTCCATCATACTTCTTCTCATAACAAGCCCAAAGAAAGTCGATTGCTTTCTTCTAGTAGTATACAGAAGTAAGAAATAAAGACTTCAGTGTCACATCAGGCCTGTTACATTGCTCAGAATCAAGGAGAACAATTTTCATTCATTATTTGTCCGTCAGTAAGCCAGCTCAAAACCTCAGAAATGAGGTATCTGAGGAAGATTGTTGAAGTAACTAGAAGAGACATGATTCTCAACCAGATGATGCATCATGGCATCAAAACCCAGACCAGAGCAGAACAGTTCCAATGATGGCATGGTCATGTCTGCAGAATGGCAGAAGATCGGCTACCACAACAAATGTATGAAACCAAGAGCCAGACCTCCAGGATGGTCCAAGAGTTCGCTGGGAGGACATCATTAGACATTCTCTAAAGGACCGAGGGCGAGACTGGAACCAGGCCAGGGGGAGGACTGCCGATGGGATAATGTAGCGCTATCACGACTGTCATGGATTGCCTCCCCTGCTTTGCAGTAGTGGTCCAACAGTGACCAAAACTCAAGAGTATCTAATATTGGCTTCCAAGGTATCTACATGCATGCAAGATTACTCTTGGTAGAGATGTAGATAGAAGATTAATGACACTTCTACCTAAGGGAGCGTTCACAAGATATTTCCAGAAGTCACGAACAATGTTACATTGGGCGGAACAATTGTTAACACATTGTATCTGGTCCGTCACCTTTTGTAAAGGATTTAAGCAATGGTTTAGCCCGTTCAAGCCCCCAGTTGGTGTAATCCAACGAAATCCCTCTTAAAAGGTATAGCCCTGTTTAGAGGTAAATATATGTCTAAGTGCACAATGGGCTGATCACCTGTTTGCCAGTCACTTTGATTACGGAAACAACAACAAATAAAGATTAATTTGTGGTTGCCCTAAAGATGCCACTAGGCGTGATGGGAAACAACGGCAAATAAAATCAATTTGTTGTTGCCCTTAAGACGCCACTGGGCGTGATTGGCCACTCTGTTCATCCAATTATTAGGATGTTAGGATAGTCTATGAGTACGAAGGTGACTGATGAGCCCGATGCGGGCCTGGAAGGATCTCGGACAGTGTGGGCAGGGAATGTTTGCTTCATGTGAAGGTTTTATTTCACGATCTTTTCTAGCTTGTCTCCGCTGTTCAGGTGGATGAAAGAGTGACTTGCGCAGTGATTTGGTTTAAAGTGAGGAAGAGTTGCGCGATTCGTCGACCTCACTCTCTCGCCTGGGTCCATCTTAATCCAGTGGCAAGACAAGTCAAGACGACTGGAGATGAAGTCAGGTGCAGTGGATGACCATGGCTTTCTACGTGCCTCGCCATGCTCCTTACGCTCCACAGCGCATTGCTGGTAATCGCCGTCATGCCCGTTGAACCAACAGGTGGTTTCTTCCGCGCAGTCTACCGAATCCAGTCTTCGCATGCATGGGTAGGCAGACCCTAACTCACCGAAGGTTTATAACCAGTCGGCTACCCTCACCTAGTTTAGCCGACCTGTCAAAGCCGTTTCCCGGGGGGTGGCCGCTGTCGCATGCTGACAGCTACGAGGAGCCACAGGTGAGAGCTGAATGCCAGGTTTGGACCAAGGGTGGCCGAGCTGCCCTGAAAAGGGCATGACAGCTCCTTAACCAGAGGTACTACCAATACCTGACATCCCAAACCCCCCCCCCATAGAGGTAAATATATATATGTATATATATATATATATATATATATATATATATATATATATATATATATATATATATATATATATATATATATATATATATATATATATATATATATATATATATATATATATATACTGGCTCATACGTTTGCTTTCATACATATATCTGAATCAACTATTATTGTTTAGTTTTAAAACAACAGGTAAAAAATTTAATAGTGAATTAGTCTTTAACATGTTACAATAAATATGGAAAGATTAGTGGAGTTTTGATGGATATAAAGTTCTCGTCATTGAGACGTAGGTGGGAATTTAACCTTATACTTAAAGTTTAACTGAAATGTCCTTTTTGCTGGTGCCTTTTAGTTAGCACTTAGCTTGTATGAGTGAGTCCTGCCGCCTAGGTTTTCTCACACGAGTGGCGTAGTAACTTCAGTACTTCATACAGTCTGATAGCTTGTAACCACGTGCTTTTAGAAAAATAGAAAGACAAAAATGCCTCTGCTAAGTACACTGAGTTGGAAGTTTAACAGGCGCATCCTCTCGTTGTCCACCCACCAATGTTAATCTCTCAGAAGAGTTAAATTCCTGAGTTTACACAGTGCAACTCAGGAAAGATTAATAAAATTCACCAATATTCCTCTGGGTATTAACTGGGACAATGTGTCTGGACAGCGCGAGCAATTATTTGTGCCTGAATTAACATTAACAAGTTACATAAATCTCACAAAATGATTGGTACCAAGTAGACAAGATGGCGGTTTTGTGATTTGTCAACCGGACTTCGTTTCAAAACATCACAAAATTAATGAAGGCTATTGTTACTGCTGTTATTAAATTTCGAGAGGCCATATTAATATCGCAAGTTGAAGCAATGCCTTATTATAATCATACATGCCCAATGAGGTACCCATGTATTGGTTCAACTTCAAGTTATTCGATCTGTGACAAAAGAAACATGTCAAGCCAGCTCGACCTGACGGTTAGCGGTGAGGCTCCCCACGATAGTAAGTGGATATTCTTAACACCTATTATAACAACACCCGAAGAGATTGTTACATAAACAAGGGATAATTGTGATAGATAAAAACGAAAAGGTCTTTGAAACTGAACTTTTTATTTACAAAAAAATATATATTCATTTGTGAAGCCACTGGAAAGAAACAATGTTTTCGTTAGCAATGGCTAACTGGATACTGTCACCCCTCATTGTGAATGGAAAGATCTACTGACTTATTAATTTTGTGCAATGCTGAAACAAGATTTGTAGCAGAGAAGAGACTTTTCCACGGCCTTGAGAGGTGTGTCAACTTGAAGCTGTCACATTAGCAAGTGGAAATTCTTAACATCGTCTATAACATCACCCGAAAAGATGGCTACAGAAATTAAGGATATCAGTGAAAGACGAAAATTAAACAAGTCTTTAAAATTGACATTTTATTTCTAAAGAATATATATTAGTTTATGAAGCCACCGGAAAGAAACTATAGCTTCGTTATCAATGGCGACCAGATACTGTCACCCCTCATCGAGAATGGAAAGATCCACTGACCCCTTACTATGGTATTGCGTTGCTGAAAGACACGTGACCACAGCGCGGACAGGTGTCAGATTGTGTGTCCAGTCGAATCGTGAATGTTTGGTTTTTGCTCATGTCCCAAAAGACGGTGACGGTAACTGAAGGCTGGAGACTTTTGATGTCAGCTTGTAAACTGTGTACGAATTGAATTCAACGGATTATGAACGTTTGGCGATTGTTTCCTGGGCGGAGTTTGGCACACCTGCGGACTCTAAATGATTATCCGATATGATATGGTGTTTTTATACTATATCAAGTACATGTTAATGTATTTTTTTTGGATAATAAAGATTCTTCTTCTTATGTACGAACGAGGGGCGTTCAGAAAGTAATGCACCACATCGTTTTTCTCAGGAGCTGTTTATTCAAAAAGCATGAAATTTATACACAATATACATGGATATGTCATGTAAACATCGGTATTATTCCCCATCAACTTGTACGGCTTTATGCCAGCGCGAAACAAGTGCATGTATTCCTAGCCCGTACCAGATTTTGTCTTGATCATGTAAACATTTCTTCGCTACATGAATCACTCCTTCATCATCTTCAAACCTTGTCCCACGGAGTGCATCTTTAAGTGGACCAAATAGATGAAAATCAGAGGGTTCCAAATCGGGACTATAGGATGGATGGGGTGGTACAGTCCAGCCCAATTTGGTGATTGCTTCCTGTGTTGCCAGACTTGTGTGAGGGCGCGCATTGTCGTGAAGGAGAAGCAGGTCTGCTGGATTCTTGTGCGGCCGAACTCTGCGAAAACGTTGATTGAGTTTTTTCAATGTCTTAATGTAAGCTTGCGAATTGATTGTCTCTCTTCTTGGCATAACGTCCACAAGAATCACACCTTCAATGTCCCAAAAGACAGTAATCATGACCGTTCCAGCTGAAGGAATTGTCTTGAATTTTTTTCTTCTTGGTGATTTCGGATGATGCCACTCCATTGACTGTCTTTTTGTCTCAGGTTCAAAATGATGTGCCCAAGTTTCGTCACCTGTAACGATCTTAGCCAAAACGTTCTCTCCATCAGCATTGAAACGCTCCAACAATTCAGAAGAAATTGCTTTCCTTTGCAATCGGTGGTCATTTGTGAGACTTCGAGGAACCCATCTTGCGCAAACCTTAGAAAATCCGAGAGTTTTTATAACTGCATTTGCACTACCAATGCTGACTGACAGCTGTAAGGCCAATTGTTGAGTAGTGATTCGCCTATCAGTAAGAATAATGCCCTCAGCGCATTTCAACATTTCTGCGTTGGTGGGTGTGGCAGGACGTCCACAGCGCGGCCGATCAAGCAGCTCCGTATCTCCACTTCCTGATTCTTTGATTCTCGGAACCCAGCGACTGACTGTACTCCTGTCGACTGCAAAACTTCCATACACATCACATAGACGCTTGTGAATATTCACAACATTTTCCTTCTCTGCAACGAGAAATTCTATCACAATTCGCTGTTTATAACGCAAGTTGCTAACACGCTCAATTTCAACGGTTTAGGGCAGCCGTATTATTTGGCCGGTTGCAGTGCAATTTGGTGCACACAATTGGCATATGCCATATTTAAAGTGTGCAAAATTTCATGCTTCTAACTTCATTATTAGCTGAGAAAAACGATGTGTATGTATATATATATATATATATATATATATATATATATATATACAGTACTTTGCAAAAAAAATGGCAGTCATATTGCTCAGCTAAATAAGCTGAAATCTAATTAAATATGTATGTTCTGCCCCAAATTTGCACTCCACTGAAGTGAGCAAACACTACCAAAAGTAAAAAAAAAAATTAGCGTAGAGTAACGTCCCTTGATAATAGAGCAGACGACAATTTCTAATGCTAGTGGCAGAAAATGGATACAAAGTCAAAGTGTATGTTAATTTCACAGCTTTGGAATGAAGGAAATCAAACATGTTCCAATATTTCTGAAACCTTGAACATTCCTGAGCGGACTGTCTACAGAGTTGTGAGTAAATTAAAAGCAGGTATTGGAATCGAGCGAAAAGAAGGTAGTGGGAGGCCAAGAATTTTGGACACAAAGGACCATCGGCGTCTCGCCCAAATCGTTCGGGCTGGGTCAATGAAGCGTGTAGAAAACATACGGCAGCGCATGATCGAGTTGGGAAGCCCAGAGGTATCTAATGCTACTGTCAACCGGGAGCTACACAGGATGAATTACACAAAAAAGCGGGTAATTTCGTCACCATTGCTCACAGAGACTCACAAACAGATGCGCTTGAACTGGTGCCACGAACACCAAAATTTGTCATGGGACAATGTGATTTTTTCAGATGAATGTTCTGTTTGGTCTTATCCTGCTCAAATAAATATTTGGACGAAAGGCTCTGTAACGCCTGTGTACCAGCGACCGAAACATACCTAGAAATTCCATCTTTGGGGAGGGGTGTCAGCAAGAAGTGTCACCCCACTGTGTGTTTTCACAGGAATTCTCACGAAAGAAAGGTACATCGACATACTAGAGGGACACCTTCTGCCATTTATGCAGGTCATGTACCCCGATGGGTGCACATTTCTACATGACAATGACCCAAATCATACAGCTCATACCACCAAAGCATGGCTGCAAGAGAAGAATGTGATAGTGCTGAAGTGGCCCAGCAACAGTCCCGATCTAAACCCAATTGAAAACGTTTGGGCACTACTCAAGAATCATTTAAAAAAGAGTGGACTCAGAGACACTGAACAATTGAAGAAGGTAGCTGAAAAATACTGGGACAGTCTGACTCACAATTACCTACAAACATTTGTGGGAAGTATGCCTCGCTGCATCCAGGCTTGCCTTGCTGGAGAAGGCAACATTATATTGTACTGAAACCAGTGTTAATAGATAGGGGAGATACCAATCTTCCTCTGGAAATACAGTTTTTATTATTATTTGCTTCTATGAGTGTGCTGCGTTGCGAAAATATGACTGCCATTTTTTTTGCAAAGTACTGTATATATATATATATATATATATATATATATATATATATATATATATATATATATATATATATATATATATATATATATATATATATATATATATATATATATATATATGTTTGTGTGTGTGTGTGTGTATATATATATATATATATATATATATATATATATATATATATATATATATATATATATATATATATATATATATATATATATATATATATATATATATGTGTGTATATATATATAATTTTGCTGTGCTGATTCATTTTAATGGGCTGGCAACCTGTCATGTAAAACAGTTGTTATAGAACGATCACTGTAGATGACATGCATGTGCTTGTTGAAGGATTCTTATAGGAATCAAACTTGCAATATTGACTCCATGCTCCATAAGGAGCGAATGAGTTAGCGGAATCTTTCTAAAACCTGCTACATTGTGGGCTGCACGCTTCACCGCTAGGAGCTACGGAGACAGGAGAAGGCTGATCCATGTATTTCTGCTGGTGTTCCCACTTCATTTTGTAATATTGTCTGTATGGTGAATTTCTCTCTTTTCTTGTCCTGTGTCATGCCCTGTAGTAATGGGGCAATTGAAGTTCACGTTGCCTTATTGTGTGCCCGCATTATTATATCACTCTGACAACTATTTGTCTTGCTAGCTGGTGTGTTTCAAGCATCATCTATAACTAACATGCCTCTATAAGGCTTTATTCAGTATTATCTTTCATTAATGTCCCGGGCATACTTACTCTATGGAAAGTTTGTCGCACTACTCACCAGTGTGTTCGTGCCGTTGTATCAGTTAGTCCCTATTATTGTGGGATATTTCTAATAGCTGTGAAGTGTTGAGGCCTTGATTTGTAAGACTTTTTGTTTATTTGAACGCAAAGTCGTTTTGGAAACCTCTAATTCGTGCCGGCCATGGGAATGATATTTTGTCGTGCCTGATATGGTATCCTGTCCAAAATAATGTTTATTTTGTCATTTGTTGACCATTCAGGCGGGTGTAGCGAACAGCAGGGGACAATTAAAGTAATTCCGTTTTAGGCAAAATGCCCAGTTGCAAGCGAATATATGAATCAAATGCAAGAAATGCTATCTCTAGGAACACTACACAACAGAAACTAATCTAATCATCACCAGAAGTCTCGTTCATTAGTGTCGTGAGAAATTCTAATCCACATATATAAATTAAAACGTAAATGTAAAGCCTAACAAATAAATTTAATAAAAGGAAAGAAGAATGGTAAAGAACAGTGCTGTCACAATGACTGTACTCGAAATCCCCCTTGTTTTCTCCTTCGTCTGCAAATTGTAACGTTTCACGTTGATAGTAAAAGCCTACTGCTTCAATACCCGCTTTCTACGATAAAACGTGTACTGCCTTTCTAAGAAAAACCTTGAGATACGCAAGCTGACCTATATTTAATATTCCATTCATGTCATTTTATACACTAAGTTACCATAAACGAAAGACAGATGGACTAAGGATAGAAAGAAAGGGAGGGGCTGAAAGCCGGAACGCAGGCAATACTACCACAGTCTCGCGATACACAATTACTACCATCACGCGTGTAAGGCCACAAGCACTAGCTTTTTTTCAAATCGACAGTGATAAAAAACACTACCCATACGAGTTAGGTTTTTAAAAACCTGAAAAACGCTTATTAGGAAACATGACATTATACTGGTTTACGTTTGAAAACATTACAGTACCCAGACACCACATCGTATTCGAAGTGAACAGGAGGTAGAAGAAAATGCATATTTTGAACGCAGCCCCTTAGCCCCATTAAATTTATATATTTGGGTTCCTTGGGACTTGCTGACAAAGAATATGTTAAACGTTACGCAAATAGTCTAGGAATTAACAAATTATAGCCAAAAGAAATAGTGAGGGATGTCAGACAACACCAAAATCAGAATCGCTCAGTGGCAGATTTTCACACCACCATTGTACGGGAAATAGGCTGACATGTTACCTCCTATTTGATTGGCGGAAAGTAAATGTAAGGCTAAACACGATTAGTCGGACTATAAATATTGATTCTTTGTTGTTGGGGAAACGGGAGTAGGAGTACTTTTTTTCAAACGCTTGGGTAAACATGGCACGATTGGTTAGACCCGCCAATATAGACAATCAGAGGCGTCAGGTCAGGACCACATTTTCAAATAAACTTACTAAAGAACCAGTGCGTTGAGCGCCAGTGCATATTTTTCTAAATAAAAGCCTGGGACATCGGCAGATCGAAATTGTGCTATATTCATTGCCAGTCAACGTAACTGTGTATTATTCCATGAATTGTGGTAAGCTTGAAATATTTGATATCTTTTTAATGAAAATTGAATGTAAATTGATAATTTATGTCTGTATATATGTGTGGTTCAGTAGCGAACATGAGGTAAAGCCTATATAGTGCTCCAACCTGAACAGAAGGTGTCGGAGGAAAGTAAAACTACATGGAATTGCCAAACAGTACACTGACACCTATTTTATTGACTAGAAAGAAATCATGCTGGAATTGCAGAGGCGTAGTAACCATTAGGGAGGAGTATACTGGTGAAAATTGTTTCAGATGAAGATAGCAGTTGGCCTACCGCTCTGAACTCAGTGTTTGTTATGTATTGGGTTCAGTCTGGAAATTTATTATAAATTAGTTCTGAAATAGGAGGTACAACCTTCTTGTTTCAGGGACCGTGGTCTAAAGTTATTGAGCAGCACCTGGTCTGAGCTTTGCTGAACCTAGAGGCTGACAGCATACTCCTGGGTCCAGATAGTGACCAGTGAGGTGTCTCCAGAACACAGGGAGGCTATCGAGCAGAGGAGTCTTTTCCTGCCGCCATCACGAAAGATAAGCGGCTGTGGCCAGAGGAGCTCAACATTATGCCCCCCCTCAAAATCTGACTTTATAATAAAACAGAGGGAAAATACAGTGTTTAAATTGATAGGAACTGTGAACTTTCCCCCATACTATTTCCAAGTTAAACAAACACTTGAAGTCATGATGACAAATAATAACATAGCTTGAAACAACAAAACCAGTATTACCTCATATTACTACTACACAACTGACACACATAGGATAATATTAATAAAATATGTCACTACAAGGTTCATATTGATAAATTCTGTACATATAAATTGTAATTACAATTGATTGTGATTCCTGGTTCACTTTGTATTTGAATCAGGACACATATATTAGTAAAAGTAATTAATACATATTTATATTTGAAAATTTACCAGTGCCTCATTTAAGATAGTCTTATAGAGTGTTAAATGTGTGTGAGTGTCACAGTGTTGTCAAGTGTGGTGGAATAAAGTAAATTGTTTATCTGTCTGTTGTTGTTGTGACTTACACTTCATCATATACATACCCTAGACATTTAACGTAGTCATCACAATATTCCAGAATAATTCTGACTGAGTTATAATGTGGTAGCAAGTAAGGTTATCTGTAGAACACTACACCTATTAGATACAGATACCTTCACAGCTGATCTCAGTCAGTACACTAAGTCCCCTATAAATATTTATAACATCCCACTTTACCACATATATTGGGGTCTCGTCCGGGATATTGAACTTTCTCCTATTATATATATTGGGAATAATAAAGAATTAAAAGGTATCCTTGGGTGGAAATAAATAAGGTTGAGCTGTCAGTGCCTGTAGTGTCCTTAGATAATTATTGAAAGATTGAATTGTTTACAATTGCATGTTAGACAATGGCCGACTTGGCAAAATTTCGATCTGCTGCTGTACAGACTGCGAAAGAGTTAGGAATGGACGGCAAATTATGATTGCTTATGTCACTGCTGAATGTGACAAATATATTGAACGGGAAGAAAGAAGATTAGAAAAAGAGGCCGAAAGAAAGTTAGAGGCTGAAAAAGAAACTAAGAGGTTGCAGATTGAGGCTGAGGCTAAGAGGTTGCAGATTGAGGCTGACAAAGAGGCTAAAGCATTGGAAGCCGAGGAAAGAAGACAGGCTGCAGAAAGAGAAGAGAAGAAATTAGCTGCAGAAAGGGAAGACAAGAGATTAGCTGCAGAGAGGGAAGCAGAAAAGGAGGAGAAGAGATTACAAAGGGAACATGAGTTACGACTAAGGGAGTTTGAGTTTCAAGGCCATGCTCCTGAAAATGGGGCCAGTCCCTTTACCTCTGATGCCACTGCTAGCCAGGGAGCCTCAACCTCAGCTATGAACTTTCATTTAGATCATTTTGTTGAGAAAGACGATGATATTGAGAGCTATCTAAATAGATATGAACTATTAGCTACCACATATGGGTTAGAGAGAGAAAGGTGGAGCTTAAAGTTATCTCAAGGTCTTCGTGGGGCAGCTTATGAAGTTTTTGCCAAAATGAGCAGAGGTGATCAGGAAAATTATGACATGTTAAAGCAGGCTCTTTTGTTAAGATATGAAAAGAACGCAGAATTTTATAGGAAAAAATTTAGGAATGCTAAACTACTGTCAGGTGAAACCTATCACCAGTTCTCTGCACGGTTAGAGACATACTTGGAGAAATGGACTTCTCTGGGGAAAACCCAAGATCTTAAGGAAATGGTCCTTATAGAACAACTAAGAGAGTCCATGGCTCCAGACCTGAGAAAGTTTCTCATGGAACAAGGTGCAGAGAGGCTGGGTGAGTTGCTAAATGTTGCTGAAAGGTATCAAGCGGCTCAGGCAGAGGTATCAGGTAATAAAAAGAAACAGGTAGAAAATTTTAGGGCACCACAGAACTTTAATAAATTTGATCCTAGAGATCAAAACAAAGGTAAGCACCAGTTTGATAGGCCACGGTATGACAATAAAAATAAAACCCCACAATTCGATGAAAGGAAATATGATGAAAGAAAATCTTTCAACCAAGGGAAAAGGTGGTGTAAAAATTGTAAGATGAACAATCATGACACTGACCATTGTAGAAGGAAATCTCCTCATTGTGCTGCTATGACATCTGGGAAAAAAGGAAAAAAAGGTCAAACCTGCAGAACTACAGGAACCATACCATCCCCCAGTGTGTGAAGATGTCATATGTAATGGTGTCACTATAAGGTGTTTATATGATACCGGTTTAGATTACGATTCCGTTGTGAGTTCTCACCTGGTGCAGGCCGATCAATACACCACAGAAACAGTGGAGATTCAAACTGCAACCAAGGATGTATCTACCATGACACTTCCCGTCGCCCGGATAAAGGTGAAAACGCGATATGTGGAAGGAATCATAAAAGCAGCAGTGATAAATGAGCCAATCTACCCTCTGATATTGGGGTGTAGATATGTCTTCTTGGGGAATCCCAAGAGACCTGTGATATTGGCAACAGTGCAGACCAGATCACAGTCTAAAAAGGAGGAGGATAATCCAATAAATACTCATCCAGATGAGATGAGGAAGGCACAGGCGGAGGACAAAACACTCAAGCCGTGTTTCAAGAAGTTGCCCAAAACCCATACACCTCCAGGCAAGGGAGAGTTTTATATGAAGAACAAGCTGATATATAGGAAGGCTGGATCTGAATCCAATGGTCACGGACAGCTGGTCCTTCCCACTTCATATAGGACTAAAGTGTTGGAACTAGGGCATGTGATTCCCTTCAGTGGTCATATGGGGATCAGCGCAACAGGACAACGTATAGCTTGTCACTATTTCTGGCCAGGGATAACTGAAGATATCAAACGATATGTAAAATCCTGTCCAGAGTGCCAACGAGTAGCACCTAAACATTGGACTGCACCAGCAACTCTGGGGGAAATGCCCATAGTGGGAACACCCTTTGAGAGAGTTGCCGTGGATCTTGTGGGACCTCTCACCCGAACCAAGAGAAGGAACAGCTACATTCTGACTCTGGTGGACACTTGTTCTATGTGGGGAGAGGCGGTAGCCCTGTCATCGATTGATTCTAAACATGTGGCAGAGGCATTGCTCACAATTTTCACAAGGTTAGGCTTTCCCAATCAAATCTTGACTGATAATGGCTCTCAGTTCAAGGGGAAACTAACAGAAGAAGTTTTCAGGATCTTCCAGGCCAAACACTTCCATTGTAGTGTGTACCACCCCCAAGGGAACGGCCAAGTGGAAAGATTTAATGGCACATTGATGTCGATCCTGAGAAAGTTGGCACACGAAAAACCAGATACATGGGACCAGTACCTGCACGCCGCCCTCTTTGCTTATCGGGAGGTACCCCATAGTTCAACCGGTATGGCCCCGGCAACATTATTGTTTGGAAGGCCAATAAAAGGTCCACTCGAAGCTTTGTTAAGAACGTGGACTGATGAAAAAGCAGAGGAAAATATTACATCCTCATACCAATATGTGAATGAGCTGACCACTCGTTTAAAAACTGGCTGGAAACTTGCCAATGAAAATTTGAAACAAGCCAGGAAGAAACATGCTGCCTATTATAACAGGAAAGCTAAAGACAGAGATTTGGCTGTGGGAGAGAAAGTACTGCTTCTTCTACCCGGTAGCCAGAATAAGTTACAAATTGGATGGCAAGGTCCATATACAGTTCTAGAGAAGGTGTCTAGAACAAATTATAAGATAGATAAGAAGGGGAAAGAAAAAATCTATCATGTGAATCTCCTGAAGAAATATTTGGAAAGAGAACATCAGGAAGAGACACACTTGTTGACCTTGTCCATTGCCATGGAGATGAAAAAGGAACCACTTTCATCATTTGAATATCCATTACACCCCTGTGAGAGAGCGGCACAGGTGAAAATCAGTACACATTTAACGAAAACTCAGAAAGAGAGAGTGCAACAGGTTCTAGATAATCATGCAGAGGTGTTAACAGACCGACCAGGGCATACAAACTTATTGGAATATGATATGAAACTGATAGACCCCACACCTGTCTGTATGAAACCCTATTCGATTCCTTTTGCTAAGGAGAAAGCTTTGAAGGAAGAGATAGACTATTTGTTGAAGGAAGGAATTATTTCACACAGTGAATCTTCGTATAGTTCCGGTGTTGTACTCCTAAGGAAGCCCTCTGGAGAACATAGACTCTGTATAGATTACAGGAGACTGAATGCTATTACAGAAGGACAGGTGGATCCATTGCCGGATACAAATCAGCTGTTTGCCAGACTAAATAAAGCTAAATATTTCTCAAAAGTGGATCTGAGTAAAGGATACTATCAGATTCCAGTAAAGCCTGAGGTTAGACCTTACCTAGCTTTTAGTACCTCAGAAGGACACTATGAGTTTAACAGATTGCCATTTGGATTGAAGAATGCACCTAGTGTCTTCTCTAGAATGATGAGAAAATTATTGAACCCTCTGAATAATCCATGTATCACAAATTTCATGGATGATATCCTTATAGCAACAGAAACATTTGAGGAACACATTGACTCTCTGAACATGCTGTTTAATCGACTTAGGGAAGCGAATTTAACAGCCCGACCAACCAAATGTTGCGTTGGATGTAAAGAATTGGAATTCTTGGGACACACAGTTTATCAGGGAAACATGACCCCTGACCCAAAGAATTTAGAGAAACTAAAGAAAGCCCCGAGACCACAAACCAAGAAAGACGTGAGATCCTTTGTCTCATTATGTGGTTTCTACCAAAAGTATATCAAAAACTTTAATTCCATATGTGCACCGTTAACTGATTTGACACGTAAGGGAAATCCAGATCGAATTACATGGACACCACAATGTGAAATGGCTTACCAAGAATTGAAGGAAAAGCTCACAAGTAAACCTATTTTGAAATTACCTGACTTAAGTCAAGAATTCATTGTAAGGACTGATGCCAGTAATATTGGGTTAGGTGCAACTCTGCTACAGAGATCAGATGCATTGGATGGGGAATTAAGCCCAGTGGCATATGCTAGCAGAAAATTGAATAAAGCTGAAACCAATTACTCAACTAGCGAAAAGGAATGTCTTGCAGTAATATGGGCGATAAAGAAATTCAATATTTATCTGTATGGGAAGGCATTTAAGTTGCAAACGGATCACAAACCTTTGTCGTTTCTAGCACAGGCTAGACATGAGAATTCTAGATTACTCCGATGGTCATTATTGATGCAGCCATTTGAGTTTAGCATAGAGTATATAAGTGGAAAAACAAATCTGGGAGCGGATTTTTTAAGCCGCCATCCGTGTGATGAGAATCACCCTAAACTCAAGGAAAAATAATAAATTTCTCTATGTGTATATAGAATTATAGACTGACATATAACGTCTGTTTTAAGTGGGGAGGATTTGTCGTGAGAAATTCTAATCCACATATATAAATTAAAACGTAAATGTAAAGCCTAACAAATAAATTTAATAAAAGGATTTAATAAAAGGAAAGAAGAATGGTAAAGAACAGTGCTGTCACAATGACTACTCGAAATCCCCCTTGTTTTCTCCTTCGTCTGCAAATTGTAACGTTTCACGTTGATAGTAAAAGCCTACTGCTTCAATACCCGCTTTCTACGATAAAACGTGTACTGCCTTTCTAAGAAAAACCTTGAGATACGCAAGCTGACCTATATTTAATATTCCATTCATGTCATTTTATACACTAAGTTACCATAAACGAAAGACAGATGGACTAAGGATAGAAAGAAAGGGAGGGGCTGAAAGCCGGAACGCAGGCAATACTACCACAGTCTCGCGATACACAATTACTACCATCACGCGTGTAAGGCCACAAGCACTAGCTTTTTTTCAAATCGACAGTGATAAAAAACACTACCCATACGAGTTAGGTTTTTAAAAACCTGAAAAACGCTTATTAGGAAACATGACATTATACTGGTTTACGTTTGAAAACATTACAGTACCCAGACACCACATCGTATTCGAAGTGAACAGGAGGTAGAAGAAAATGCATATTTTGAACGCAGCCCCTTAGCCCCATTAAATTTATATATTTGGGTTCCTTGGGACTTGCTGACAAAGAATATGTTAAACGTTACGCAAATAGTCTAGGAATTAACAAATTATAGCCAAAAGAAATAGTGAGGGATGTCAGACAACACCAAAATCAGAATCGCTCAGTGGCAGATTTTCACACCACCATTGTACGGGAAATAGGCTGACATGTTACCTCCTATTTGATTGGCGGAAAGTAAATGTAAGGCTAAACACGATTAGTCGGACTATAAATATTGATTCTTTGTTGTTGGGGAAACGGGAGTAGGAGTACTTTTTTTCAAACGCTTGGGTAAACATGGCACGATTGGTTAGACCCGCCAATATAGTCAATCAGAGGCGTCAGGTCAGGACCACATTTTCAAATAAACTTACTAAAGAACCAGTGCGTTGAGCGCCAGTGCATATTTTTCTAAATAAAAGCCTGGGACATCGGCAGATCGAAATTGTGCTATATTCATTGCCAGTCAACGTAACTGTGTATTATTCCATGAATTGTGGTAAGCTTGAAATATTTGATATCTTTTTAATGAAAATTGAATGTAAATTGATAATTTATGTCTGTATATATGTGTGGTTCAGTAGCGAACATGAGGTAAAGCCTATATAGTGCTCCAACCTGAACAGAAGGTGTCGGAGGAAAGTAAAACTACATGGAATTGCCAAACAGTACACTGACACCTATTTTATTGACTAGAAAGAAATCATGCTGGAATTGCAGAGGCGTAGTAACCATTAGGGAGGAGTATACTGGTGAAAATTGTTTCACATGAAGATAGCAGTTGGCATACCGCTCTGAACTCAGTGTTTGTTATGTATTGTGTTCAGTCTGGAAATTTATTATAAATTAGTTCTGAAATAGGAGGTACAACCTTCTTGTTTCAGGGACCGTGGTCCTAAAGTTATTGAGCAGCACCTGGTCTGAGCTTTGCTGAACCTAGAGGCTGACAGCATACTCCTGGGTCCAGATAGTGACCAGTGAGGTGTCTCCAGAACACAGGGAGGCTATCGAGCAGAGGAGTCTTTTCCTGCCGCCATCACGAAAGATAAGCGGCTGTGGCCAGAGGAGCTCAACATTATGCCCCCCCTCAAAATCTGACTTTATAATAAAACAGAGGGAAAATACAGTGTTTAAATTGATAGGAACTGTGAACTTTCCCCCATACTATTTCCAAGTTAAACAAACACTTGAAGTCATGATGACAAATAATAACATAGCTTGAAACAACAAAACCAGTATTACCTCATATTACTACTACACAACTGACACACATAGGATAATATTAATAAAATATGTCACTACAAGGTTCATATTGATAAATTCTGTACATATAAATTGTAATTACAATTGATTGTGATTCCTGGTTCACTTTGTATTTGAATATGGACACATATATTAGTAAAAGTAATTAATACATATTTATATTAGAAAATTTACCAGTGCCTCATTTAAGATAGTCTTATAGAGTGTTAAATGTGTGTGAGTGTCACAGTGTTGTCAAGTGTGATGGAATAAAGTAAATTATTTATCTGTCTGTTGTTGTTGTGACTTACACTTCATCATATACATACCCTAGACATTTAACGTAGTCATCACAATATTCCAGAATAATTCTGACTGAGTTATAATGTGGTAGCAAGTAAGGTTATCTGTAGAACACTACACCTATTAGATACAGATACCTTCACAGCTGATCTCAGTCAGTACACTAAGTCCCCTATAAATATTTATAACATCCCACTTTACCACAATTAGACACTCGAGGACTTTAAAGTCTTTGAAAGTGTTCCTGTCTTTGCATTGTGTCTGAAGACATTTCAAGACGTGGTTTTTTTTTTCTCTCGGGAAGGAGTGGGCAATGAAAAAAAAATCATTTTAGAGTTATAATGAAAGTGAGCATACCATCTTTTGATGTAGGTGTCGGAAAATTGCTGACTCATTCACTCATTTTGGTATCTCGTGGGCAGCTTTGTACATTTTTTTGAGGCATGCTTCATTGTAAGTCTTTACGCTTGTCGAAAGTGTTTTATATATTTCCGGTATAGTAAGCAGGAAATAACCACTTTGTCAAGCCAAACAATTATCATGCCAAATTAGTTGGCCAAATTAGCACAAAATATAATATATAGCTATTCCAACAGGAAAACTGCTGGCCACGTGCTTGCTGATTATTTATTCAGTCATTGCCCTTTTTGCTCCTTGCAGAGCATGGAGCCAGCACTGCAGCTGGTCTCCTTGCCGGAAGCATGCATAATTCAGTCACGTGCCCTAGCAGTGGTTGCTTCTGTAACAGTTTGTTTTGCATAATGAGATTGCCAGCGCCACGCACACCGTCGTGTATATTATGACAACATATCATTCGTGGAGAAGAAACAGAGCTCATGTACATGTTCAACCTTCCACATCTATAATTCCAGGGACGGACTGGGCGGTCGGGCAGGGCCCGAGGGACCACATTTGTAGGGGGCCCATTCTCCACATCTTTCACCTAGCGTAATCAAATTTCGAGTCAGCAATCTGTTATTGCCTGGGGGCCCAGAACACCGTGAGTCCGCCCCTGATCGATACCAAAGATCGTTAGATTCCGTGGATTTCTTCTGTCCTGAAAGTTCGTCAAGTTTCGCAGCTCATCATATAACCAAGCAAAACGTGAAACAGTATGAAGAATTGTACTGAAGAGTAATATACCAGGTTAAGAGACGTAGAGAGAGACCAAGGAATACGTGGTGAAGAGACTTGGAGACAAACACAAAAGGGATCAAGACATGTAAAGACCTTGGGCTTATGGGGCTGAACAGGAAGACTTGGCATAATGCCATTGCTCCTTAGTGAGCTGAAAGGCGGTGGTGATGACATTTCTGCGTGTGCCAAAGTGGTGGTTGCAGGTCCGAATTTTAGTAAAGATCCACAGTGTAGGAGTCGATTGAAATGTCGGATTTTAAGAACAGTTTATCAAAGATTTGCCGACTTTGGAAAAATTCACGGATAATGAAAAGTTATCAGGACACTCTTGTTTATTCATAACGGATTATTCTTTTTTTTTTTTTAGCTCTCATATCTTCATTTGTGACACGAGGCGCATATGATAAGTGTTAAATATATTGAGCATGAAAGTGTGTGCCCATGTCAGTCTGTAGTGATGATCTAATAATCTAGATACAGATTAAATATATAACTGTAGATTACTTATTTACCTTAAAAGGCATAACATTGTACGAAGGGAAAATCTATGATTCAACTAACCATTAACAAATAGAAGTAAAGAAAAAACAGTATTTAGCAAATTAGCTATGTGGCTAAATGCAAAAAACAATCACTAGTACTAAAAAAGAAAAATTAACAATTTGTTTCTAAATTCACCACACTTTATTTTCCTTCTCGAAAATCCTAAAGAACGCATTAACAATTAAATTCCATTGGATTGACATTATAATCCAAACTGAAATGAAATAGTGAAACAGGCTAGCGCTTAGGGCTTCCACTCAGGCACTGCGAATGTTTGAGAACGCCCTGACTTCAGCGTCGCATCAGGTTATATTTCTTGATGGCCAATATGTGATAATTCGTGAGCTGTGTCCTAGAGCTCCGCCCTCTGATCCACTAACTTACCTTCCATCTTACCATGTCACATCAGCGTGCTCGCTTGCGTGTTCAGCGCCCATTACTCGCTAAAGGTGGGTGGGCTGTCATAACAAACTCTTTTGCTCCGTGCATGATGTCCTAACAAGGATGCAACAGTAAAAATAAAAAATGCTACAGTACTGTATTGCTCACCTTAAAATATTTTCGTCCTTTGCTAATGGTGATTAACGAATGAACATTTTAGAATAGGTAATTATTAATGGAAGGATGAAGCAGATAGTGGAGTTTCATCATTTGAGCCTTCAACGAAACTTATTCTCTTTGCTGGTGGGGAGAGTCTTGCCTTGATGTTGATGGCTGTTGAATGGTAGGGCTACTTGCTGTTAAAGGTTTAGGTGGCTGTGGCACTTTCTTAAAATAAGACAACAATGAAGTTTGCCTCATTGACTGACGCTTCCGTTCGCGAAATATTTCTCTGTAGCATGCCATACAGTTTGATAGTATTTTACCCACTGTAGAACTTCTTTCAAAATTGGCGTCAGTCCTCTCAAAGTCTGCCACTACTGTATCAAGTAATTTGACGTAGTGTTCTAATTCCTCCGTTATCATTTCAGCATTGCTCGATGGATCTTCATCAGGAGTAGATTCCATCTCAAGAAGTAACCTTCTTTACTCATCTACCAAAACGCAAGTCCTCATCCGTTAAAGGCTGATCATGAGATGCCAGCAATTCAGCTACATCTTCAGGCTCCACTCCCAGTTCTAGTTCTCTTGCAATTTCCACCACATTTGCAGCCACTTCCTCCACTTAAGTCTCGAGCTCATCAAAGTCATCATGTGGGTGGGAATCAACCTCTTCCAAAGTCCTTTTAATGTTGATATTTTGACCTCTTCCCATGAATCACGAATGTTCTTAATAGCATCTAGAATGGTACATCCTTTCCAGAAGGCTTTCAATTTATTTTGCCTAGGCCCATCAGAGCTATCACTATCTAAGGCAGCTCGGCGTTCATGTCATTCTCAATATGCTTTATCATTTCTAGCTTTTGATTTAAAGTAAAAGGCTTAGCGACTCTTCTTTTCACTAGCACTACACTTAGAGGCCATTGTACTGTAATAAATTATTACAATAATAACTTCTTCTACTTGCGATCGCATCTTTGATGTTTACACCGTCAGACGAGTTCTCATGATGAACTCGACCGTTGTCTGGAGTTCCTCTTTAGCTCCATACAGCTTTGAGTTTAGTGTTGAGTCATTGGGCCAGTATATCTTTCTTAACTGGTCGTACAATCCTGTAGAACATGCTCAGCAGTTTGTTCGTTTAATCCACATGTGCACAGTGGTGAAGCAGACAATCGTAGCTTGTACATGTGTTTATTCAGTTTGTTATGCCCTGTCCTGAGGCGAAAAATAGTGATCTGTCCCTGCCGGTCAAGAGTGTGGTAGTCGTCGTTGGGTTGATTCTGTTCTCTTCTGATAGTCTGGATAGCTATCTTTTTCTCAAAGTATGTGATTTCATTATCTTCTTGTTCACATTCTCCTCCCTTTTTAGCAAGTTTATCTGCCTTTTCATTTCCGGGTACACCACAATGGAATGGTACCCACTGAAGTATGGTTCGCTTTTTGGCAGCTACCTTACTTAGTTCATTTCGCAGATGCGGGAGTTTACCACTCTTGAGAGCTTGCAGTACAGACAGTGCATATGTGAGGATGACTACCTGGTGGCAGTCAGAGTTGGTGTTATAAATCATATTTGCAGCTTGCTATAGAGCTTGAACCTCAGCTGTATAGTTGGAACAGAATTTACCAGTGGACAATAATAACAATTAACACAAGGAAACAAAGTTTGAAAAATTGTGAAAATTGGCAGAATATGAAACTGAGACGGGAAGTGCACAAATGCTGTAAACATTAAGAATTATTAAATTTGTTACATGTTATTTTAAAACAAAATAATCATAGTTCATTCAGTTATTATAGAATATGTATTATTTTTAGAATAGTCCTGGGTTCGATTCCCCGATAAGACTGTCACTGCTGTTACTTCTCTTTTGTCCAGTTTTCCACTTCTTTATTTCTCACGAGCGATGCCAAATACCCATTTATATTTAGTACTTATTGTTTATAGACCTCGGGTTTCCCTCCTTGTCTCTTCTTGTGTGCTTACAGCAAAATAAGCCCTGTCTTGTTTTTACTTTAGTCTAAAGTCTGGGTCGGGTAAAGAATGTTGTGATACCTTCCTATTTTTGCTTCACTTAGCACACTCACTGCTATCTCCATGTCCCCTCCACCCCCCTTTTTTTTCTACTCGATGAGTCAGCTTCCATATCGATTTATCTCTTCGATACGCCTCCTACGACATACCTAATGCGAGGGGAACAAAAAAAAAAAAAATCTCCACCAGCCCTTCGATGGCGTCGCAGAAACGCGAGCTTGCATGGTTCCTCGCGCGTACGAATGTTTCTTCTGCCTGTGTTGTTGTCGTCTGGTATTTAAATACACTGTCGATCGATAGAGCGTGGATGATCAACGCACGTGAATTACTGTTATGGCAGCGTAGGGGCGTTTGTTTGTAATAGATTGGTCGATTTGGTTTCGCACGATATCAGCATCTTTAATTAGCAGTAACAGCTCGCGTGTATCAGTTCTCTTGGGGATACATAAATAATATTGCAGAGAAAAGTCGTTTACATCTTCCATTTTAAAGACGATTGAAATATCTGGTAGTTCTCGAAGTCTGTAATGAATTGAGTTATTCGTTTTACTTTATTGCGCTTTAAGTGTTTTTAAATCTTTGATTTGTTTTTGGTCTGAATTGAATCATTCCAACTTAGCTCTGAAATACTTATGGAATAGTGTGTAATATCAAGGAAGGTTTCAAAAATAAAGTAATACATCTTGGGGGGTCGGAGTGGCTAAGAGGTATAACGGCCCCCTCTAGTTCTAAAGGGACCGGGTTCGCGTCCAGTACAGGGAATATAATTGCTGAACATTCTTTTCAGAACCAGTAGTTCCTAATCCTAATGGTGTAATTACACCCTCCGCCATCTTCTGGGTAGTGAGATCGGATGTCTAGCCTTCTCGGACAGGGGCGAAAAAATAGGATGTCCCGTGTGCAAGTTGCGCACTTTAAAAATCCATCGACAGTTGGAAATCGTAAAGAGTAGGCCATACGGCCGCTGTTTTGGCAAAATTTAAAAGTTTGGAAAAATACCCACCACAAAAATATTTATAGCATGTGTGATTCCTGTATACTTCTTCTTCTCCCTCGTTCGTCCTGAAAAGGACGGTGGTTGCGTTGTGTCTCTTTACGCCTAAGCTGTGATATCTGCACCTTTCGGTCGACACATCCGACTTCTGCACGGCATTTTTTGAGGGACCGGGTTTGCCTTCCCATTGCGATCCGTACTCGCTCAGCCAGACTGCACTGCTGCAGACTGTTTCCAGGACCACCACGTGGAGGTGGAGTACGGTCTTGACCAGCTCTGGTTCGCTGGTCCTGATGCAAGCAGTCAAGCTATGGGTCGCTGACTGCATTCACTATTGCTGCATCTTTTGGTCCCATTCCTGTATACACACATTGGGATCCTCGTGTGTGCTACGGAGTTCGTGCACTGTGCTGAGATCCTCCTTGTGTGATTTAAAGGTGGAGATCGGAGCACTGATGGAGTTGTCGTGTGCAATGAATATGGTCCTTAAAACCAACCCAAACCAATACGTCTTACCAGGACAAACCAAAAAAAAAAAAAAATACAAAGAAAATTGCCCACCTTGCGGCCACAAGGCCTTCGTCGGGGAAAGGAAAGAAAGTGAGAACTAAGTTAGAAACATGAGACAAATAAAATAAATATACCTGTTAATGCCGCTTATCATGGATCGTGGGATCATCCCACACAGAACTAATATCAGTTAATTATCTAACTGTTGTCACAACAAAGGGTTGCGAGACAGCTACTGAACTAAAGAGAAATGGATGACAGTAAGGAAGAAATAAAGAATGGTATAAACATTCTAAAACATGGCAAAGCTGTAGGCTCGGGTGGCCTTTCAGCAGAAACCATCGAAGCTTACACTGACAACTCTATAGAGATTGTAGCCCTCTTCAGTCATAACTGACTTTGGGAATGCATCCCTGAGATGATAACCCTCAGCTGTTTTTTTTTTTTTTTTTTTTTTGCCTTGTGTTTTTTTCGGCGCGTTCTTTTCTCTTCTGCTTGTTGTGAGAGTTTCTTTTCGCCCAATCTGAGGTGGCGCCGTAGGGAGCATCGCCATTTGGTGCGATCGGCAGCTTCATCCTCCCAGGTTGCTGGATTTATATCCAGCGCCTTTATTTCTCTTTTTCATACGTCTTTGAACCTCAGCTACTAACTTTGACGGCGTGTTTCTCAAAACAGTGTGAAGTAGAGATGAAATAAAGCAGTGTTAAATTAAGGCGATGAATTGCTTAGCTACGGTAACCACCGCGATACCAGAGCTCATGATTGCTCTGGTACCGCCTTTCTGATAAACAGTGGGGTCGGGGCCGCTGCCTGCGGTGGCTGTATGCTTCCCAAGACGCGAAAAGGCAAAATAAAAAAGGTCATTTGATAATTGTATCCAATTCCGTGTTAAAATGTTACAACTTGCATTTTTATGAGCAGTTGGGTGACATTGGACGTGTTGGGCTATTTCGGTCAAATAAATACGTGCCAAGTGATCTAGTTGAAGTGTTAAGAGGCAATCTTCGAAATATCAAACGTGTATAGATCGTGTTGCAGTGTGGTTTGTTTGTCTGCGTTGTCATTAGTGAATTAGAAACTGCGACAGTAAGATCTGACAAAAACTACCTACCATATTCATTCATTTCATGCATTCGTTCATGTTCGTTTACTCTCCTAACGGAGCATAGAGGCACCACTGTAGTTGGTCCACTCGCAGGTAGCCTACACCAAGCATTCACTTGCTCTTGCAGGAGTGGTTTCTGTAGCAATTTCTTTTACATGATGAGGTTGCCAACGCCGGGGGGGACCCCCCACACACACACACTTTCACCATACCTGCCAATTAATGACATATAAAATGGAAGATTGCGACTAGGGTGCGTATTGTCCTCTTGTCAGTTTAACATAAAAGAAAAAAATATTAATGTAGAAGAAATGTCAGAACTAAACATCAGTGGAAATTCAGTAAACAAATTGTGGTATGAGGCTAAAATAGTTAGTTAGCTCTAAGCGAGCAAGATAAGTCATGAATATGGATTAGACATTAATAGGAAGACAAAAACTGTGATAGATACCGACGCAGATGAGATGCCAATTTTTATCCCTTCTTCTTCTTCCTCGTTCGTCTTACAAGGCAGTTTGCGTTGCACTATGTTGTCGGCCGCAGCGGCCCAGTACATCCATCGTTTGTAAATGTAATATTTATGGTTGTAACTTTAAATGTGAAATATCTATATTGCTCCTCTCTCTCCCTCTCTCTGTCTGTCTGTCTGTCTGTCTGTCTGTCTCTCTCTCTCTCTCTCTCTCTCTCTCTCTCTCTCTCTCTCTCTCTGTGCATGTATGTGTGAGTGAATGTACGTTTGCGTGCTTAATTATTGAATGTGATGATAATATTGATTACTTGTGATTGAAGTTAAAAATATTTTAATTTGACTTCGCTGTGGGAAGTGTATTATTGCGGGGCAGAAATGTAAAAAGGCTATAATTAATGCCTATTTCTTGACCCAGATGAAATAAAGATTTCGTTCGTTCGTTCGTTAACACGCATTTGTTTTGGACTGCTTCCCTAGCCTTTGGTTGTCCGTGACCTCCCTGCAAGGCAGCAGTTGTTTGTCATAAGTTGTCTCTCCTAGGACAGCTGTCTTTCCGGACTAACGAGTCTTTCCTACCTGGGTTTGTGTCAAGTCTTCCTTCTCTGCCCCATATTTAAATCTAAGAACAAATAGAAAGATACTGCAAAAGCAAGTCAGAAGTTTCTCATATCATCGACATATAATAACAGAGGATGACCACAGTCAAGCAGAAATTTTGAAGAGTATGAGCAACATTTCCTTTTTCGCTGGCAACGCCATCGTTTTAAGACAGTGCTACCTCTTTGGCTATTCCTCTTTTCTGTCTCATATAAACTCTTTACCCCTTCTTTCACTCTTAGCTCCTTGAGGATGTGGTTTCTGGTAGCCATGTATATCGATATTTATTTTGTAGCGCAAACTGCACCAATTGCCAGATTAACAAATTGAAAACACCTTCAGTGTTTTATGAAACCTCATTGATTTGTGTTAGCGCTGCAAAGTGCCAACACAAATTCTACTGCAGAGGCTAACTCACGCAAAAGCTGATGATGTAACGAAGAGCCGAGAAATTTAATAATGCCGTTGAACCCTGCTCCATTGGGGATGGCAACCTCATCGTGTAAAACAAATTGCTACATAAATCACCGCTGTCAGGGCTTCCTGTTGGAGGCCAGCGTCAATGGTGACTCCATGTTCCATAGGGAGTCAAAAGGGAAATTGAGCCCTGCAATTTAGGCGCGGCTTCACTTACTTCTGTCGTTGAGTTTAAGCTGACATTTTGCGCGGATTTGTCATACTCTGCATAGCTTAACGTCTGCAATTCAATGATCGGAGTGCAAAAGTGACGTGTAATAACGGTTCCGGGTGCCATTTTACGCCCAGTGGTTCTCGGTGCTGGAGCCATGGCGTTTATCCATTGCTATTGTTAGTCGTGTTCATTGTGCCGATCCCCATATATTCTGCCATAAGGTCAACGGTGCCATTTAGAACCTACATTCTGTTGCTACAAGTCAGCTGCTCTTGCTGAATTAGGTTGAACAGAAGGAAGAAAAAAAACAGTTGGCCGTGTTCGTTGGTAAGTTATTCGCCGGCGCCGTTAGGGTTAGGATTAAGATTAGGGTTCAGGGTTAGGTTTAGTAACCCTAAACCGTACCCCTTATAACTGCACTGCGTTCATGATTTTTTTTTAACTGATTTTTTTTTAAAATGAGGCCTTATCGAACCTTATGTCAACCGCTGACTTATTATTATTATTTTTTTTAAGGTAGATATCTTTTATTAAACAGCTGTTTTGGGGGTATATTTAAAAAAAAATTAACTTCACACTTCAAACAGTTCCACTTATAATGCATGTTAAATCAGCAACAAATATTTGACGAAAATCTGAATTCTCTTGAAAAAACGTCTGTTCTATAATCTGCTCAATATTCTTATTGACTTGTCCATGTTTGTTGAAGTTTTTGTGGTAAAAAGTTTTTTTTACGGGATGGGGTAACCAGCCCCATGCTGTGATAAACGAGCGCAAAGGCCTTATAGCTCTATCTTTTCCTACATCTCTCATATTGTATTTGTGTTCTGTCACCCCACATTTGCTATCCCATATTTGCTATTTCATTGTTGTGATTACTCGCGACCGGTATCTTGAGAACCACATTTGTTCTTTCATCGGGGGAAATAAAGTCCTTTGATTGAGTCCCCATACCTGACATTATCGTTTGAATCCCACATTGCATCGTGATAAATCTGGTGAAAACACATTTGGTCATCCCAATCAGACATCTGGGCATGCTGTAATTGCGGTGGACCATTGTTATCTTTGCGGCTAGCGACGGTTCGCCACATTGGACGCCCAAATTGGCCAGGTGAAAACGTCTCATGCTGTAATGGTGTTATCTTTGGTCGGCCGCTGTTCAGACAAGCGTTGCGTTACCACATTGGACGCCCAGCTTGGCCAGGTGAACAATAAACAATCAGAGAGTAAGGTGACAGCAATTTGACAGCACTTTTGCATTAGCCCGCCAATTATCTCCATACCTGTTTGTCAAAACACACCCACGTTTGGACTGACAGGGGACAAGAGCGATCCTGTGAATGAGTGACCAGAGGGGCTATTATGGATTGGTTGGTATGGGCGGAGCTGGATGTCGGATCCAAGAAACCCTCATTTGACTTCCAGAAATATAATACCGCGTAGCTTGCTAGAGGGAGCAGTTCAGTTTTTATATTGTGAGGCAGAGATACAATCCCTAAAACGCCTAGACTAAATACACGTGTTTATTCAGAGTGGATATAATTCAGTTCTGTGATGAATTGTGTTCTTAAAGGATTTTGCGAAGGGAAAAGAAGGTTAGTAGATCTTATACAGATTATTAATACATTTTCTTAATTTTTGTTTATTTTAACCTCACAGCTAAAATGTGCGAAAGATAGAGTTTCAAATAATTCTTTGCATAACTGATTAATAAAATCAGAAGATTTTCCTAGATGATGATAGGAGGTAATTAATAGTTCATACTTCACCTTCATCATCATCACAGTCTCCCATGCGCACACACTCTCATGCACAAGATATTTAACATCATTAGAATTGAAATCAGACTACTCAGAGAGAGATGAATAATGAGCAGTAGTATAAATGAAAGTCAACCAGTGATGTTAAATGTGAAAAACTTACGAAGACTTTTGTGTGTCTTCAGTTCATCAGAAGTCTGAGTCTACACGCAACGTGTCTGACGTCTAACCAGAAATAAGTTATCAAAAACATGGCTAGCAGAATTCGCCATAGGACATCTTTCATTCCTCAATTAAAAAGGAACATTGTCTCACCCACAAGTCAGAAGGTGGACGCAGCATTTTTCGTCACCATATACTGCTGGCTCACAAGTTCAATACATCGTTATCACAAGTTCAATACAGAGTCATCATAAATTCAAATCACTCGAAAGATCATTATTATCTGAAGTCAAGCTAAGGAGCTCAAAAGTGGATTCTCACATTTATACCAAGTGCAACACTCTTAAGCGCATTCTATGAAGCAGACTCTAAAATATATTTTATGAATCACGACTACATACGCAAGATTATGAGTCTTCACATCACTAACATTTCGTGAAGATATCCAGTCTGGCCAGTACCCTCGGGAGATTAGACAACAGCCTTTTTGTTCATGGGACAGCTATTAACTGTTGATCAACACTACAGAGATATACTCAAACAGTGAAGGAATATATACACTCGTACATAAATATCTCGTCAGCGTTCTCAGTGCGACAACAGTTTTCATCAGAACGTCCTCGGCTTAGAGATACCCCATTCGACATAACGTATAACAACTTGGGACATTTTATGCATACATGTGAATCCTCATATCAATGAGAAGCATTTAGAGACACACGGACTTTGTAGATTACTCACCATTTTGGTAACACGTATCATATCACATCATCATCATTTCGCTTTGCACCAGTTCATTCTTAATTAACTACTACTTAATTAACTGCAATTTTATTATCTCATCTGTGTGTTTTGTGTGAATCGTCTTTCACCATCATCACGTTCTAACCATTACTAACCCTATTTGTGTGGATATTTCATTAATAAACCCAACGATCGTTTGATCATTATCTAGTTTGTTAATGTATCACTCGTGCTGTCGGTGTTACATATTCACCTATAGGAACATTTCTCTACTCAGATGAGGTTGGGGGCTTTTTCTTTACGGGATCTAAGGGCAGAAGCTAAGGTCGTGGGGAAACAGAACTCTTTCCATAATTAATTAGAAAACACTGTCTAGTGGAAATCATTCGCATTCCTGTCTTCTTGTCCCTATCTCGAATAGGTCTTTATTCTTTCTTAACGAGCCAATTTCTAGAGACCGTATATCTAATATCTCATACGCTATTTGTGGCAAAAACTACTGTCGTAGTTGCCCCAATACGCACCACACGACACATGCACAACCCTCCTTAGTCGCTTTTTACGACATGCTTGGTAGGGTACAGTGATACTATTCTTTGCTCCCCTTTCGGGCCCCGGTAACACACGGGGGCTCAATATTAGCGATAGCTTTATGCCATTTTAGCATACATATTTTTTTTTCCTTTTAGGCTGTGTCTGGCTTCGGCATAAACTCAAGGTACATAGGGTTTATTAGAGGACATGACCGAATATAAACGACTTTGTGATCTGACTTAAAAATGTAGTTTGTAACAACACCTATCACCGTTCATTTCTCACTAATTATTATTCTTCTTCGCCGCCTGCACTCATATAATACCATATATTGCTGTCATATAGTTCGCGGTCTGTCTCAGGCTTCTTTCATCGCCATATAGCTTTTCCTTCAAAGGTGTTGGCCAGTATCATACTGCCAGTCTGCACCTCTCATGGAGGCGGTTATCGTTCTGTTATATCTGTCTGTGAGTGTTCTCAATGCCGTTTTTCTTTGAGGTCATTTTCACGGAAAGAGAAGAAAACTAAGAGGTAATAGAAAGAAAATCTAGGAATAAAAAGAAAATTGATGAAAGAGAACACAATTAGACAGCTAAAATATTTTGGCCATTTCAAAAGACATACATCTTGCCGAAGACCATAATAGAAGGCTGAGTTGAAGGCAAACGTGCAAGTGGAGCACGGCGCTGTTATATATAACTTTCCGTAACAATGTATTTGATCCGGTGAACAACAACAACAACAACAAAATGTTGCGATTACAGTTTTCGGAAATACATCTTAACATTTTAAAGTCCTATTCATTTTATTATGCTGTCAACATTCTTTGTTTTCACATTTCAGAATGTGGTGGACTATCACAGGGAACTTCGGTAATATTCTGCCCATCGATTGGTCCAAGTCGTACGCCAGAACCCTGCAGAATCGTGTACTTAACGTTGGAGAGAAAAAGGCGAGTTCATAGCACAGTGTGGTGTCAAACAGTTACTGTGTTATATTTGTCGAGAGCATGAAGATTGTTTTCATAGCATAGTCTAGTGTCAAACAGTTAATGTGTTATACTTGTCGAGAGCATGAAGATTGTGTTCATAGCATAGTCTAGTGTCAAACTGTTAATGTGTTATACTTGTCGAGAGCATGAAGGTTGTGTTCATAGCATAGTCTAGTGTCAAACTGTTAATGTGTTATACTTGTCGAGAGCATGAAGATTGTGTTCATAGCATAGTCTAGTGTCAAACTGTTAATGTGTTATACTTGTCGAGAGCATGAAGATTGTGTTCATAGCATAGTCTAGTGTCAAACTGTTAATGTGTTATACTTGTCTAGAGCATGAAGATTGTGTTCATAGCATAGTCTAGTGTCAAACAGTTTATATGTTATACTTGTTGAGAGCATTCTGTTTTCATGTCTTTCTCTGTGTGTTTGTGTGCGTGTCTGACTTAGCCTTAACCCACTTTCTTTCTGTCAAGACGTGAGTTGACTCAAACTGTAACGAAATCTTCAGATCAGCATAACAACATCGCTTCGCGTGTCAAATATCTGTTTCTCATGCCTGAGCTATGTGTTCCTCTTTCTCTTTGTAAGAACTTCATCGCCGTTCCCCTTTTTGCTTTTAATGGAGCATGGATCCACCACTGCAGCTGCCCACCCCTTTGTAGGAAGTCTATACCAAAGCATTCAAGTGCTCTTACAGCGGGTAGCGGGTAGCTTCTGTAGTAATTTGTTTTACGTACATGGTGATATTGCCAGCTGGACGCAGAACCTTATTCTGACATGTCTAAGTGAGCAGTAGCCATATTCTTTTGTCGAGAACTACAAGGAACTGCCCCGCGAACTACAAGGAACTGCCCCAAGAACTACAAGGAACTGCCCCAAGAACTACACAGAACTGCCATGAGAACTACAAGGAACTGCCAAAAGAACTACGAGGAACTGCTCTGGGAACTACAAGGAACTGCCCCGAGAACTACAAGGAACTGTTAAAAAACTGACATTGAATATAAATGAAGTTGTAACTTTATTAGAGACCATTGCATCTGTCCTGTAGTCTCTGTCTCTTTGAGAGAGAGAGAAGAAACACCCGTGGACTGGAAGGGAGAATGTCTGGTCAAGTTGCCACGAAAGGGGTGTTTGCCAGAGTTCAGACAAAGAAGAAAAATGTTGCGATCACTGTCCCAGGGAAGACATAACAGAGATTATTCATTACAGAAGAGTACTCTGGCAAATATCCCTTTCGTGGCACCTTGACCAGACATTCTTCCTACAAGTCCACGGGTGTTTCTTCTCTCTCCCGAGTTTTATAAATAATTTATATAATATCTTTGTAAAGGAATAAATGTATGCTTTGATGGCCTCTGTAGGAATGCCATTTTGGGCCAGCAGTGTTTTTTTTAACTCTCAGAAACGTTATGGTTTTGATATTACTAATTTATTTATTTTTTCTTTCATAGTTAGCTATTTAAATTTTACAATTTTTTAGAATTTATTTAGTCCTGAACCAAATTTTCTTCTGGTCATGACGTATGAAACAATATGTATTTATCAATAAAAGTGCTTATATATATTGAATAATCAAAATGAAAATTTTGTACATAGATATATCGTTACATTGGTTAATATTAACACTAATTACAGTGTCTTTGGAAAACTAGCACTGGATGTCTAGTCGGGGTGGTGTCATCATACCCGATCTCTGTTTACAATAGTCATTGTCTTTGAAATATGGAACTGAGGTATAGTTTTTATACACCAGGATTTTGTTTATTTATTTTAATGTGAAAAAATTTGATGAATCCACAGCAGGCCAGGTTTTCAACTTATCTGGCCTGTGACGATGCAGTAAAGAATTCAAGTGGCCCACTCCTCACAGGTGCTGGAGTAAAATGGTAGGCTTCTTAGGCATCCACTCTTGGACCTCTTCAAAGCATCTGGCACTAGCGCAGTGCCAGACCAGAAACTCACAATTCAAATTTGAAAACACAGTTACGTTGTACTAGCAAAACTCAGCTGAGCTGCTGGCTAGACTATGGCGTCCCACTGGTAATATATAATTTTCATGGACGTCACAGTTCTACATTAACGATCTGTGTATATGGACAGTCTTTAACAAAATGGCACCTGCCTCTACTTTTTTTCTATAATATGAACGCTTTCGTCCAATCAGCGGACTTCCCCTCTACCGTTCAAATATTTAAACTACAATGTCCAATTTAGGTCCAGTTTCTGTCTAGTGTGTAATATATTTATGTCGGTCTGTCCGTCCTAACTTGGTTTTTCCCAAAATTACACTTGGTTTTAGACGAAACTACAAAAAAACTACACAAATTTTCCCCCACTTACTTATACGATTTCGAGGCAAAGTTATTTTTAGCTTCTACACTCCCTTTTTTGCCCCTTGTCCACATGCAGTTTGTTTTTCTGCGTTAGGCTCAAGGACGCATCAAAAGTGATTTTTGTGAGAAGTATGCACAAATATGACAATCCCCAGAGCTATGCCAGTGGGAGTTTTACTCCTGGTAGGTTCAACCAAGCTGGACTGGTCTGTGTGGGTAGGGGTCAGACAAAAGCTGGTACCCTGGTCCTCCAGGTTGGGGGTTTTAGCATAGGGCTGACACCCCTGTCTATGTAAAAAAAATAATGAAGTTACGGAAACAACATCAAATGAACAAACTTTGCTGCGGGATGGACATTCGGAGTCTGTGGCTCGTATGACTGTCAGTGGTGAAAGCCGAAAGGAAGCCACTGACATGAAAACGGATGTCCTGACCGCAAAACAGGATACAAGAATAGGATTTTGGAATGTCAGGACAATGTACGAGACAGGTAAACTAAGACAGGTCACGGCAGAAATGAGAAACTATAGGTTACACATCCTGGGGATAAGCGAGAGCAGATGGACAGGGGCAAGAAAAGTTAAAACAGCAACAGGAGAAACAGTACTTTACTCTGGCAGAGAGGATGGACAGCACAGTGAAGGCGTAGCCATTATTCTACAGAAAGGGATAGAAAGGACATTACTGGAATGGAAACCCATCAACAACAGACTGATACGATTGAGATTGAGAGGGAGATTCACCAACACTACAATAATACAATGCTACGCACCAACGAATGATAGCGATGAGGAGGTCAAGGATGAATTCTATCAACAACTGCAGAAAGAAATGGAGGACACACCTAGATATGATCTTGTTATAGTAATGGGAGACCTCAATGCGAAAGTTGGTACACACAATACATATAATGAAAGAACAATGGGGAAATGCGGCAGCGGAATAGCAAACGAAAATGGGGATAAGCTAATAAGTTTCTGTAGCATTAACAACCTGGTCATTGGAGGAACACTTTTCCCACATAAGGAAATTCACAAGTTAACATGGGAATCACCAAATGGTCGGGACAGAAACCAGATAGACCACATCATGGTTAACGGTAGATGGAGACATGCATTACAAGATGTGAAGGTAAGAAGAGGTGCAGATGTGGGAAGCGATCACCATTTAGTAGTTGCAAAACTGAAAGTGAAACTAAGAAGGGCTGGACCAACTGTAACTACACAGAAAAGGTTTGACATCAGCAAATTGAAGGACCCCCTTACCAGAAAAGCTTTTGCGGCCAACATTAAGAAACGATATCAATTTGCCAAAAGCCAGGAAAAGACATTGACTGATGATATAGACCAGAATTTTAACACCATTTCAACAATATATAAGGAAAGTAGCAAATCATGCTTAGGATTCCAGGAAAGGAAGAAGCAAGACTGGATAACACCAGAAACACTAAACACCATAAAGATGAGAAAGGAAATGAAAAGAAAGAAAACAGAAGCGAAGTCCCCCAGGTTAAAGCAACTATATAGCGAACAGTACAGTCAACTGGACAGGGAAGTTAAACGCCAAACCCGAGCCAACAAAAGGAATTTCCTAGACGATCTTGCAAAACAGGCAGAAGAGGCAGCACTGAGAAATGAACAAAGCACAGTATACAAAATAACTAAATTCATCAGCGGAAAACAAGGTGCAAACAGTATTACATTAGTAAGAGATAAGCAAGGAAATCTCATTAAGACAGCAGAGGGACAGGAAACAAGATGGGCAGAGCACTTCAGAGAAACTCTGAACAAGGAAATACCAAAGACACAATTGAATGTTCCTGAGGCTGAAAACGATCTAGATGTAAATACAGACATTCCACGAAAAGAAGAAATCATCACAGCAATCAAAGGGTTAAAGAATGGTAAAGCTCCGGGCCATGATAACTTAAATGCAGAGCTATTTAAGACAGACCCTGAGCTAGCAGCAGAACTATTAGAACCACTATTTGCACAAGTGTGGAAAACGGGGACAACACCATCAGAGTGGAACAAAGGAATAATTGTCAAATTGCCCAAGAAGGGAGATCTTTCAGACTGCAATAATTGGAGAGGAATCACTCTTCTCTCAGTTCCCAGCAAAATACTAGGCAGGATAATTATACAGAGAATTTCAAAGGCAGTAGACTACAAACTGAGGAAAGAACAAGCAGGATTTAGAAAGAACAGAAGATGTGTAGACCATATATTCACTCTCAGGAACATTATAGAGCAGTGCTCAGAATGGCAAAGACAGCTTTACATAAATTTTGTTGATTTTGAAAAGGCTTTTGACAGCATACATAGGGACAGTCTATGGAAAATACTGAGGGCTTATGGAATTCCAAGCTGCATAGTGTCAATCATAAAAAGCCTCTATGCCAACTTTACGTGTAGTGTTGGGCAGAGCAACCTAACCTTCGAGGTGAAGACAGGAGTACGACAGGGATGCCCCTTATCAACCACTCTATTTTTAACAGTCATAGACTGGGTGATGCGCCAGACAACAGAGGGCAGTCCAAGAGGAATAAGATGGACTACATTTTCAACATTGGAAGATCTGGAATATGCAGATGACATTGCACTGCTGGCACATTCACATCAACACATCCAGGAAAAAACGGATAGACTTAATAAATTTAGCCAGCAGGTGGGCTTGAACATCAATTTAAAGAAGTCTGAGGTCATGACGCTCAATGTGAGCAACCCTGAGCCCATATCAGTAAGGAATCAGCAACTGGTACAGACAGATACCTTCACATACCTAGGAAGCATAGTAACACCAGATGGTGGGGCAGGCAAAGACATCAACATCAGAATGAATAAGGCAAGAACAGCCTTCTTTAGCCTAAATAACATCTGGAAGTCCTCCCAATACAGCACAAGCACAAAATTAAGATTATACCAGAGGTGCGTGCTTTCTGTGCTTCTCTATGGTGCGGAATGCTGGAGAGTCACAGAGAAGGAAATGTCAAAATTGTCCTCTTTTCACACAACATGCCTAAGAAAAATTCACCGAATCTTTTGGCCGAATACCATCACCAACCAAGATCTGCTTACTCGTAGCAAGCAAGAGGACATGCATACCATCATAGCTGGCAGACGCTGGAGCTGGGTTGGTCATGTCCTCAGAAGAGACCCCGATGCCATCACAAGAACAGCTATGCTTTGGACCCCTGAAGGAAAGCGAAAGAGAGGCCGACCAAAAACAACTTGGCGGAGGACTGTGGAGGCTGAGATGCAAAAAATAAACCAGAGTTGGGGCACTGTACGAAGGATGGCCACCGACCGTGCAAAGTGGAATCAATTTGTTGTTGCCCTACAAGACACCATTAGGCGTGATGGCCACTGACTGCTTTGACGGTCGGTGGTTAAGGATCGAAGAAGAAAAGAAAGATGCACAAATAACTGTCTGCTAGTCTGTATTGAACAATACAGTCTTTCGTCAATATCTTCCGTGTTATCTGTCCATCTGTGTAATTAAAAGTATATTATTTCTCAGGTAAAGATGGGCTATCAAACTAGCTAGTTTTTATTCTCCTAAACTTATTATTAAGAAAAAACCTACTTTTTTCAAGGTTAGTTTTGAAATTTGTTTTTGTACCTTCGTTCACGGCGTTTGCCGCTATATTCAAACTAAAACGACTATTTACCGCAGAACGTCCAAGATACGTCTGTTTCTGACAAGAGCTAAGGTCGTTTTTCCGTCCAATTCCTTACTAGTCAACTAGTGGCGTAATTTTTTCTTTAAAAACTACAAATTGCGTCTTCTAGACTTTAGATTCAAACACGTGTTCAGACCGTCGCATTTTTTTCTTTTATCTCCGTTTCTACCCCGTCTAAAAGGATAGGCCGTTAGTTTGCATGTTCTAACTAGTTAGTTTTCAATGGCGTTAGAAAACGCTGGCGTGGGCGAGAATGTATCAGCGTATCTTACCTATATTTTTATCCCTACATGTTATTTTACCTGTTATCTTTATAAATGGAGGAATTTTAACGTTGCATCACTGTAATTTCACAACAGCTTGTAACTCCTTCTCTGCTGGCTGGATACATGGTAGATCTTGTGGAGATCTTCTAATCTATTTGGACGTTTCCCGAAATGTTCCGTAGCCGCTTGTAGTCGCCGGTCTTCGCTGAAGAGACAAGGAAAGAATAGGACGATTGCGCTTTCAGGCATGTCGTACTAGGCGACTAAACTGAGGGTTTTTGTTGTTGTTGTTGTTGCGTGGGGCTGGCAATCTTATCATGTAACACATATTGCCACAGAAACCACAACTGCCAGAACATGTAACTACTTTGTGTAGGCTTCCTGTAGGACGATGTGCAGGTTTCCTGTAGGACGATGTGCAGGCTTCCTGTAGGACGATGTGCAGGCTTCCTGTAGGACGATGTGCAGGCTTCCTGTAGGACGATGTGCAGGCTTCCGGTAGGACGATGTGCAGGCTTCCTGTAGGACGATGTGTAGGCTTCCTGTAGGACGATGTGTAGGCTTCCTGTAGGACGATGTGTAGGCTTCCTGTAGGACGATGTGCAGGCTTCCTGTAGGACGATGTGCAGGCTTCCTGTAGGACGATGTGCAGGCTTCCGGTAGGACGATGTGCAGGCTTCCTGTAGGACGATGTGTAGGCTTCCTGTAGGACGATGTGCAGGCTTCCTGTAGGACGATGTGTAGGCTTCCTGTAGGACGATGTGTAGGCTTCCTGTAGGACGATGTGTAGGCTTCCTGTAGGACGATGTGTAGGCTTCCTGTAGGACGATGTGCAGGCTTCCTGTAGGACGATGTGCAGGCTTCCTGTAGGACGATGTGTAGGCTTCCTGTAGGACGATGTGCAGGCTTCCGGTAGGATGATGTGCAGGCTTCCTGTAGGACGATGTGTAGGCTTCCTGTAGGACGATGTGCAGGCTTCCTGTAGGACGATGTGTAGGCTTCCTGTAGGACGATGTGTAGGCTTCCTGTAGGACGATGTGTAGGCTTCCTGTAGGACGATGTGTAGGCTTCCTGTAGGACGATGTGCAGGCTTCCTGTAGGACGATGTGTAGGCTTCCTGTAGGATGATGTGCAGGCTTCCTGTAGGACGATGTGCAGGCTTCCTGCAGGACGATGTGCAGTGTTGGATAGACAAACCCAAGCAGATCATGTTTTTTTTGTTTTTTTTTTTCAGTAATCATAGTAACGCCAAGATTTAGATTCCGCATCGCTTCCTTTCTGTTCTGCTTAAACATTTTCATTTATTTGAGATCGAAAGGCACTTTTTTGTTCGGATTAGCGCATAATCGGATAAACATAATTGGAACTTTTCGCAAACTTGTATCAGACCCGACATCCAAGTCCTGCACACGGCTGTTTGCGAGCGATCTTTTAGTTATTTCCACTTTTTCCCCGACCGCGCTATTTATAGCCCACTTGACATAGGTCACATGGTCAGCTTCCTAATGGGAAAAACATGTGGCGATGTTTACTTTTGATAGGGCTTAATTAATGCTTTTAGGCTACTTTTTTATTATAAATACCGGCTTTAATTTTGCGTAAAGCTAGACTAGAAATGTTAGAGTAAATTTTAGAACAAGAACAAAAATTTTATTACAATTAGAACAGAAGATATAATAGTCTGAAATAGTGTAAAATTTACGTTTTTTTAATATTTTGTTATGGTTTGTTTATAATGCAATTTTCACTAAATCGGTCACAATCAACATGCATAACGAATTACAGAAATCAAAAGTAGAAAACCTGCAGAAAATGGATATCAAAGATTTGTTTTGGTTTCATGCGTCAAACATTAATTATTGAAAGTTTAAATTGCAAGTCCACATTTATTACCTTAAAATAACACACCCAATTGTCCCCAAAACATGTTTGAATTGCTTTTATGCTACTTTATTATTATAAATACCGGCTTTAATTTTGCGTAAAGCTAGACTAGAAATGTTAGAGTAAATTTTAGAACAAGAACAAACATTTTATCACAATTAGAACAGAAGATATAATAGTCTGAAATAGTGTAAAATTTACGTTTTTTTTTTTTTACATTTTGTTATGGTTTGTTTCTAATTCAATTTACACTAAAACGGTCACAATCAACATGCATAACAAATTACAGAAATCAAAAGTAGAAAACCTGCAGAAAATGGATATCAAAGTTTTGTTTTGGTTTCATGCGTCAAACATTAATTATTGAAAGTTTAAATTGCAAGTCCACATTTATTACCTTAAAATAACACACCCAATTGTCCCCAAAACATGTTTGAATTGCTTTTATGCTACTTTATTATTATAAATACCGGCTTTAATTTTGCGTAAAGCTAGACTAGAAATGTTAGAGTAAATTTTAGAACAAGAACAAACATTTTATCACAATTAGAACAGAAGATATAATAGTCTGAAATAGTGTAAAATTTACGGTTTTTTTTTTACATTTTGTTATGGTTTGTTTCTAATTCAATTTACACTAAAACGGTCACAATCAACATGCATAACAAATTACAGAAATCAAAAGTAGAAAACCTGCAGAAAATGGATATCAAAGTTTTGTTTTGGTTTCATGCGTCAAACATTAATTATTGAAAGTTTAAATTGCATGTCCACATTTATAACCTTAAAATAACACACCCAATTGTCCCCAGAACACGAGAGCTAACAATTATCTCAATCATACATCATGAGTTCTGATCCAGTCTGCGCAATGTTTTTCTAATATGTGCAGTTTATGAATTGTCTTACTAGGGAATAGCTTTCTGAACAAAGACATATAAGTCTCTATCGATGCTGTTATTGATTCTTTACTAATTGGTTTACTGTGTGATATTTTGTTGTGTACTTTCTCAAATGCTTCTTTCAGTGAGTTGAATTGTTCTTGGGCAATAAAAGCTATGTTAGTTATATCTTGTTTGTCTGTAATTTTCAGTGTTTGTGTAATGATTGCTCTTGTAAGATCTTTATAAACTTTTTGTGTGAGATATCTGTGGCAGTGATTCCCTATAAATGCTCTGCTATTATAAGCCTGTTGTATGATTTTGTGTTTGGCTAGTACCTTGTCCATGTGTGAGCAAACTGGACCAGACCTAGTACACAGATCTTGAAACTGAAGTTTGGCCAGCGCATCTTGTGCATTTTCAAGTCTAACTTTAAAATTATCTGTCTCCTCCTTATCCTCACAAAGTTCAATACCTACCTGAAAAATTCAATTTTAGCTCCTAATTCTTCTGCCTATTTCCAGTTCCTACTAAATCTCTTCAAGTTCTTAAAAGTACTAATGTTTGCATGTATCTCTTGCGAATTCTCAAATATCTTTGCGTCTATTGTATCAGCTACCTGTTCTAGAAGTCTGTGGTGTTTCAAAACAATGCCTAATAAAATATGAAGGTAAGGAGGAGCTACATTTTCAATTTCAATCTCTAACATTGGTTTGTGTAAACAATTATGGTAATGTGCCACTTGCCTTTTATTCCCTTTCCCATATTTCATATATCTATTGTAATCTCTTATCAACATGGCCAAACTTCTTGGTTTGCAAGTTGTATGCTCTCTGGATGTCTTTGATGAAAATGTTTGGTTTGTCTGGAGCTCAAGGAATATACCCATGTCTGTGGTGTCTCCAGCAAAACAAGGAAATAATCCCCGAATAAGAAAACAATAACTTGTTTACCATCCCACTCTAAATATTTTAGTGACTCTATCTGAGCTTTCATGCCATTCATAAATATTTCTAAATTATCATATGTATCTCTGACTCTAGCCATTGATAAAAGGATGGTATTAGATTTAGAATTTGGTTTCTCTAAATTTACTACCTGCATTGTAACTTTGAATGAAAGAAGATATACAAACAGTTACTTAGAATTCGCTGGCAGCCGTCGTGTGCACAGGATTGTCTACCAAAGAACACCAATGGAACAGTCCTTATCTCACACACAATTAAAAAAAAAATTCATATTATAAATAGAAGATTAACAAGACTTGAAAGATAGATCAAATTATGTGGAAGTAATCTATCTATAGCTTTACATGTTTTCTGACGCTTATATACGTAGCTAAATATCATTATAAATGAATGAAAATGCAAAAACAGATGGTGCTTTACAAAAAGTTATTTTTTTACTACCTTATTTAAGATTTGTGGGTATCAGGAATGCGTTTAAAGGGATTTAAATGCTATAAAATCTGGTGACAATATGCTTGTTCTTGTAATGCCACACTCACAAAACTGACTACCACACATTCTCAAGATATGAAACCAAAAAAAAAAAGTATGTGGAAATAATCTTTAGCTTCCCTTCGAGAAGTCTTTATAATTATAAACTCAAACGAATGGGCCGATTTTTAGATATTAAATTAATAAAAAGATTACTTATTTTATGAATTTCCTTAAATGATGACGCTGTTTTCAAAAGTCTGTAACTCCGTCAAAACTAATTTCAAACAAATAAAAATGCAATCAAAAAATAGAACACAGAACAAAGTTATAGTACACAAAAGAATTTTAGCGCTGTGTTTATCCAGAACGAGTGTGTAATGATTTATATTTTACTGATTTTACTCACACATCAGCTGATTTTCCCCGCCAAAAACTAAAATAGTCTTTTACGGTGCACACAAAATTTTATACCCGGTGTCAGAATTCCTGTCACCGAAACTAAAAGAGCGCTCTGGTATAGGGCACAAACAGCCGTGTGCAAGGCGATGACTAAACAGAAGAGGTTTTAGTGTAAGCTTGTTCCAGATGGCGTCGATGTTTGAAGCTGTTTACGTTAAATGGGTATTGAGAGGAAGTGGCGATAGAATTACATCTTGTCGGGGATGTCTCTTGCTTTGTGCGTGTTACATGCCGGAGTGGAATTGTTTGTTTTTTAGGGGGATGGCGGAATTCAGGGCGTGGTTGGAAGAAATAGGAAAGGATGAAACATATCTGGTTTCAGTTCACTTCAGTTATGTATGAAATAATGATGTCCGGGGGGGGGGGGGGGGGGGGGGGGGGGGGGGGGGGGGGGGGGGGGGGGGGGGGGGGGGGGGGGGAGGGGGGGGGGGGGGGGGGGGGGGGGGGGGGGGGGGGGGGGGGGGGGGGGGGGGGGGGGGGGGGGGGGGGGGGGGGGGGGGGGGGGGGGGGGGGGGGGGGGAGGGGGGGGGGGGGGCGGGGGGGGAGGGGGGGGGGGGGGGGGGGGGGGGGCGGGGGGGGGGGGGTGGGGGGGGGGGGGGGGGGGGGGGGGGGTGGGCGGGGGGGAGGGGGGGGAGGGGGGGGGGGGGGAGAGAAGAGAATGGGCGTAAAAAGAGAAGCAATGTACGAAGTTTATATATATATACATACAGTGTCCGATTGGATAAGCAGTTAGAGCGCTTGCCTATCGCGGTAAAGTTACTGGGTTCCGGGGTCGAAACATGGTAGCGTTACGCTCCAATTTACCCAGCTGTACATGGATACCTGACTCGACTCATAAATTAGGTAAGGCAAAGGCAGCGAGGAGGTGAACTGGGTATACCTTCCCCTTCCCCCGATAGCACTAGACTTAGTATAGTGAAGTCACTAACATTTCACTCCCCTACGTCAGTATATGATATGGGACTACCTTATATATATATATTATCTGTAACATAAGTAAAATATATTTTACAACGATGTAGGACTTGTCAGCGCATTAACCACGCAACGGACAGCAACGGAATTGGGAAGAAAGAAAAAGCGAGGACTGTGGAAGACGGTACACATTTTACTCTGCCCTCCTTATCTCGGCATGTTCTAGAATGCAGGAATGTTTTAAACAGGTATCAGAAGGAAGTTAGCGGCCGCTTCTGATGCACGTTGCAGATTTAGAAAATATCGGGCAGTGACTGTTATACTTCCAGTCTGATTCTCGCTCTCTTTCCACATGTTTGTGGGCGTTTGCCGTTTTGAACGTCCGAGCTAATCGGATTTGGTGTCTTGTGTTATGCACGTTCAACCTTTGGGGATAACACCACGAGAAGGTAATAATTTCCTCTGCTTCAGCAAATATTTTGTGTTCAGACGCCGTGTTTTGGTATTTACTTGCGTGTGAATTTGACACGGTAAATATAAGTTTGGTAGTACAGCCATAATGTTAAAAAATACCGTGGACAGTCAAAAAGAGTAATGAGGATGTCCTGAAAGAGGCCAATACACAAAGGAAACTTATTTCACAAGTTAGAAAGAAGCTATCCACTTTTTTGGGGCATGTTATGAGAAGAGGAAAGCTGGAATATATCGTAACAACAGGTAAGATTGAAGAAAAAAGAGACAGGGGAAGACAAAGAGACTGGAATGTTCGGACATTAAACGAACAAGGGAAAGTGGCACAAGTAGCAGCAGAAATGAAGGAATATAAAATCGAGGTTCTGGGAATGTGTAAAACAAAGTGGAAGGGGGTAGACAAGAAGAAACTCATCACAGGTGAATTGGTGCTGTCCTCGGGACATGAAGACGAAAGTTCACACCACAGTGAAGAGGTAGCTCTTATGTTATCTAAAGAAGCACAGAAAGCACTCATTGAATGGGAAGCTGTTGGACCCAGAATAATAACAGCTACTTTTAAAACAGCTAAAAAGAAAATAAATGTAAATGTCATCCGATGTTATGCACCAACTAATGACAAAGAAGATTCTGTGAAAGAAACATTTTATACTAGACTAAAGGAAATTATGGAAAAAGTAAAAAGAAGAGACATCACAATTTTGATGGGTGACATGAATGCAACGATAGGTACAGTCAACACCGGCTTTGAAGAAGTCATGGGAAAACATGGGCTAGGAATAATGAATGAAAATGGGGAACTATTCTCAAACTTCTGTGCTTCAAATCAACTTGCTATAGGAGGAAGCATGTTTCCACGTAAGAGAATACACCAGGCAACATGGATATCACCAGACCATAGAACAGAAAATCAGATTGATCATATATGCATAAAGAAGAAGTTCAGATCATCATTGCAGGATGTAAAGGTATTTAGAGGAGCAGATGTGGCATCAGATCACCACCTTCTGATAGCCAAAGTAAAAATGAAACTCAAGAGATATGCAACAATGCAAAATTATAGACAACAATTTAATGTAGGACATCTAAGAAACAAGAGACAAATTTGCGGTGACAATATCCAACAAATTCCAAGTGCTCCAACAGCTGGAAGATGTAGAGAATACATAAGACTGTTGGCAGCAAATCAAAACTGTATGGAATGAGACATGTGAAGAAATACTGGGGAAAGGGGAACGACAACAAAAAAGCATGGATAACAACAGAAACCATCAATAAGATAAAAGACAGAAAAAACAAAAAAGCAGATTTAAACACAAGCAAAACCAGAAGTTCCAAAGCCACGGCTCAATAAGTGTACACAGAAGCAAACAAAGAAGTAAAAAGAAGTATCAAAAGAGACAAGAGGAAGTATATTGAGGAGTTGGCAAGAGAGGCAGAAGATGCTGCAGCCAAAGGAAATATGAGAGAACTGTATAGCAGCACAAAGAAGCTAACAGGGAAATACAAGCAAACAAGTTGCCTCATAAAAGACACGAATGGAAAACTGCTCAGCAATATACAAGAGCAAATGAAGAGGTGGACAGAATATTTTAAGGACCTTCTCAATAGACCAGCTCCACAACCCCCCCCCCCCGCCCCCCCCCCCCACCCCCCACCCCACCGACATCCAGCCAGCAGAAGAAGAGCTACAAATTAACGGTGAAAGACCAACGGAGGAAGAAATAAAGAAAGCCATAAAGCTTCTAAGAGATGGAAAAGCGTCTGGACCTGATGGCATTCCAGCAAAGGCAATCAAAGCAGATATCGACATGGCTACAGAAATGTTATATAAATTACTTGGTAAAGTCTGGGAAAAGGAAGAGATACCAGCAGAATGGAAGGAAGGATATCTGGTTAAGTTGCCTAAGAAGGGAAATTTACAGGAGTGCACAAATTATAGAGGAATAATGTTACTATCAGTGCCAGGAAAAGTATTAAACAGGATTATCCTTGAGAGATTAAAAGAGTCCATAGACAAGAAACTGAGAGATGAACAAGCAGGTTTTCGACAAAACAGATCATGTACAGACCAGATAGCCGCTTTGAGAATAGTAGTTGAACAAAGTCTGGAATGGAATTCACCACTATACCTCGGATTTGTGGACTACGAAAAGTCATTTGACAATGTAGACAGAGAATCACTTTGGAAATTGATGAGGCATTATGGAGTTCCCCTGAAGATCATTAATTTAATAAAGAAAACTTATGAAGACATGACATGCAGAGTTCTTCACGAAGGACAGCTTACAGAACCGTTTGGGATAAGAACAGGAGTGCGACAGGGATGCCTCTTGTCTCCATTTAATTTCTTACTAGTAATAGACTGGGTTATGAGATCATCGACA
>JAMPIV010003840.1:260000-362807 GCA_024509875.1 Oreohelix idahoensis
GTGTGTGTGTGTGTGAGAACAAAATAATCTTAATATGGTAATAAAAAGTCAAAATCACGTAATAGATGGTTGCACTACAGATATGTTATGCCCTCCCGCTTGAGGTACCAATGCGCGCAGGCCCGTCGTCCTGATGGGAAGTATGACATCAGCAAACCATAGCCAAGATGGCCACCCCCTTGGAAGCATGCACGAGAGAAGAGCAGCGTGCAGTTATCCATATTTTGGGTAGTGAGGGTGAGAAACCAGCAGACATTCATCGAAGGATGAAGAGGCAGTATGGGGGGATGCTTGTGTGTCGCTTCAGCAGGTTTATGTGTGGCACAGGAAGTTTAAAAGTGGGGTGTCAACTGTGACTGATGCAGCTCGCTCCAGCCAGCCTCACACTGCGACTACGCCTGATGCTATCGCTGCAGTGGAACGAGTGATACGGGAAAACCGGCGGGTAACAATCGACGAGGTGGCTGGAGAATTGAAGACCAGTCATGGCTCGGCGCACCCCATCATTCACGGCGTGCTGCAGTACCACAAAGTCTCCGCTAGGTGGGTACCAAAACAATTCACCCCCGAACTGAAAGAACGTCGTGTGGATGTTTGTGAAACACCGTTACAACGTTATGAAGCTTAAGGAGATGGCTTTCTACACAGTATGGTCACTGGTGACGAATGCTGGGTCCACTACTTAAAGCCAGAGACTAAGCGAGCCAGCATGGAGTGGCGACATTCATCATCGCCGAAAGCAAAGAAGTTCCGTACAACACGCCGGCCAGCAAATTGATGCTCATGCTTATCTGGGACTGTAACAGCCCAATCCTGGAACATTACATGCCCAGGGGACTCACTATCAACAGCGAATCATACGGTAATCTGCTTCAGAACCACTTGAAACCTGCAATCAGGTCAAAACGTCGTGGCTTGCTCAGTTCTGGTGTGTTGTTACATTGGGCTTATCATGCTGATAACACGCGGCTGCACACAGCTCGTGCGACAGTAACGAAAATCATGAATCTGCATTTGGAGTGTCTTCCACATCCTGCATATTCACTGGACCTCGCACCGAGTGATTATTGTGTTTGGACCCCTCAAGGAGGCACTCGGTGGCAAGAAGTTCAGTGCGGACGATGAGGTGAAAGAGGCGTTGCATACGTGGTGGCTGCGCAATCAGTCAGAAGAGTTTTTTTCTCGCGGAATCCAGGCATTAGTGAAGTGCTGGCACACCTGCATTGAACATGGTGGGGACTATGTTGAAAAGTGATTAAGTGCTTTCATTCCTATTTGAGCATATTCTGTTAATAAAAAAATATTGAGGTTACTTTTTGACTCCTCGTAATTTCTTCCTTTTTTCTCTCCCTTCATCGCCTAGAGATCTACCAAACCTGTGATCTATCGGTAGATTCTAGTTGGCCGTTTGTTGGCTTTTGATATAAGACATTAATCACCAAATGCTGAACTACATATAATGTAGGGGCATTACTAAATGTAACATTGTGACATTGAGGTACATGCTTGGAGTGCTGTCGATTAAATCCAGATATGCGATGGCCCAAGCAAAAACCTATATGCGAGTATCCGCAGACAAACGGCACCCTCTGCATGGTAACATAGCTGACATTAAGGGAGCAAGAATAAAGAAAGGGATGTCATGGATGGCACAGGCAGAGACAACGATCAAGCAGGTGGCCACAGTTGACAATAAATTCAAGGGGGAAGAATGGAGTATGTCAGATGAGAACTGGATTAACTACCAGCAGGTCATCATCAGCCTTGGCAGAGAGTGTAGAAATTGGGGGAAATGGAAAAGCAGAATTGGAAATTAATCAACTGATACATGATCATTCCGGGGATAATGATGCCATTGTGTATACAGATGGGTCTGAGATCCGTGGTGAGAAATCTGGTTGGGGCTTCTCTGCTCGGGTACAGGGCAGAATCGTCGCCGTGGATAGCGGGGCTTACATGATAGCAACTTCCAGCATGAGAATGGAGGTCGAGGCTGTTACTGCAGCCTTAAGCTGGATAACTGAAACTTCTTTAACAAAGGCTATCATTGTGTCAGACTCTCAGTCTATGCTTTGGGAGGTTCGAGGTGGTTGGTTGCGGCATGAATGGAAAACATTCATAGAAGCTTCCAGTCTACAAGAGCTGGTGTGGATATACTGTCCTGGTCTTGCTGGGGTATGTGGTAATGAAAGAGCTGACAGACTAGCATCAAGAGCACCCATAGTGGGGACACTAGATATGGATAAGTGAGATATACTAAGAACAATTAATGATCGCCTGTTAGAGAATGACACTGCAATAGATGAATCATCAAGGTTAAGACTGTTGGAATTTGGCATCAAACGTAAAGCTAGTAGAGATAGATGTATGAGAGGATGCATCCGTCGTGTATACAACTAGCGAGCTACAGGAACAGTTAGCATTCACACTCTTCGACATATGCTGATGGAGACTGAGCACCTATGGGTCTGCCCGGAGTGCAATGATGTCAGTTCTTTATAACAATAACAATAACTCATCATCACCACCCTTCAGGAGCATAGGCCTTCAACAAACGTAGGCCAAGTCTTCCATTTCCCGAGCCGTCAGCTCAAGATCTTTCCATATCTTCTTCATGCCTTTCACATCTTGTCTCCAGTTCTCTTCTCCATGTGTTCCTTGGTCTTCCGAAACTTTTCTTACTCGGGGGATTCCAGAACAAGGACTGTCTTGTAGTGCTCTCAACAAGTTTCCTCACTGTGTGTCCTTTCCATCTCCATCGTCTTCTCATTTTCGCTCAGTAATTGTCAAATGATATCATGACATGTCCATAACATATACCACTGAATCGGTCGGCCTTGTTTTCAGCAAATTGCAAGTGTTTTTGAGGTGACCTGTCAATTTTATGACCAACGTCCCACGAAACTTTTCAACATGCACTTTAAAAAAAAAAATCTTTGAGTAGTTGAAAACTGGATCTTATCATCTCCAGGAGCCTTCCTCTGAAGACTACTACAATGCCATGCAAGAAACTCCCGAAGATGAAGCATACACCAAGGTAAAGCAGTCCCTGGTAACACTGTCTGCTTACACTGGAGAAGGTAAGACCTGTTTTATTAAGTGTATTTCAGGTTACAGTAAAAGATAAAGGTAGACCCATAGCAGATACTGCCGTAGGGGAGTGAAGTGTTAGAGACTTCCCCATACTAGGTCCAGCATCAAGAGGTGGGGTGACCAGTTCCATTCCTCGCTGCCTTTTCCTTCCTTAACTCAGTCAGGTACCCATTTACAGCTGGGTTGACTGGAACGTGTCGGTACTGTTATTCGAACCCAGCATCTTTGCCACAAGAGACCAGCATTCTAACCACTCTCAGGTTACAGTACAAAAGAGTAACATGGATAGTGGAAAAAAGAGTAGTGAGGATGCCCTTAAGAGGCTAGCGTGAAATGGAAGCTTATTACTGATGTGAGAAGGGGAGCAATCCACTTTCTGTGGGCTTGTTGTGATAAGAAGAAAAGCTGAAGTCAATTATGGCAGTGGGAAATATTTCAGGAGAACAAGGTGCAGGATGACAAAGAGAGAAGATTTTGAACAGTTTGACATCAAAGTCAAGAAGTTATGGAGAGGCATGATCACCTACAGCACTAGGCATGGTACTTGAATGAATGAATCATTATCATTTTTCATTCCATGTGGAACATAAAGCTGAAACAGTTGCTCTCCATCGATTTCTATTCCGGGCTGTCTTTTTTCAGCTGTGCCCAAGTCATTCCAATTTCCCTAGCCTCCTCTTCAACAGTTCTTCTCCAAGTTCTCTTTGGCCTCCCCATTCTTCTTTTCCCCTGTGGGTTCCAGTCAAGGGCAATTCTGGCTGTGCTTCATTTTTCTCTTCTGAGTGTATGTCCTATCCATCCCCACTTTCTTACCTTAATTTTTGTTTGTATTGGCTGTTGCCTGCACATTTTCCTTAGCTCTATATTTGTTATTACATCTCACAATCTTATGAATTAATGCAAGCTTCTTATTACTTCCATGAAGTTCATTATTTCATGGCATACAGTTTTAAGTGGCTCTTTCATGGGAAACATGAGTTCCTATGGAAGTTTTGTCTTAGATGAAGGACATGACACCTAAAACAGGTAACAGTAGCTCCATAGTGGATACTGCCTTAGAGGAGTAAAGTGTTAAAGGCTTCACTATACTTAGTCTTAGCTTTATGAGGTGGGGGGTGAATAGTTCCCTTCCTCACTGCAGTTGGGTAGATGGAGCGTGATGCTACCAGGTTTCGAACCCAGAATCTGGTAACTTTTCCATGATAGGCAAGCGCTCTAACCATTCTGCTAATTGAACAGACGGATTTATTCAAAATGTGTAAAATAAGTGCACACATTGCTTTCATATTAATTGTAAATATCTAAATTCATAAGTATAAAGGTAGTTCCATAGAAAATACAGCAAGAGGGAAGCAAAGTGTTAGAGTGTTCACTTATACTAGGTCTCAGCTTTATGTGGTGATGTGACCAGTTTCGTTTCTCCTTGCCTTTGCCTTCCCTAATGCAAGAGGAGAGTCAGGTACCAGTTTTTACAGCTGAGTAGACTGGAGCATAACACAACCTGGTTCATACCTGTCAAACTCCTGACATAAAAACCTGTACGGCATAGCAATAAAAATATGTACGAGGTAAAAAAAAAAAAACCAGTACGCAATACCAATAAAAACCTTAAAAAGTAAAAAAAAAAACCTTAAACAAGTTTTTGTAATACAGAAGATGAATAAGTTAAAAAATTGTAAAAAAAAACAAACAAACAAAAAAACAAACGTGTACACATTTTTAGCTACAATTAACAACATAAAACAGTACTTAAAAAAAACCTGTACAAAATACTTGTATGCAAGTACATGGGCAAAACTTAAAAATTCCTGTACAGATTATCCCTAGCATGTACAAGTTGACAGGTATGCTGGTGGCGGAGTCAGTGAAAATTAGGTTATGTGTCTTACTGGTATAAAGGTCAAAGAAAGTACCTATGTTATGGCCACAAGGTCTTCGTCAGGGACAGGCAAACAAAAACGGAAGAGGAAGAAAGTGAGAACTAAGTTTAATACATGAAAATAAAATAAAAATGATATGACCCATGGATACAAGTCACTGATGATACTCTCTTGAAAATCTTAGTGACTTATATCACCCTTCAGCTCCCCAAGGAGCAGAGGCCTTCAACAAACTCTTCCTGTCCTGTGCCATCATCACCTCCATGTCTTCTTCACCCCTTTCATGTCTCTCTCCAGTTCTTTTCTCCATGTGGTCCTTGGTCTTCCTCTACCTCTCTTACCCGGGGGATTCCAGAACAAGGACTGTCTGGTATTGCTATCGGTAGGTTTCCTCAGTATGTTTCCTATCCATCTCCAGCGTCTTCTTCTCATCTCTTGTTCCACTGGCTCTTGTCAGCAGTTTCACATTAGTGATCTTGTCATACCACTTCAGTCTTTCTATTCTATACAAGCATGCATTCTATATGAAGTTCTTTTACACATAGTTTACTAAATGTTTTCTCTAAGTTATGAAGCCATGTTACCATTTTATCCATTCTCAGAAGTGAAAGAGATGTCCCAGGGTGCATTACATGAGCTTGTAGCTGAGTATGATGCCACCACCAAGGTGCTATCTGAAATGCTTGTCTCGGAACTTGCATTGCGAGATGAGCTTGAGTTTGACAAGGAGCTAAAGAACCAGTTTATCTCCCTGCTGTTGACTATTCAGAAGAAGCGCCGTGAATGTCAAAGTGATCACAAGAGGAGAAAATCCAGGAGTGCTGTTGAAAATGCAAATGAGGGCGGCAATGGAAGTGTGAGTGATTTTTAAAAAGAATTCTCTTATGCCTTACATTTTGCGACACTCAGGTCTTATGGGGCTGGCAACCTTATCATATTAAAAAATTGCAGCAGAAACCGCTGCTCAGTTGATGACCAGTGGTGGCTTCATGCTGTGTAGGGAGCTCAAAGAAAGTGATGAATGATGACTCTAATATGTGATATTAGTTCACAAGTAATAAGACTTTCTTTGCACACATTATGGATATTTTTTTTCTTAAAATGGGAATAAAGGAATAAAGAAGAAAACTCCAGTAAAACTATGTAACGATGATGAAAAGGAAAGGAACAGTTTTATGGGGGTCACTGTTTCAGCCAGGAAGTATTTAACAGGACAAAGCAAACATCTGAATGACAGATCTGAATAATAAAATACATTTTAAAAACATACATATATCTGAGTTTACAAAGCTACTTTCAGTATTTATAAGGCATGCTTCCAGGCTCAGATAAGTTTGTATTTCTTGGCATTTAAAAAAATTATTCATTTTGTCATCTTCATGTTTAGCTTATCCTTTAACAGGCCTGTACATATATTCAGCTCATAAAAACAACAAAGAAATTTGGTCAAACAGACGAGCCATGGGAAACACTAGGAGAGAGGTCTACATACACATGGCCGGTCTAAATTTCACTGACGGCCTCAGCCACCTTATAAGGAGGGATCAGAGCACTATTGTTTTTTTGGCTCAGAGCACAACATGTACTGCTTTTTAAGTACTTGAACAGAATCCAGCCACAACACATTCCAGAGTGCCAGCTATGTAGTTACCCCCTATGAAACTATTGACGAAGATTTGGGCTATTGCTCCCTCAGGTAAAAGAGATGACTAATATGAGGTTATGCATAGGGCATGCAACCTCATCATGTAAAACAAAACATCACTGCAGGAGTGCATGAATGCTTTGATGCAGGTTTCCTGCAAGAGGACCAGCTGAAGTAGGGGCTCTGTGCTCCATACGGAGTGAAACGGACAATAATGATGATTGACATCAACAAGGGCCAGGGATCCAGACCTCCAGGATGACCCAGAGTTCACTGGGAGGACAACATTAGGCAATCTCTGAAGGACCGAGGACTAGATTGGAACCAGGCCGGGAGGAAGAGAGCCGATAGGATAGTATGGCACTCTCTCTGGTGAACCTCTACACCCCAGGTTAGAAGAGGAATGGCTAAGTAAGACATCAACAGAATCTTACATCAGATTTTATCACGTTGTTTTAACTTTTATCAAAGTGCAGTCTGATTCAATGTTGTGAACATGTTTTGATAATTCAGAAGCAGGCGATATTAATCAGTAAATAGTACCATGATTCAGTTCTGTATGTGAACAGAAAACTTGGTAGCAGATGGGCAGTGAAGAAGACATTAACAAAATAAGAGACTTGAAATAATCTGGCGAAGACGATGTGGCGAATTACAATGTCTTGTAATTTTTTTCAACAGTTTTTAACTACCGCCATCCCATACCATCCATGGCAGGGACCACCAACGTCAGAGCAGCTCCAGATCTACATAAAAAGTAAGATCTCCTTGACTCCACTTCTTGCGTTGTCTTTATCTTAACGAGTATGTCTCAAGCATTGAGAAGATTAGGTGCAGCAATTTTGTTTTTTAGGGTAAATTTTGTGTAGTGTGTTTAAAAATAGTACGAACTACTGAGAAACTTTAATGAGGAGAATTGTAAGTTGACTAAATCACAAATTTAATTGAAAAAGAAACAATTATTTATTTAAAAATCACCAATGCATGTAAGAGATGGACATATAGTAGAGCGTTGATAATCCAAACTTCAATACTCTAAAACATCAGTAATCCGAACCAGGTAAATTTGTGTGTGTGCTGGTGTCAGAAAGTGAAGCATGCCTGAGCTAAACCACACTATGTCCTTGATGGTGCCAGGCGTGTCCATTTTTAACCCTCAAATGCATCCGGTTGATTTGCTTAGTGTGAGTGTGATTGGCTAGTGTTACTTACTTAGTCGTTCCTCCTCTACCATGAGGTGTAGAGGTTTTGAAGAGAGAGCGCCATGTTATCCTATCGGCTGTCTTCCTCCTGTCCTGGTTCCATTCTAGTCCTCGGCCCTTCAGAGATTGTCCTCCCAGCTGATGCTGGGTCATCTTGGAGGTCTGGCTCTTAGCTTCCCATACCTGCCGTGGCAGCCGATCTTCTCCTATTCTGCAGACATGGCCAAACCATCTTAGTTGGGACTGTTCTACTTGAGTCTGCAGGGGTTGGTTTCTTAGGCCTTGACGTATCGTCTGGTTGCTGACCATGTCTCTTGTTACTTCAACCACCTTTCTCAGATACCTCATTTCTGAGGTTTGAATCTGACTTTTGCTGGTTGTAGTCATTACCCATGACCCGCATCCATATGTCAAGACTGGGACATAGGTGGAGCAGTATACAGCCATCTTCGTTTTCTTGCCAACTTCTCTTTTGCTGAGGAATCCTTGATTTATGGCCTGAAAGTCTCCCAGTTGCTGCTCTTCGGGTAGCCAAATCTTCTTTGATGCCTCCCTTCCAGTCTGTGACAACTCTGAGGTATTTAAAGTAGTTGACCTGCTCCAGGACCTGTTCTCCCAGCTTAATCTGATTCCTTCTTTCCTCTCGTGATATCACTATGGTTTTTGTTTTGGAGCTGCTGATGACCATCCCTCTCTTCTCCAGTTCTTTCTTCCAGACTTGCAGGTTGGATTGAAGATGTGCCTCTGATTTAGCAATCAGGGCAACATCATCAGCAAATGCCAGCTCTGAAGTACAAACCTGTCTCATCTTCCAGTACCCCACTGAATATTTGCTTGTCCTCTCCTTACATGTTTTGATGACACCATCCATGAGGAGTATGAACAGATATGGTGACATGAAATCACCATGTCTTACACCAGTGGTGGTCCTGAACTCTTCTTAGGGTTTTCCGTCCTCACATAATTTCTGCAAGACTTATAGAAGCTCTGTATAGCACGTATCAGAGGTGCTGGAATGTTCTTCCTTGCCAAGCAGTCCCAAAGTTTGCTCCAGGGGACCTTGTCAATGCCTTTTCCAGATCCAAGAAACAAATGTGCATCTCACCTTTATACTCAAGGGCCTTTTCACTCAGCTATCTGTGTTCGCATCATACAGTTAATGACTATGCTCGGCTTTATTACACGAAATGGGGCTGCCACTGTGGATCATCACCAGGCAGGCGGGTCCCCGGATCCCCAGCCTCGAAACGGTCCAGCAAAGGCTACTGACGATGACTGCATATCAGGGACCTGGGATTAAGCAGAGTAGAGCTACCAGCCAAACCAAAAATAACACAATTAAGATTAAGCAGTGGAACAGTGAGGGTGTAGTGAAGAAAAAACTTGAATTGCAGAACTTCCTCCAAAAAGAAAAGAAAGATGTTCTGTGAATCCAGGAAACTCACTTGAACGAAAGCTGCAGATTCTCTATCAGAGGCTTTGAATGTTTCCGACATGACAGACTAGGCCACAAAGGTGGGATCATCACTATGGTAAGAAACAATATCCCCATTACAGAAATCGCATGGAACCTAGAAGATTCTGAACATCTCACCCATCAAACTACACACAACACCAGAACCCCTGTTTGTTACAAACTTCTACTGCCCAAACAACAAATAATTAAACCTTAGAAAATTCCCCTCAAAAACTACATCATAGTGGGAGACTTCAACAGCCACTCACACATTTGGGGATACCCAGCCATGGACTCACGAGGAGAAGTAGAAGACTGGATGATAGAAAACTGAATAGTCCTCATAACCAATCCACAAGCAAAGCCAACCTTCTACTCCAGATGATGGAAATCTCAGAGCACCCCAGATCTTGCTGTTGCAACAGAAAATATCCAGCGTGTTACAGAAAGAGTAGTAACCAAACAACTTGGAGGGAGTGACCATAAACCTATCATTCATTCTCACAATAAAAGGGACCTGCAGCACAGAAAAAAAAGACAAAATTGCCAGCTGGAACTACAAAAAGGCAAACTGGAATGCCTACCTAACCCTCACAGAAGAAAAACTGGCAGTACACTTTGAAACAACAAATATGAGGAAAAATATGAAGATACTAACAAACATGAAAGCTGCCAACAAGAATATACCCAGAGGCAGAAGGCATAATTACAAACCTTTCTGGAACAGAAAACTCCAAGAGATTCATGATCAGGCATCTGCTGCAAGATTCAAAATGGAAAATAATCCAACTGAAACTAACATCATTGAACAAGCTATATTCAGAATAGAAGAACTAAACTGCATCAGACCCAGCTGGAGAGAAAAAAACTGCATCACTTAACATGGAAAAAGTCACCACAAAAATATGGCAACTGGTCAAATGTCACAACTAAGAGAACAAACCCCAAGGAAGCATCATTATTGAAGAAAATAGAAAATCCTACACTGGCTCACAGGCTACAAACGTTTTAGCAAACTTCTACGCTGAAGAAAGCACAATCAAGATGACAAGAACAAGAACTGCTGAAGTAAGACAAGAGACAAAAAAACCTCCGAATTCAGCAGCCATGCCCAGACTCAATGACCTCACTCTTTAAAAAAACAGAACTGTATATAGCAATCCAGAATCTTAAAAAGAAGAAGGCCCCTGGGCCAGACAGAATCACAAATTAAATGATCCAGAAAAGAAAGGGAAATCAAAAACTAACAAATCAAGCTATCGTCCCATCAGCCTGCTAAGCTGCCTTGGAAAAGTAATGGAACAGATGGTCAACAACAGGCTTTTGAATTACCTTGAAGAAAACAAGCTACTAGATGACTGCCAATCAGGCTTCAGAAAACACTGAAGCACTGATGATCAAACAGCATATCACCTAGGAAATTGAAGATGCTTTCCAGAAAAAGTCCAAACTCCTAGCTACTTTCTTTGATCTCAAAGGCATTTGATAAAGTCTGGAAAGAGGGTCTACTGCTAAAACTAGTCCAGAAAGAAATTGGAAGCAGAATGCTACAGTGGATTAAGAACTTCCTACGTGGAAGACAAGTTAAACTCCAGGGAAAGTAAAGCAGAATGGTTGACATACCAGAAGGGGTCCCACAGGGAGTAGTACTATCCGCAACACTCTTTATCATCTTCATAGATGACGTGCCAAAGCTATTCCACCATACATCCACAGGGCACTACATGCTGACGATCTTGCTATATGGACTCAGTCTGAATACACAGGAGTTACAAAAGTGAGAATGCAGGAGGTAGTAAATAAAGTTGAAGAGTGGGCCAAAACCTGGGGCGTCCAAATAAACAAGAATAAGACTGTCACTACACTCTTCTCCCTCTCCGCCAAACCTGAAAACTACACTCTCACACTGGACAACACTCCACTGCCAAAAGAGGACAACCCTGTATACCTGGGATTAAAATTTGACAAAAATCTGACATGGGGATCACAAATTGAAGAAACAGAAAGAAAAGCCACACGCAAACTGCAGTTAATGAAACAAACTATCGGTGACCAGCTTGGGAGCAGATATACAAATCACGAAGCTAGAATATGGAATGGGCACATATGCAACAGCAGCAAATACAAATCTTCAGAAGCTGGACAAAATACAGAATGCAGGACTCAGAATCATTACGGGAGGACTAAGGAGTACACCAATAACAGCAATGGAAGCACCAGCAGGACTGCAAAATCTAAGAGAACGTAGAGATGAGGAAATCACCATCATGACAGAAAAATTCAGACGCCTAAAACAGCATCCCATGCATGAGAAAATGAAAGGACTAACAAAAAACCGATTGAAAAGATCAAGCTTCAACCACCTGTCAAGACAGCTGATAGTTGCCAGTGGAGAAGTAACCTCAGAAAACTCAGAGGAATGGGAGCAGCTCGTAGCATACTACAACATCACAAACACCATACCAACGTACACCTTACAATCCCAGGCATTGAGAACAGAACTGTGGAGAAAACACTGGATCACCTCAACAACCAATACCCCAGTTCATAGTGGATTCATGTCTTCACTGACGGATCTTCAGAAGAAGCAGTAAGGAAAGGAGGAGCAGAGATCCAAATACTAATGCCAAACGCTCCAAAAATAGAACAGTCAATTGCAACTGGAGAACTCTCAACAAACTACAGGGCAGAGCTAAAGGCAATCCTAGAGGCTATAAAGATACTGGAGGAACATAGACTCAAAGGATCAAATATAGTCTTCTTATGCGACTGCATGTAAATTCTCCAGACTATTCAAAATGAACCTGAAGATCTCCTAACAAGAACAGCCATAGAACATCTGAACCAGCTGTCCGTCGACAACAAAGTTTTACTGCAGTGGATTCCTGCCCATTGTGGTATTGTAGGAACTGAGGCGCCCGACAGACTGGCAAAGGCAGGCCCCAGAAAGAACAGTTTCACCACAGAGTCTCACTGAAGGAAGGAGAGACACTCATCAAATGAAAGTACAAAAATGCATGGAGCCAGAGAACAGACAGCAATTACCCACAAGACCCCATCCTAAAGCTGGACAGAACACAGCAAACCACCATTTTTAGATCACAGAAGAAGAACTCAGCTGTCTAAGTTTGGCTAGTGTTTACACAGTTTTATTTTACTGTTCTTCATTTTCTAAAAAGAAGCAAAAGTTTTTAACAAATGAACCAAAGATTGAGATTTTAAGCAGACTTTCAAAGGAAGGTGGCAGGTCTTTATCAGTCACATTTTACATAACACATATTAAAAACAACAAAAAATTATAAGAAACTTTGAAGTTCACATCAAAACTCCATTCATCATTAGTCCTTAGAAATTGAAATATTTGCTTCAAACATTTCTTATGTTTTCTTCTCCCTTGCTTAAGCTGAATTTTAATGTGGAGTACGGAGTAATATTTTAGAGTGGAGACTTCTGTAGTCTATTTTATGTTCTAAGTCTCCATTGATTTGTACCTTTGGCTGACATATTCCTCTTACCATTCTATTAGAATATTATAGCTGTGCTAAATTGTGGCTAGCTGTGCCTTGCCCCATGTAGTTCCCTGAACTGAGGAGACAAAGAAAGAATAGGCACCATCATGCATGTTGTACAAGGCAACTTATATGAGGTTGTGCATAGTGCTGGCAGCCTCATCATGTCAAACAAATTGCCACAGAAACCTCCACTTCAAGAACATGTGAATGCTTTGTGCAGGCTTCCTGCAGGGGACCAACGACAGTGTTGCTTCCATGCTCCATAAGGAGTGCAAAGGAAAATGATGTCATGCATTCTTGCTTTACTGTGGAGGGTTCATGCTGGGAATCGATTCGGATGACAGATAGAAAAATTATCTGGTCACTGTTACAGATGTGAACCTCGTCTTTAAATATTTCAAAGACAGTAATTGATCACAGAGAAAATTTATGGGAAAAGGAATGCAAGAAACTTTATACCTGAGAGAAAATCTTTATACCTGAGAAAAAACCTGTATACCTGACCAAAAAAAAAAAAATCTGTGACGTGTGATGTCTTCATCAGAAAGTCAGTAATAGAAAGATTTAGTTGTCAGATTTACTGTGACATGTGATGTCTTCATCAGAAAGTCAGTAATAGAAAGATTTAGTTGTCAGATTTACTGTGACGTGTGATGTCTTCATCAGAAAGTCAGTAATGAAAAGTTTTAGTTGTCAGATTTACTGTGAGGTATTATGTATACATCAGAAAGTGTATTTAGTGGTCAGAAGTAATCTGGTGTAATGAATTTCTTTAGTTTCATGGTTTTTATCCTCTTGTAAACAATTTTCTTTTAAATTTTCTATAAAATATTCCACCATTTGCATAATGTCAATGAAATTAACAAGCCTTTTAATACTGAGTTTTGTGGCAATTACCTTCCAGTTTTCTTTTAATTTGTGTGTGTATGTTGTGTGTCTTCTGATTAGTGGCAGTTTTGCTGCAACAAATGTTTGTCTGTGTGCTATGTTCTCTAAATGAACCGGCAAAATAGTGAATCACATCCGGCTGTAAAGCTCGTTTAGTCCTTTCATTAGACACGTTGTCATCATTTTTCTTTTCTCTTTTTTATGGAGCTTGGAGACACAACTGCAGTTTGTTTAACATGACAATGTTGCCAGCCTCATACACAAACCACTTATTAGTTGCCTTGTACGACATGCCTGAGGGAGCAGTTGTTGTATTCTGTCTGGGTTAATATATAGTGATCTAGATTTACTGCCACGAGGTCAGTGCCTAGGGACAAGATACTGTTCACATTATTTCTGCCTAGGGACAAGAGACTTAAGATATTGTTCACATTATTTCCAGTTTTGCAAGCCATCAATGAGGATAGTTCAACAGTACCAGCTCTGCTGACTGACTATATCCTTAAAGGTAATCAGAGATTGACCAAGTTATGTCATTTTTGTAATTAATAATTGTGGCTTACTGCCCCTTGTTGTGCAGGGGGGAGACGACACACAAAGGAAGAATAAGACCTATGCTCTCACAAGCATGCCGTAAGAGTTGACTAATAATGGTTGGCAACCTCATGTAAAACAGATTGCTACAGAAACTAATGCCGTAAGAGTTGACTAATAATGGTTGGCAACCTCATGTAAAACAGATTGCTACAGAAACTAATGCCGTAAGAGTTGACTAATAATGGTTGGCAACCTCATGTAAAACAGATTGCTACAGAAACTAATGCCGTAAGAGTTGACTAATAATGGTTGGCAACCTCATGTAAAACAGATTGCTACAGAAACTAATGCCGTAAGAGTTGACTAATAATGGTTGGCAACCTCATGTAAAACAGATTGCTACAGAAACTAATGCTGTAAGAGCATTTGATGCAGGCTTCCTGCGGGGGGGGTGTCTGCAGTAGTTAAAAAAAGAAGAAGAAACTGAGATTTATGTTCATAAATTTCATCTCACCATTTTCCTCATCCTTTTCATGTCTCCATTTTTCTTCTCCATGTATTTTCTGGCCTACCTCTGCTTCTCTGACCCTGGGGTTTCCAGAACAAGGACTGCCTGTTAATGCCATCAGCATGTTTCCTCAATTTTGTGTCTTATCCATCCCCGTCTTCTTCTCAGCTCTTGTTCCATTGGCACGTCTGGTTCTCACCATCAGTTCCACATTAAGGATATTGTCATACCACTTTAATTCTATAGCTATATAATTATATATAAAAGTCTATAGCTTGTTTCGGTAATAATGTGAGCAGTCCTATTGTATTGCTGTGAAACAAGGAGAACAACAGCTTTTAGTAGCATAACCTTAAATTTGTTTCCCCCATGGCCAGAAATGACCAATGTGCCATGCTAAATCTGCTTATTTGATGTTTAAAATATTGTTTTTACGTTTATGTTCCAGTTTTATGTCCCACATAAACCTTCCCGTAAGCTGGAGCTTGAATGACATGCTGGAAAGAGAACAAACTTACAGCCAGTGACAGTTACCATCAACGATTGCTTCAGGACATTACAATTTGTTATTTCTATGTGGCTTAAGTGTTTGCAGACTTTGGCATACAAATCTATTTGCAAGAAAGCCATTGTCAGCATGTGTAATACTTATATATATCTATGTATCTGCTGTGTATGATTTCTGCATTTGTGAACTTTAGTATTTTTGCTGAATGTGTCAATGTCTGGCCGATTATTTGCTGTTAACTGTTTGTTTTCTTTAGACTAGAAGTGAGAAAGAAGGTCCTGCAGTGTTGTGTATTACCAATATAATTGTATGGATGTGAATCTCGGACAATCAGATACTAGGAAAAGATCAGTAACAGCAGTATTATGTTCCTGGAGAATGCATTGCATACCATGAGTGGATAAGTCAAGTGAAGTATTAAGATAACACATTTATGATAGATTGCTTCTAACTAAAGTGAAAATAGGATGGGCAAAATTTATTAGTCATATTTAGAAAGGAAGGCCTGGAACACCTGGTGACAGAGGGAACGGCTGAGGGCAAAAGAAGCAGATGATGACGCATAGAGAATATGAGGGATGGTTAGAAAAATAGCAAGTATTTGAAGTTTCAAAATGAAAAAAAAAAAAAAAATTATAAGATAAATTGAAATACACATCTTCATCATTCCCTTTACAGTGGGTTGGGCCTCTCCTGCAGCTGGTCCCTTGAAGGCCTGCATCATGCATTCACATGCTCTGGCAGCTGTAGTTTGTGTGGCAATTAGTTTTACATGATGAGGAAGGTCCAAAGTGGATGGCTCCAGCATAAATGGAAAACCTCCATAGAAGACTCGAATCTTCAGGAATTGGTGTGGATCAACTGCCCTGGTGATGCAGGACTACATGGCAATGAAAGAGCTGTCCGATTAGCTTCAAGAGCACCCAAAGAAGGTGCACTGGATATGGATAAGGGAGAGAAACTGAGGGCAATTAATGATTGCCTGTTAGAGAATGACACTGCAACCGATGAATCATCAAGGCTAAGACTGCTGGAATTTGGCATCAAAAGTAATACCAGCAGGGATGGACAAATGAGAGGAGGCATCCGGCATGTATGCATCCTATGCGCAACAGGAACAATTGCTGAGGGAGACTGGGCACCTATGGGTTTGCCAGGAGCGAAGTTATCATCAACAACATGATGAGGCTACGAGCCCCCATGCACCTCACATTAGTTGCCTTGTACAGCATATATCTTCAGTAGTCCTATTATTATTTGACCTCTTCAGAGACCCAGACAGGGCTGACATCATCATATTACTTTGTGCTCCTTATGGAGCACGGAGGCACCACTGCAGCTGGTCCCCTTGCCGGAAGCCCACACCAAACATTCACACGCTGTTGTTTCTGTGGCAGTTTCTGTTACATGATGATGCCCCATGCATCTCATATTGATTGCCTTGCACAACCTGCCTGAGGGTACAATAGCCATATTCTTTCTTTATATCTTTGCCGCTAAAATAAAAAATGAAAGGATTTTAGTCCAGCTTGCAGCTTAGCAGGAATGAAAAGTTATATCTTCATATATATATGTTTTTTTGGTTTTGCATTTATATTGTTGGTTAAATTAAAATTATTAACAACTGTGTTAGAATTTGTGATGAGCATGTTTATTACTGTCACTGATAAGAGTGTGAAGCTTCGGTTATCCAAATTACTTGAGACTTACCATAATACATATATTCAGTTGTTTGCATAAGGGAATACTGAAACATTTTCATATGAAAAGAAAATACAGAATATTTTATAAAATTCAAAATGTTGTTTGCTAAGGTGAAAGAGGTTAAAAATGATTGTCACAGAGTTTTAAATTTCTTTAACAGTAGGAAAACTACAGGGCGATTGACAAGTCATTCCCAATTTTTAAATTTCCTATCCTGACTTTCTGCATCCTTATATAGCTAAGCACAATGCTATAGTATACATATGTGCAAATGAACCTCCTTCTGTGAGGCTAATTACACCCTCATTGGCTTGTGAAATCATCCACACACTTCTAAGGATTCCCCCTGTGGTGAGGCATGTTGAGAACCCAGCATTGCACACTAAGCTTGGAGGATTCTACTAGACGTAGCTCTGGCTTTTACCTAGTTGACTGCATGCAGGAGGATCTCACTATGGATCCATTATAGGCAGGGGGAGCTGAGAAGTGGATTTTTGTAGGACGTGACAATTCCTTGGAGAGCACAGAACCAGAGCACAATATGTTAGCTCTGCATATGTGGAGAACCCCCTTGGATGGCAGGGAATGCACAATATGCCAAACGCTTCTTCCTCCTAGCTTGGGACCAGATATGACCCTTTAAATGCAAGCGAAGCTGGAGAAACTGGATCTCATGACTTCAACTCAACATGTTTAGGAATGGCAGAAAAGCCTAGATCTACAGTATAGATAATACCAAAGAGTCTTCAACTTGGACAAATGCCAAAACTACCATTTGACAAATAAGTTTTATTCCCTGACACAAAATACAATCTAAACTGATGTTACATGAGACTGGAAAAATTGCTGCCCACTGTGTGTTGAACAGGGCGGATCTGACATCGAGTTTTGTGACATAGTATTTTATTTAATAAAATGACAGTTGTCTTCATTTTTACATTTAATATAAATTATTTGGTTAGGAGTGAAGAAATAACAATTTACAAATACTGACTTTTCAACTGCCCTGTATACCGAAGATGCAGTAAGAGAGATGAATGTTCAACTGCCCTGTATACCGAAGATGCAGTAAGAGAGATGAATGTTCAACTGCCCTGTATACCGAAGATGCAGTAAGAGAGATGAATGCAGTCAGCGACTCGTAGCTTGACTGCTTGCGTCAGCGAACCAGAGCTGACCAAGACCCCACTCCACCTCCAAGTGGTGGTCCTGGAAACAGGCTGCATCACTGCAGTCTGACCTAGTAGGGATTGAAGAGGGAAGGCAAACCTGGTCCCAAAATTGCCATGCTGATATCGGATGTGTCGGGCTGAAAGGCGCAAATATCGCAGCTTCGCTGTAAACGCGACACAACGTAACTAACGTCCTTTTCAGGACGAACGCAGAAGTATACAGATCATTTCAGCAGATTATTTAATCATCATACTGGCTTCCTAGCTCGGTGGTCCATGGTTCGATCCCCAGTTGAGGTGGGATTTTTTAGACCACAAGCGGCTCCATGGTTGACCCAGCCTCAAGAATTGGGTACCAGAGCAACTCTGGGAAGGATAAGGCGGACAGCGTGATGCTGACAACATAACCCCTAGTGTGCCAATGGTCAAGAAAATATGCCTCAATGGGCGTGTAACGGGATCCTTTACCTTTTAATCATCATAGTCCTCCTATCAGACAAGTGTTTCAGTATTTCTACATCCTTGACACTGCCAGGGAAGAGGGCCCAGTTGGGTCATGATTCCCAAGTGCCACACTCGTAATAATTTAACGTTCATTTATTCATTACTCTTTGTGTTTAAACTTGGAAGAATCACATAAATTCTTTTATTAGTTTTACAGCCTATCCACATAAGAAAGGTCTGGTTTACAACAAGCTAGCTTCACCTTTGCATGATCCATACATTTTCAGCATCTTCCCGTGCAGCATCATTCACAGATCTGCTATAGACTTCTTTGAACACTCATCAGAACTGCCTTCTTTCATAAACTTCACCTTTATTTCTGGCACACATGCTTTCCCCCATTTTATAAGTGGTTGATTAAGACCTGCTTTCAGGGTTTTACCATTTTCTACATTAGTCTCAAATATTTTAAAAAAAAATGGAGTACTTATAGAATATTGAGAATACAGTATTCACAAATGCAGCATTCACTTGAAACCTGAGCTGCTTCAGATAAAACTAAATTGTAAAGATTAAACAGCTGTCAGCCTGTGCTGTTCTGTACTGTTTTAAACTGTCATTCCTAATTGACTTCCAGAAGCATCCCAAGGAAAGTACAATGCCCCAGCCATGACAAGGCCCAGCAACTTGTATGCAAGCTTTTGTTCAGATAGCTGACATTCTAATACGATCAAAATAAGATACCATACTGCTTGTAGCAGTAGTCTCATGTAGATGCTGCTGTACTTAGTCAACCTGCTATATTTCATTAGTATTGTATTACATGACTCCAGGAGAACATATTTATCATGGCGCATAAATGCCTGCAGCAGAAAGCTATGCCATGAAACCTCCTGATGTCGCAGCATTTCATTTATTGTCTCAATGATCAAGATTTAGCATCATGTCCTCCTGTCTTTAGTTACTATGTGTGTATTTACTTTTCTAAAAACAAGCCCTTGATGTGCAATAATTGTGAAAATGTAAGTGTGCATAAAAATAAATGTACTTACCTTCTGTCAGCAGACTTTCAATTGCTGCATCTATTCCTGCTAGGAAATTTTGGTTATAAAGTGTTACCTGCATATTTTGTGCCAAAAGTTCACATTTGTTAAAACTTGCCATGTTTAATTTTAATGAAAATAATGAATTCCAATAGTTTTTTGTGTAAAACGTAACTAATTTCTAGGACTTGAACTCTCATGGCAGACAATTATTTGTATAAGATAATAATGCAGAAAATAAATGATCAGAAGTTTTTGTTAACTTATATTTCACCTAGCCTGAAATACGTTGCCCATTCTGTCAGATTTATCATTTAACCAACATTGACATGTATCTCATATTGTTGTATGCCAAATGTCAGTGTCCTTGCTTTGTGCCATCATTTTATTTTACTTGAGAAGAGTTTATGCTGTAGTTGTCTTATTGAATCTGTTTATATTTGCATAAATGATAGATCTGAAAGTGCTTGTAATTTTAAAAATGTATCATTCAGCTCTTACAGTATCTGAAGAGATTTAGGCTATTCATACCATGTTTTGAAAGCTGTGAATAATCATTAAATCTTTTAGTTACGTGAAACAAGCAAGATACAGGGACATTAATACGTACTTAACTTGTGTTCAACAATATTGTATGGGTATCAAAATAGCTGCATTATTTTACAGAATCGCTTATACTGTAGTTTATTTGGTAGTTCTCTTCCCCCCTCCCCCCCCATTTGCAAATGTTCTCCCAATTGATAGCTCATGCATTTGACTAAAGTGGTCGTGATATTTCAACCAATTTACTACATATTCTGTATATTCACTGTTTATTGAAGTCAGACTTCATGTTTTCATTTATCTATGAACAGTTTTTTCTTCATTGTTCACTATAGTTTCATGTGATACACTGTAAATATGACATCTATTTAAAATGTGAATCTCCCCCCATAATTTTTTCTTAATTCAAGTGCAGATGTGTTTAAATTCCTGCTGTATGTCACTTCAGTGTTCACTCAGTTGTCTTCTGCTTGATTATAACTAAGCGTTTAGCTGACCTGCAGTTAAACTTATCCAGGACTTGCATGGTGGAATACACACACTGATAGCCCACTGCCGATTTCGCTTGCTCGAAACACATTTTGGAGTAACATGTATAGATATAAATGTTTATTGACGTAATTTCCATGATGCATTGAAACAGTGAGATCTCAACCGGTCAGAAAACTGACATGTAAAGGGATAGAAAGGTGATATAGAACAGTAAATTACTTTAAGGCCTCACGTAAATATAAAAGTAATGTAGCATAGTGAATTTGTTGTATATTAGAACTTAACAGTGTGCAGGCATTTTTATGTTGTTAGTTGTGGCAAATCATATGTGCAGTGGGAGAGCTCGATGAGCATGGTTAGCATATTATTTAGTTATATATTGGTGTATTCTAGATTTTAAGCTGTTTGCTACTGCCACTGTTATTCAATGTATTGGACTTTTTAGTCTTTGTGTAATGGTCTCTAGCTTGGGTATTATTTTATCCCTCACCTTGCAGTTCAAGGCTATTGTATGTTTATTCTGTCACATAAAGAATCCAGAAAATAAACGGTAAACAACTGTGCCAGTAGGTGAGAGAGTGATTAAAAAGTTAAGTACATTTTCTTAACAGTAGTTTAAGAATCGCTTACAAAGTGAAAACTGTACATTTTTTTAACATTAGGATTGTTTTGAAATGTTTTTAAAACAATGGATGTGTGTGGGTGGACAGAAAAATTAAGGTTCAGCCTGGTGAATCATGAGTATCAAAGTAACTAAAAATCAACATGCTGAGTGTTTGTATTCTGAAATAATTTTCACATGGCACGAAATGTGATGCAGTTCACATCATGGCTTAATAAAATGTGTATCAGCAATTGTGTTTTCTGGGTTTTATTTGCATCCAGTCTGGAATTTAGATTTGTAACTGGGCTGATTCATGTCCATGTGCTGCCGGGTCATCAAAAATAGGAGACAGTCTGGGGCTGCTGACTAGCATTTCTTATAAAGAAATGTGCTGAAAGATCAGATCACACTGGCAAAGGTGACCATGAAACTGGAAGCAGAAATTAAAGGGATAAAGAAGACATGGAAAGTCATAGGGCTCATGAAAGATTTCATTAGGGCTCTGAATGAATGATGATTCACACATAAGTGACAGATACAAGTTAAATCAATGAACAAAACATGCATCTCTTTATTCAGTTATTTATTTAACATTAAAAATAATAATGCTACTACATAAAGAGAAGCTACTTAAAAAATTATGTGATGGTACTTATGAAGTGCGGTAAATCTGTATCATGAGATGAAATTTTACGATAAGGGAACAAAAAATAAATGACAGCTCTGTACATATATATACAGTAGAGAAACTATTATTAATTAATGTGCACTGTGAAATGTGCAGATAAGTTGTGAACAATCAAGAACAACTAAGTATGGTACACATGTAAGACAGCTGATCTGATCAACTATAATACAGACGAAGCATTACTGCAAGTAAAATACTTGTACATACTAGCATCTTCCATACAGAATTGGGGGTGAGGGAGAATAGTTTCGACTAAACTGCTTTAGACAATGAAATTTGGCAAGTGTTCACAGGATACAAATATATCCTTTCAACACAGCCATCTAGTAAAAACCCTTACATGACTGAAAAATCAAGATATCGCACCATTCACAGGACATTCTAATCATCATCATTCCTGCTTCCATCCTGGTTACCAGTGTCCTTCTCTGGAGATCTGGACTGGGAGCGAGAGTGTGATCTAGACCCAGACTTCTTACGAGCCGGACTTGCTGATCTGCTTTTAGATTTACGATCTTTGCTCACACTACGGGATCTGCTTCTGCTCCTTGAACGACTGCCGCTATGAGATCTGCCACTGTGATTACTTCTTGATCTACTGCGTGAGCGACTTGGAAAAAAATGAAACACTGGTGTCAGCATGAAATAGCTTAATAGTACTCATTATGACACTGCATACGTGTTTGAAGTGCACATACTTGAATATGTATTAAAATATATATATTTTTTTAAAACACGTCTTACTCATAACAATAACACTGAAAGTAACATGCCTGAACAGTATAAGTTCTATTCTGCCTCCTCTAAGACACTTCCTCTTCAGGGAACTAAACGTAGCAATACTCAAATGTATAAGAAACGTAGAACATCTACCTGTCTATAACATATGGAAATAAAAACAGACTAGGTGAACATTGTTACATAATTAGGGAGCCACACCATGTAATTAAAACAGGAGAAAACTTCAGAATTAGAGACGCGAGGCCTGGACAGCATTCATCCTCCTAAAAACATGATTGCTAAATCCTTAAAACTGAGAAAAGTGCTACTCTGCGTGTTCAGAACTGTAGACAATTACAAACACAGAAATTTCTAATTTAACTGCCTAAAAGGTAGGTAACATGACAAATAATGACCATGGAACTTTCTGGTTAAGAGGAGGAAGAGAGGGACCAGTACAGACTTCAATGGAGTAATACTGAAAATGTACGAGGAGCAGATACTAGTTTTTAACCAGCTAGCCATTACTAAGAAATCACAAATTACACTTCATATTACCACAATCATGAGTTAGTGATATGTAAGTCTTCAGCATGAAGACATTGTAGAAGGCCCACAATTATGAATAATGGAATCTTTTGGCAGCATGCAAGTGTCTACAGCAATGTTGCATTCATTTTTAGACAAACTTGGCATTCAGTATAATCTGGCATCATCAATGTCAGCCCCGAAAGATGGTACATCATTATGCCACCTTGTGTAAAAGCACACACATGCTTCTGTATTAATCTTACTCAGAGAGAATTCGCCCTCAAACTAAAAAACAAATAGTTAAATCTGAAAAATAAAAGTGGGAAAAAAAGTGCCACTCTCAAAGATGCAGCCAATGAAAAAAAAACAGGTAAACTGCCTAAAATGGTTTAAACCTTGCAGCAGCAAGATAAAAATCACAACTTTCTGGTAAAGAGAAAGGGAAGACGAAAGGACAATAAGAAAAGTTACAGAGAAAGACCTGTACTGAGAAACCTGCATGGGAGAAATGTACAAAAAAGCAGAGACTTGCCATTTAAAACAAAATCCAGCAAGCCAAACAGATCACAAATTACACTTCATATTGCCACATGCATCAGAGAAGTGCCAACATAAATGTCTTTCACAATATGCAAGTCTTCAACCTAAAGACACAATGCTGAGGGCACACAAAGTGGGAAGTATTAAAGTGTGTACAGCAGTGTTTCTCAACCTTTTTGTGTTCACGGCACACTTTTCTATTTTCTAAAAATTTGCGGCACACCTATCTGACCAAATATAATAAAAATTTACAGTGATGTATACTGAATTAAATACTTATTTGTGGATACTTTAGAATACAGAAAACTCTCAGTTCGATTTAATTGTTTAAAATACTTAGAAGGTATATTGTACAGCAAAAAAAAAAAAAAAAAAAATTTAATTAGGTCTACGTGGAAGCACTGTGCTTCCTCTCTGGCTTTTGAATGTTGTTTATGCGCCTCTTGTGTTTTTGTAATATCATGACATTTTGAAGTATATCTATTTTTGTTCAAAGCAGTTAATAGCTACAGTTATTACTGAATGGAGTTTAAACTGTAAGATCAGTTTTATATTACATGATCGCTAAAAATATACATGTAGTAAATGTACAAAATTTTTGCGGCACACTTTGATAGGCACGGTGGCACACCGCTTGAGAAACACTGGTCTACAGTAATAAGACATTGATAGAGAAACCTGGCATTCAGTGTAATTTGGCATCATCAACGTCAGCCCCGAAAGATGGTACATCACTATGCCACTATGTGTTGTAAAGAAACATGCATGGTCGGGCCAGGGGCCCCACTCCCCCCAAAAAAATTAACAGGCGATATGCATCCACAAAAATTTTTGTTTAAAATACGGAATGGTTTAAATCTTATCTCACTTAAGCTCTGCCTTCGGAAATGTACACAATGAAAAAAACAGTAGTCCAATAGTTACAAATATATTTAACAAAAAAACAACAGAACTTTCTGGTAGAGAGGAACAAGGGAAGTACAATAAGAAAAGAGCAAGAAACTGTACAGGGGACTTAAATGGAGGAATAAAGAAATCTATAGCAGCAAAGACACTTGACACGACCCAGTCATATAAAACACCATGAGTTTAGAGAAGTGCCTAGTGCATGCAGGTATGAATGAGAAAAAGCACTAGCAATATGCAAGTGTAATATGAAGCCACATGGACAAAGTTGCACACAGATGAAAGAATGACATCTTTTAGCGGTATGCAGGTGTCTTCAAGATTTAGACATTCATTTATAGGCAAAGCTGGCATTCAGTGAATTTTGGCATCATCAGTGTCAGCCCCGAAAGATGGTACATCATTATGCCACTGTATGAGTGTAAGTATGATCTGTGCAAACGTATGCGTATGTACAGAAGTACAGGGAACAAATAAAACACTACATAGCCTTATGATAAAATACCTCAATCAAGAAACATGAGTAAGCAGCAATGCTATTTTTTCCTCCTCTCCCCAGAACTATACAAGGCAACAGTACTCAGTCACATAACAATGTAAAGAAATGTAATAACTTCTAGCAGTACACGGTAAGTAAAAACAGACCAAGTAGAAAATTGTACATAATTATGGAGCACAACCAAGTATATGTCAGAATTAGAAATTGGATTTGGAGAGCATTCATCCTCTCAAAAAAGCAATGTTAAAATCTCTGCAACAAAAGTGAAAAAAGTGCAGCTCTGTGCTTCTAGAAGTATAGACAATGGCAAACAAAACTAAAATGTGCAGCAGTGTGACACTGATATGGAACTGTCTGGTTAATAGGAGAAAAATTAGACTTAAAGTACAATAAGACCAAAGCATGATGTGTACAGAGGACTTGCATGGTGGAATATAAAAATGTATAATCAATGGACACACTAGGTGTGACCTTGTTAAAGATGTTAACACATTTTTAAAAAATTCTGTGAGCCAAACTGAGTAATAGCTTCCTTCCGTCATAAACTGGTTATAGGAATGATGTGCCCTTGACGTGATAGCCCTCAGCTGCATTTTTTGCCAGTTTTCCTTTTGACGTATTACTGTCTCTTCAGCTTGTTAAGAGCTTTGAATCTCAGCTGTGGTCGCCCGACTGTTCATTTGCCAGTTGTCTAAAGAACATATCTTTGAGGATGTGACCATCTTCTACGTGGTGGACATGGCCAAGCCAGTGTAGTTTGTGCTAAACAATGTATACATGCTTTGAAGGATGTGACAGCAGATTAATCAAGCATTAAGCATCATATGCTACACCATGAGTTTAGAGAGAAGCCCAGCTCACGCAGAAATGAATTAGAATAAACTTTTTGGCAAAATGCAGTGTCTGCAATAAGAACGCTAAGAAATATGAAAGAATGGAATCTCTTGGTAGTAGCAAGTGTCTTTAACATTAAGACATTTATTCATAGAGAAACCTGGCATTCAGTGTACTTTGGCATCATCAATATCAGCCCCGAAAGATGGTACATCATTATGCCACTGTGTGAAAGTGCACATATGTATAGAAATATAGAAGAAAAAAAGATGACATTTTACTGAGTGATAACACAGAACATTCATGTAAAATGCCTCAACAACCACCAAAGGAAGAGCAGTCCTAAACCTTTGTCCCATTACAACTATATACTACAATGGTTATTACTAACGACAATCCCATCAATTTATAAGAAATGTAACAAACATCTACCACTTATAAGGAAAAGTGAAGTAGAACATTTTACATTAGGGAGTCTGACTATGCAAATAGAAAAAGAGAAAACTTGGCATTAGAAGTAATGAGATCTGGTCAGCATTTATCATCCCAAAAAATGCAAAGGTTAAAATCTTTAGAACAAAACTCAAACGTATTCCATGCTTTCAGTAATGTAGACAAATACAGTAGTCCACAAGTAACAAATCCACACAACTGCCTAAAATGGTTCATCATTAACAGTAGCACGACAAACACTGGCAACATGGAAATTTCTGGTTTAAGAGGAGAAAGCAAAGACCTAAAAGCATAAATTTATAGAGACACCTGGAATTACCTTGTCAAAAAGGTTTTAAAAACCTTTCCAATTATCCAATAGCAACAAAGCGTTACATACTTCAAATTACCTCACCTTGATTTCAGAAGTGCCCAGTGGCAGCAAAACATTTCAAACATGTCAACATGAAGAGATGGCCCACAAATATGAATGAGAAAGAAATCTTGGCTGTACACACGTCAACATTCAGACATGAACAGACACACCTGGCATTCAGTGTATTTTGGCATCATCAATGTCAGCCCCGAAAGATGGTACATCATTATGCCATTTTATGTGTGCACATGAATGACAATGTATAGAAATTTAATAAATTAATTTACCACCGGGAAAACAAAATCAATGAAGTGTGGGTTCTTGTCAGACTCTGGAAAATTGGTGTTATATTAAAATTGTCAATGTTTAGGTTAGTTGCCAAATCGTGTAAAACCATTTACCAGGTCGAGTGATAGGGCCACAAAACACTCGCACTGCTGAACAGCCTATAAATTTGTTTCAACGAGGACGACAGTAAAATAAATGTGGCCTGTTGTTTTGATAGTAGCAATGATAGTGAAGGTATTGCAAGTTCTCAGCCATCAATGGGCAGTAACAAATGGTGCAGGAAATAATGTAACTAAAGTAAGAAAACAACTGCAGCAAGTTAGTGAGTGTGAAATAATAAATAGTTTTCATTCCGTCCCAACTCGTGAACCAGATTTGCAAGCAAATCTCGACACTTTCTGGAAGTGGTATAGTTACCAATAGTGTAAGTGACACATAATTCATAAACATCTGTAAAAATTTAAGAAAACTACAGCTTAATTTCTGAATACATCTACATCATGAAAACTTTTATTACGCCACAGCATGTTTTCTATTCTATAGTTAATGTGTTAAAGATGTAATCACCTGCGTTTTCTAGGTTTGTCCTCCACCAGTTTAATTTTACGACCATTAATCTCTGTTCCATCCAGTTTTTCAATAGCATTTCTCATGTCTGAAGATGAGGCGAACTCAATGATGCTGTCAGGAACAAGCAAACAGATAATCAGTGTGAGAAATGAACAAACGGTAAAGTTTGGCAACAATGTTTAACAAAAGCCAAAGCAAAACCAACTACCACTGGACTGTACAAATATGAACATAAAATGTGACACTTCACAATTATTGCATCAGAAAGGGATATGTACAAATGATAATAAGCAAGTGTTCACTGAATAGTATGACCGTCTCAGGGTAGAAGAGGAACAACTAAGTAAGTGTTCACAGTACTGCATTCAAGTGTCTAAATGCTACAATGTATACTAACCCTTCATTTTTGTGTCTCTTGTGGGCATCAGCATACGTCACTTCTCCAGCTTGGCGCATGTAGTCTTTCAGGTCCTTTGAATAGAGGACAGGTAGCAAACCAATAAATTAGCATCAGAGCAAAATTTTTGAACGGCTTGTGTAATATTAGCCTATTATAGATAAATAATTAAATCGATATAAACATTATTAAACGTGCAGGAAAGAATACATGAAACAAAATTATTATAAAACAAAGACGGTAATTTGAATTTACAGCTTGGATACAGCTAGCCGCAAATTTTAAGCTGCAGGATAGCAATACTTATTCTCATAAATGAATGATTTTTTTAAACATTAAAATATTTTTAAAATTATGCAAAATCAACCATTAGTCTTTTTTCTAAAAGCACACCTACACTAGATATAAGGAAACTAAATAATGAACTGTTCATTTCCTTTTCTTTTCACCATACATCCTGTTAAATGAAGCAATTTATTTTACGTTACCAGCCCCATGCATATGATCATTTTTCTTTGCACCCTAACAGACTATTGACCCACCATGCAGTTGTTTTCCTTGCAGGAAGCCTGCACCAAGCATTCACATGCACTTGCAGCAGTGGTTTGTGGCAATTTGCCAGCCTCATGCAAATTCATTTTTCAGTGATGACCAAGTTATGGTATTGCCAAATAGTTTGCGACCAGACTTATTTTTTTCTGGGCCAATAGCAGCATCCTTCCAGCAATTAGAATTCAGGACTGACAGAATTTTAAATAATTTTTTTTGAAAGGGATATCTCCATTTCTTGAATACAATTCATATTTCATTAGAACTCAAGATAGTAATTTTAAACATTAAAATAAAATTTGAAAGCACAATGTAGATTACCTCAAACATATCTGGACAAATGGGAGAAGCCCGGTTCATTCTAAGAAGCTCTATTTTTGGTCACAAGCCCGTTAGATCATCTCTGGACATTATTCTCGTCTTTTGGTCATCTCTGAACTCCCTGCATCCACTTCTCAGCAACTCAAAATCTTTTACGGTTACTGTATTTCATCACTTGCAGGACCCTCGCCTCCAGTAGACATGCAGGAGTGACCTCATTGACACCTGCGTCATTCGTTCCCCAACAAGCCCCTCTTCCTTTATTCTTGTAGCCATCTTCACAAAAAAAAATAATAAAAACCTGAAAAGCTCTCTCTGGTCAGACCCCCGACCACAAGACCGGATTATGCCAGACCTGGCAGAGACAAGCGAGCAAGAGGATATGGGACCCACAATCACGACCAGATAGCCAGTTGAGAGTGAAGGCTTCAGAGTCATCCCCTCAGTCATCCCCATCTTCTCATAAGGAGAGCTACTTTAAGTCCAAACACCAAAGAGTGTCCTCGTATTCCTCATCTCATCTCTGAAGTGGAGGCTTATGAGGAATGAGAATAATAATTCTTTATATATGGAATATATTATATTATCTTTTAACAAAATACAAGCAAATTTGGATGGTATAAAGTGATACCCATTTGCTCTCATTAACTGTAAAAGGCTACCTGTTAGATAATGTGCAAGGTTCAGTCAAATAAAAATAGACAAATGTGAGATAAGTGTAAATCATGTTTCAAAGTGACATGAATGACATTTTTACCCAAAAATAATAATTACCTGCCAACTGACTCGTGATGACAAGTTTTCAACAATCAGCCTGTTGTCGGTTCTAGTGGGAGGTCCATATCTTAGGTTAAACAAAATACACCCAGTGTAAAACAAATGACAAACGTGCAAGTATTTTTTAAATATATACAGAACTGAATTAAACATACTTTTGTGTTGAAAGAAAGTAATCAGGAACCAAGAAAAATCAGTCCACCCCCCTGAACTAAAGAAGTCTTAGCTGTAGTTGCAGAACACAACCACAACCTCAACTCAATGTCCATGCAGGATGTCAGATGACACGCATGAGGTCTCATCATTTTACTTTCATGCACAAAAAATGCTGCAAATATCTGAAAGAGTTTAGAACATGAAAAAAAAAATAATAATAAATAAATCTAAATTTGCATTGTGACCAACAAAACATATTTCCAACTTACTTAAAAGCCGCGTTATAGGATGTGCAAAGTAATTCTAAATGAATTTATTACTTTAAGTATGCCATGTTATAGGCAGCACAAAAACCTCACATGCCGTGCACTTTTCTTCTTTTGATACTAGACTTTAAAATGGGAAACCACGCATAATTTTGAGAAAAAAAATGTGTTACAGATCTTTTTTCCCCAGATAAGATACTTACTTGTCCCGCCTGCCAATACCACCACCACCACCGCCGCCGCCACCACGTCTTCCTCTAAAGCCACGGTCACGAAATGAGTCATCACTGCGTGGCCCTCGTGCATGTTCCACACTCACTCTAAAGAACAATGTTGTCAATGAGAGTTAATACAGCAGCTTCATGTTTAACCAAACCTATGAATGTATACATACAGAGGCTGGTGGCCTACTAGCTAGCCCACAAGCCCATTCAATGCAGCTCTGAAAAAACACTAAGTGCTAACATTAAGGAGAATTATTTTAACAACAAAATACTAGCTGCCTTGAGTAGAATGATGATAACTGGTCTAAGAGTCCCAATTAAAATCTTAAATTGGAAAAATATTAAAAAGATATGTTGCCACCAGCAGCAGATTAAACATGCATGTGCATCTTATCTGAACAGAATCATGTTCTTGATCTTAGTGAAACAGTTCTGAGTCAATAATGAATGGAATAAAAGAACATTCTGAAATAACATTATTTTTACTATTTAGAAACTCTTACACCCTTTAAAAAAGTCTGGTATGCTGCACTCTACAAGAATATTTATAGACCACCTGCAGACAAGAGTTTTGTCTTAGCATAAGGAAATTTGCACTAAATTGCACAACTCCTAAAATAACAAGTTTTTCTTGCTAATATTCTTCAGTATGTACTATCAACGTAAATGGAACAGTTTTAAAACAGGTTAATAGATTCAAATATCTGGGAAGGTTAATAACATTAGATGGTTGATGCATCTGATAAATGAAGCCTGGAGTTTAAAAAATATATAATCTGATGATGCAAAATATCCTGTTCAACCTCTGATAGGTTAAAATAAGGATTTATATTGTTTTCAATTCCAAATATGAATATCTGATGATATGTGAAAGTGATATCACGTCTCCTTGTCCAGTCAATGTAAATAGGGCACATCACAATACTAATTTTGTGTGCATGCAAAAAGAAGAAAAAAAAAAACTAAACAATAGGTACTCCAAACAGCCGGTATTTACCGCTTACGGCAAAAAATTCTAATTTTGTCTATAACTGCAACCAAGGATTGCAACTTTATTTCATAAAGCATTTAAATAAAACTGGTACCAACAGAAAGCTTGTTTTCTTATTGTTTACATGGGTGCAAAAATAGTTTGAAATATTATGAATGAGTTACTTTTAAGTGTTTAAAAAGTATGTGCAAACGAGTTTCACATGGTCCCAACAAAGGAGAAGTAGGGGGTCAGCCTGCTTTATATATATTTTGTTCAGCAGTAAATGGCCATTCTATTGGTGCCTAGGACATATTAATAGAACAAGAATGTAAAATATGCAATTTAACGACAAAAAAAGCTATATTTTCCACGGAAAATTGTCGATTTTCATGTGTCCTGTATCAAAATACAGAGCAAAGCCATTTTCCTACATAATTTCCAAAAATGAAAGTGATCCGAAGAGAAGCCAAGCATTGCTTTGTGCAAACGTAAACACATAGTCACATAAGCACAAGTCACCAAAAGTCGTCCGGCCGCTAACTTTACACGCTAACATTGTACCAATGCGAGACGGATAAACTATCATGGCTAAGTCAATCCAACGCTAACTTTACACGAATGTATAGGCAAGTAGTTTTCCTGTTTTTTCTTGGAAGTGATTTAATTACGTATTAACCTTTAGCACGCTGCATTCTCTTCCAGAAAACTTCCCCTGCAGCTGCATTCTTTTTCACAACCCCCCATTTTTATAGTGGGTGACTAGTAATGTCTAGTTTTTGTGTTTCTTGGTCAATTGCTATAATTTTTGGAATTTATATAAATAAATGAATGGTGAATCTGATGATATAAAATTTGTTTGTGTACATGTTAGATGTGATAGGAAGAGAGGAAAGGAAAGATGAAAAAAACGATAAAAAAATGTAAAAAATACATTTTTTTTTAAATTTTAAAATAATAAAAAAAAAATAAATAAAATAACCAACAAACGAAGTGTCCATATCTAAATTATCTCTTGCATCTCAATGAAAGTCATTTGACCAATACAAATCAAATGACGATCTTTTCGTTATCATCAGTAGCAAAGCAACAAACGCCCATGTCAGCATTGACATTCGGCCGTACCCCCTAAATCTTTCCGATAAATCTAATCCTAACCCCTAAACTTTTACATACTAGCAATGACATTCTACTTTCGTTTCGATCTCTGTCATCAACCATATTCTGAGAACCGATATTAGCGCTTATAAAGACAAAAATCTCATCCCCACCGCACGGCGTCAAAATCCAATAAAATTAGAGCAAAAATGGCCGCGTGTTCGATGCCGATTCATTTCGATTAAAAAATTCACAGAAAATAAACGCGGATGCACCCATTACTAAAGAAGATCGGAAACGGAAGCTAGCTCTCTCTCAGATAAGTTTAAAACTGAACATCCGGGGGTGAGATCACGTGTACACACATTCTAATGCTAAAAAACGTAACACGCTGCCGTCGACATATGTCGACGGCAGCGTGCTAACCCTCGGTCAACATATGTCGACCGCAGCGTGCTAAAGGTTAATTTGTTTTGTTTAAAAATTACATCAAGTGCATTAACTAGTCGTCAGATAACGAAGTGGACTGGGTGAGATCAATGTTCGTGTTCTAAACCTTCCCTATTTAATTAGGCGAGATGATACTTATTAAATCAACTAGATGTAATTTAAAAATTCAGTTTGGAGTACCTATAAACAATCATACAAAAACAGAGTTAAGACAAAACAAAGGCAAACACAAATAATAAACAGGGGGAGTGGTGTTGTGTTTAGTTGGATATTTAAAAGTCATATGTATAATAAGAACATTGTCAGACCTTCACCTTCCCAATAACTATATATAATACTATAATATATAGTTTACTACACTTTCCATAAATATTTTTGTGGTGTGTAGGGTTCCTAATATTTTACATTTTGCCAGGGCAGCCATGTGACCTCTTTGCTGCCGAAGATTTTTAACGTTAGCAACTTGTGAAGAGCCCTTATTTTTTTGCCCTTTTCAGATCACACTAACCAGAAGATCAGGAGTGACACCATTAGGAACCACTGGTTCTGAAGAAAACAATTCCATCAATTATATTCCCTGTACTGGGAAGCCAAACTGGTACCTTTAGAATTACCAGAGACGAAGGCTTTACCTCCGGTGTGAGTGGCTAAGTGTATTATAATATATATATGAGTAGAATAGTGCAGGCGACAGAATCATTCTATAAAATGAAGTGTATTTTATGCAACAACAACTCGTCAGTGGAAGTAAGAAAGAATTCTTCAGTTGTTAGAAGATGCTGATGCAAGCCCAGCTGCAGATGCAGAGAAAAAAGACAGGCCTCAAATGAAGTGAGCCACCGAAATGTCTGTAGATGTTGCTGCTTTAGGTTGGGCTATAGATAAAGAACCCAACGGGCTGATCACCCGTTTGCCAGTCACTTTGATTACGGAAACAACAACAAATGGATTGATTTGTCGTTGCCCTAAAGACGCCATTAGGCATGATGGGAACAACGGCAAAGAAAATCTATTCGCTGTTGCCCTTAAGACGCCACTAGGCGTAATGGCCACTGACTGCTTTGCCGGTCGTTGGCTAAGGACGGAAGAAGAAGAAGATAGATAAAGAAAGAACAAGACGCCGGCTTCAACCGAAGTGAACCAAAGAAACGCCGGAATAGGCTGCATTACGTCGAGCTGCAGATGCAGAAAGAACAAGACTGGCATCAACTGAAACAGCCACAGAAATGCAGAAAAACATTACATTATGTCGAGCTGCAGATTTTGATAGAGATGTCATGCATCACACAGAGCCAAAGGATCTCTTGATGATGCTGTCTTAATTCGTACTAGAGATGCTGATATTGTAAGACATTGCCATGGATCGCCCTGATGATACTGTCAGGGATTGTAGGGAGAGGACCAAAATGTATTCAGTGAGGTGAACTGGAAGATGAGTCAGGTCTGTTTTTCAGACCTGGCATTTGCCGTAGATGTTGCCCTGTTTGCTGGGATAGTCTATAATAAAAGAGCTCTGGAAACGTAAATCACGTGGTGCAGCACATGGATTATGCTAAATGTGTGTTTCTAACACTGTAAAATAAGATTTCCCCCCACAGAATGACTGCACGTTGCAAAAGATTCTTGAAATATTAACTTGACAACAGCTAGAATAAACAATGAGATCAAAGTGCACCACACCTGTGGGACAAAATTTACCTTTCACCACACAGCTCCTTGCCATTTAGTTCATACACTGCATCATCTGCATCTCTATAGTCATCAAATTCCTGAAAAGCAATTCAACAATTTCAAAAAATGCTAAACATTAATTACAAAATCTCAAAAAAGTAGGATTCATGCTTGTTTGAGTAAGAAATTAAGTTGCACATATAGGCTATAGCTAAAACTACCATATTCAACATGTTTATCTCACAGTTCATTTTGCTGCACTATCTAGCCTAATAAATGACACCTATAACAAAGATGTAGTTACAGCTATGTGACAGCAGTATGAAATGAAAATAAAGTACTCACAACAAAGCCGTAGCCATTCTTTAGCATGATGTCTCGTATTTTACCATAGGATCTGAAGAATCTTTCAACATCTTTTTCTCTAGCATGATACGATAAGTGGCCAATATATACCCTGGTTCCCATTCTGTAAGAATCAAGCAAAATATTTCTCATAACATGCTGTGCCTTTCTAATGAAATTTCAGAAAAATGCCTTTGGTCGAAATAAGGAAAAGTGGGACGAGTGCTCCATGTCATCTAAATAAGTCATCCACATCATTAGGGTTAGGATTCTAAACCCAATGATAAGAATCATAGAAATGGCCATAAAACCCTAACCCTGATGTGGGCGACATTATTTGGATGGAATTGAAGAAATCCCACTGTTCATTTTAACCAAATTTATGTGTATAGGCCTAGGAGTTTATGAATAAAGTAGGCCTACAAAGCTGACTCACTCGCGTGAAAAAATAACCATACGTGAAATGCAATGTCTCAGAAAAGATGCTAAGGAACATTAAGTGTCATCAATCCTTTTTTGTACCTTAAGAGGAATGGAGCCACTACTGCACGTCATCTTTGAGGAAGCCTATGCCAAAGTATTGCAGCAGTGATTTCTGAGGCAAATTTTTGGTTGAGTGAAAATGAGTGGGCCATGTGCATTGTGTTCTATACAGCCACAACAAAGGAATTAAGAAGCATGGTAACATAAACGGGTTAGACCCTAAAGGTTAGGATCCCTATAGCCTATCTAACAACATGGATAGCATGTCCCACTAGGCCTACATTTTTAAAAAACATTATGAGGTTACCAGCTCCTTGCACAACCTATTATGCGCCTTTTACTAGCCTACATGCCTGGGGGAGCAGTAGGCTAATTTATGCCTGCCGTCTCATCTCCTCAGATTCCAGGACCGAAGATTTAAAAAAAAAAACCCAGTGAAGCAGCATATGACAAAGAATTTTAAAAGTTGGTTGATTTTCGTTACTCTAATTTCATACATCAAGTATGAATTAAGATTGACCAGCACCACGTGCATACCACTAAACTTCAAGGACTCAAAAGTCACCCATAAGGAACAAGGGTGACAAAATTTCAAAGAAACTCAATAGCCTAAGCAGCACACCCCTCTGCAACCGAATAAACAAATAAGGAGGGGAAACCCGACGCCTGTAAACAAATAATACACAAATGTATGTTTCAGGCACTCGCGAGAAATAAAGACCATTACTTCACACCATGGTTATAGGCCTAATAGCCTAAATTTTTCGACTGGCCTTACCTCACAATGAGCTGGTTCGGTAGATCGTATGAGGAAAATCATAATAATAATAATAATAAATTCTTTAAGCGCCAAACACGGCGCATAAGGCAGAAACCAGTGCTCTCCAGGTTGTTCGTTGTGACGCCACTCCTCTTAGCTCTTGCACATTATTTAGGCCCAACGTTCCTCCTTCTCTTATTATTGTTCTTCTGAGTGTTTCTTTTGGTCTTCCTTTTTTCCGCTTACCCTCAGGCACCCAAGTGAGCGCCTGTAGTGGTATTCTGTTGTTTTGCATTCGTAGGACATGACCGATATATGACCATCGTCTTTTCCTTATATAGTCGGAGACATATTTCTGCCTAGAGTCTTCTCTTATTTGTCGATTAGTCTTGAATTCTTTCCAACTGATGTTCATGAGTTTTCTAAGACATTTGTTCTCGAATGTATTCAGCTTGTTCTCCAATGATTTTGTTATTTTCCAACTCTCACAGCCGTATGTTAACACTGAGATAACATTTGAATTAAACAGACGAAGCTTGGTATGTATATTCAATGATCGTAATTTCCAAATGTTAGATAATCTATTGAAGGCGCTAGCTGCCAAAGCAATTCTAGTAGGATTTCTCTTGTTGTGTCACCATCCTGAGTCATTTTACTGCCTAAATAATTGAAACTTTCAACTTTCTGTAGTTTTTCCCCGTTCAAGATGATATCAAAGGTCTCGTTAGAAAAGTTCATAGCTTTAGTTTTAGAGGCATTTATTTGGAGACCAATTTTAACCGAGAGATGACACAAATTATTTATTGCTTCTTGGGATTGTCTTGGTGTTGAACTTAAGAATGCTACATCATCTGCGAAATCCAGGTCCCCCAGGAATTTTCCATTTGTCCATTTTATACCCAATTGTTCATTGTGGGTATAGTTTCTCATAACCCAATCAATAGCTATTCCAAAAATACCAACAGAAAAAGAACAAATGAAGAGATGGGCTGAGCACTTCATGGAGGTGCTAAACAGACCACCACCAACAGTAACACCTGATTTTAATAATGAAACATCCACAACCACTTTGCCAATAACTTGCGATGAATTCACGCTGGACGAGATCAAACAAGCCGTTAAAAGATTAAAAAATTTTAAAGCTGCTGGAGTTGACGAAATTTCAGGGGAAATGATTAAAGCAGTTAATGACAACAACCTCTTGAGAATTTTAGATATTATAAATGAAGTATGGAGAGAAGAACAACCACCACAACAATGGAAAGACAGTATTATTGTAAAGTTACCGAAGAAAGGTGATCTATCAGACTGTAATAACTGGCGTGGTATATCTCTATTATCAGTACCTGGAAAATTATTATGTTGCATGATGTTAGAAAGACTTAAATTGCATGCTGACGAAAAGATCAGAGAAGAACAAGCGGGTTTCAGGCCGAAACGATCATGTATTGATCAAATATTCACACTAAGAACAATTATAGAAGAATCAGTGGAAAGGCAATCGCCACTTATTATCACCTTCGTCGATTTTCAAAAAGCCTTTGATAGTCTACACCGCCCATCATTGTGGAAGATACTTACAATCTATGGTTTTCCAACAAAATATGTGAATATAATCAAAGCGCTATATGACAATGCAAGATGTTGTGTTAGAACAAATAAAGGGAATACAGAATGGTTTACAGTAGAAACAGGGGTGAAACAAGGCTGTATTATGTCACCACTACTTTTTGGAATAGCTATTGATGAGGAAAATCATACATACACAATAATGTGACAACACTTCTATTGCTAATAAAGAATGAACAAGCTCGTGTTATGTTTACCTGCATCAAATTGTCGATTCGATAATAAACGGTGACCAATTAGCTGGGGATGATGTAGCTCTTATTAAAGTAGCGTGCTCAAGATGGCCGTTTTATGACATATTCCCTTGCCAGATATTTCCTAATTGTATGCCGAATCTTGAAAGGTTATTTCGTAGAAACAAGAACGTTACACTTTATGCTTATATTTATATGCGGTTACATTTACAGATCTTAGACATTTATAGAATAAATCTACGATTCCGTAGAAGATTTCTGAAATTGTTTCAGTAAGAAGATCGAAAGGCCGGTGATATATGCACAACGTTTATTGTTACATTTTATTCCGTATATTGAGAAAAGAATTCTTCATGCTTTCGCTTAGTCTTATATTTTTAAATAAGAATATATATTTAATTTAACATGGTGGTAGTAGACTACGTGATTCTATATATTCATATATTGTCTAATCAGATCATAAGGAGAGAAACTAGAATAACCCAATTTCAGAGACGAGCTATTTATCTTTAATTACAAACTGGCATTTTCCTCCCTTTAACGTCTCTAATTGAGTTATTAAGGTCACCTGACACAGCGACGCTACAAGAAGTGTTGCGAACGCCAGCAAATTGTCAGATGGCCAGAGGCAACACGTCATGTTATGCCAGTTTGTGTTGCAGTGCAATGGTGGGACTTCGTCGGTAGCTCTCAATAACCACATATATCCCTCTCAAGATAGGCCTTCAACAAACACACGCCAAGGCCTCATGCCGCATGCTATGAGCTTACATTATGTCCATATTTTCCTCATAATTTTCATTTCTGTTTTCAGGTTGTTTTTTTTTTTTAATTTAATGATGAAAAATATCCCGTTCAACGTCTAAATATATTTTTATTTATTTTATTGAAGAAAAATATGCCTTTCAACCTCTGATGGGTTATAATTAGAATATATGGTGTTTTCACTTCCAAATACGATGAATAACTGCCGATACGGGAAAGTGGCATCATATTTGTCAAATCTTTGTAAATATGGCAAATCAAAATTACCAATTTTGCTTGTATGTTAACCCCCCCTCCTCCCCCCCCTCCCAAAAAAAAAAGATAAAACAAAACAAAACCAAACAAAAATAATATTCAGAGGGAGAGGTATAAAGGCCTGGCCTGATCCAGTGTGATATTTAATTGACTTTCACGTACCATAAGCCATATGTATTATTATAAGAGCATCATCAGACCTTCAGCTTCTCAATTACTATACATTAACTTTTGTTCTTGTTAAATACTGTTTGACTATATTATGCAGTTCCCTGGCTCTGTCTATTCTTAACACCTCTTCTATATTTATTGGTAAATTTGATGCTTGCAAATAATCTAATTTTGGGATTATCATTTGTTCATACCTCTTACATTTGAACAAGAAATAGTATATAGCATTGTCTTGAAGACATCCTGCACAATAAGGTTCTTCTATTCTGAAATAGCCTCCAGTTCTCTTCTCCATATTTTTTTTTTTTTGGGGGGGGGGGTGTCTACCCTCTTAGCCTTGGGATTCCATGACAGGTTTCCTCAGTGCACGTCCTATTCATCGCCATTGATTCTTCTCATCTCTGTTCCATATTTACCCTTCAGCTTCCCCCTGTAAAGCATCGGCTTTCAAAATCAGTTCATGCCAAACCACCTTGTCTTGTGCCATTCGGTCATGTTCTGTCAATCTGTACGAAAAATCCTTACTGTGGTGTCCAGATTTTTAGCACTCATGATGTCTAAAACATTTTATGATTTTGTTTGTTTGTTGAGTTTTGCTTTATTTTTTGAGTCAGTTCTAATTGACTCTGCATTTCTAAGGTTTTATACTTATATATTTTTTTCTTAGGCTCCCTTATTACTTAATTCTGGAGTAATCATAACGGCCATCTGTGCGAGTCCACGCACTCTTGTGACAAGTTACAGCCTAATCCTTCTTGTGCTAATTTTGTAGCACATATTGTTTCCCTAATTTTCTATTATAAATTTTAATGCCTTATGCGAAATATCTGCATTGCTCTTTAGACCAGCTGTCTGACAACAATAGTGAAGTAGCTACGGTTGTGCCCTGAGAAGATCCCTCTAGCAATAGTGAGGCCTTTCACACGGTATCCATCTAGTGGGCAAGACATCGATCGCCGTCCACTGGTGGACCGTTGAGAGATTCCTGGTAGACCGCGCAATATACCAACTTTTAATTTATTTTCTAATTCTTTAATAAAATTTCTTGTTTTTAAAGGTATACTATTTTTCTAGCCGAAAGTTAAGACTTAGTTGAGGCGACATAATGAAAATAATCATATTAAGCCTCTTTTGCAATCATCATCATTATTTTCCTTTGCACTTCTATTGGAACATGGAACCACCACTGAAAAGGGCCCATTTGCAGGAAGCCTGCACCAAACATTCATATGTTCTTGCCGCAGTGGTTTCTGTAGCATTGTGTTATGTTTTGTGGTACTATTCTTAAATATTGTATGTTTGTTTTAATCTGTTCTAATAAATGCAATATATTTTTCCTTGCACATGCATATTTATTTTTCTTCAATTTTTATTTATTTATTTATTTTTTATCGTACGCCTTCTTTTACTCGAGGCAAAATTTCCGGTTAATATGTCTAACCTGAGACTGATTTTACGTGAGTATCCCTTTTTTCCCTGTACAATAACAGGTGTCCATTTTAATCACGCAACTCGGAGGTACCCATTAGAGCTGGGTCGGCTCAGGAGCCGTTCAGGTTATTCCAGTCCCTGGTCGACGAAACTGCTTCAAATGTCCTCGCCAGGGCTCGAACCTGGGTCACCCGATCGCCAGCGCAGTGTAGTAACCATTACACCAGCGCGGCTCCCTTTTCTTCAGTAAGCACACATGTTTCTTTGCCTTACATTCTTTCTCAGTTTCAGTTTCATAAACATGTGGAGTAATTTTATTATTTCCTGTTGAAAAAGAATGTATAAAGTTGCCACAATGAAAAATTTGTATTTGGTAGACCGCAGCCTTATTGAAAAAGTAGGGTGGGTTTGAAAAAAAATCGAAAAAAGGTGATTCGTCTTACGAGGACAAAGACAAAGAAAGTAGTCTACGTTACGGCCACAAGTGAAGGCTAGATGGAGTTTACAGAAATATAAAAAATAAATAAAAATAAAACCTAAAAGGCGAAATCGATTTTTTTTTTCGATTTTTTTTCTTAAAGCCCCACTTTCTTTCTTTTCCCAGGCCTTGTTGTAACGTAGACTACTTTCTTTGTCTTTGTCCTCGTAAGACGAATCACCTTTTTTCGATTTTTTTTCAAACCCACCCATTGTAATCCACGTCTTACCGCAGTTCCCCTCAACTTCCTCGATTTATTGAAAAAGTAGCAGCAGATCATAGCATGCTAAAGTGTGTCCAGGCCTGATCTAAACGAAATGTCAGCACACTTCAAAGTTACTAAGATGTCAGTGGCGTAAGTCTTTTTTTTTCCGAAGAAGCTTAGCCATCAATGTGTTGCCGGAGCCCTAAAGGGGGCAAGGAATAGTAAAACTATAACCTGCCAGACACGCCGTAAAAGGTGACTAAGGTGGGTCGGGTATGCTGCCGGCTACCCCGTCCTGTAGAAACTTGAAGTTTCTTGAAACTTAGGGTTTCTTTAGTTAACTTCAAGTTAACAAGTTCAACCATATCGAGAATCAACTAAAGAAGACATTGAGATACCCGAGGCAAATGGCACAGGACATGATGGGTTGGCGTTTGGGTTTATTTTTTGCAGACTTGTGTTGAATTTTATTGACGATGATGAAAAATTGATAATGATGATGATGATGATACCACGTCTGTGATGTGTCTGCAAAACGTTTCTTAATATCGACTGTTCGAAGCCGGTCTTTAAGTGCTTATTTTAAAAGCAACGATCTTATTTGGTTAACATTGAACTCATTTTGAAAACATAAAACAGTTTTAGACATAAGAAATATAAAAGTTGTATTTCATTTTGGCTGAACTCCAAATTACCATGTTTTTAAAGAAAATATTTAAAAATATACCGTCTACACTAGAGAAACATACAACGATTTAAAATCATTTCCAGTTCTGGCTTTGAAATCAGTGCTGTTAATAATCGTTAAATCAGTTAAGACAAGTTGGGAGTGGAGAGTCGCTTACGGCTGTTTGTGCCTTATACCCGAGCGATCTTTTAGTTTCGGTGACCGGAATTCTGACACATGGTATTAAATTTTCATATGCACCGTAAAAAACTACTGAGGGTTTTGGCGGGGAAAATCAGCTGATGTGCGTGTAAAATCAGTAAAATATAAATCATTACACACCCGTTCTGGATAAACACAGCGCTAAAATTCTTTTGTGTACTATAACTTTGTTCTGTGTTCTATTTTTGATTGTATTTTTATTTGTTTGAAATTAGTTTTGACGGAGTTACAGACTTTTGAAAACAGCGTCATCATTTGAGGAAATTCATAAAATAAGTAATCTTTTTATTAATTTAATATCTAAAAATCGGCCCATTCGTTTGAGTTTGGGACCCAAAGGTGCAGCAATAGTGAATGCAGTCAGCGACCCATAGCTTGACTGCTTGCATCAGGACCAGCGAACCAGAGCTGGTCAAGACCGTACTCCACCTCCACGTGGTGGTCCTGGAAACAGTCTGCAGCAGTGCAGTCTGGCTGAGCGAGTACGGATCGAAATGGGAAGGCAAACCCGGTCCCTAAAAAATGCCGTGCTGAAGTCGGATGTGTCGACCGAAAGGTGCAGATATCACAGCTACGGCGTAAACAGACACAACGCAACCACCGTCCTTTTCAGGGCGAACGAGGAAGAAGGAAGAAGAAGTTTGAGTTTATAATTATAAAGACTTCTCGAAGGGAAGCTAAAGATTATTTCCACATACTTTATTTTTTGGTTTCATATCTTGAGAATGTGTGGTAGTCAGTTTTGTGAGTTTGGCATTACAAGAACAAGCATATTGTCACCAGATTTTATAACATTTAAATCACTGTAAACGCATTCCTGATACTCGCAAATCTTAAATAAGGTTGTAAAAAAATAATTTTTTGTAAAGCACCATCTGTTTTTGCATTTTCATTCATTTATAATGATATTTAGCTGCGTATATAAGCGTCAGAAAACATGTAAAGCTATAGATAGATTACTTCCACAATACTTTGATCTATCTTTCACGTCTTGTTAATCTTGTATTTATAATATGAATGTCTCTTTTTTATTTTATGTGAGATAAGGACTGTTCCATTAGTGTTCTTTGGTAGACAATCCTGTGCGCACGACGGCTGCCAAAGAATTCTAAGTAACTGTTTGTATATCTTCTTTCATTCAAAGTTACAATGCAGGTAGAAAATTTAGAGAAACCAAATTCTAAATTTAATACCATCCTTTTATCAATAGGTAGAGTCAGAGATACATATGATAATTTAGAAATATTTATGAATGACATGAAAGCTCAGATAGAGTCACTAAAAGATTAAGAGTGGGATGGTAAAAAGTTGTTGTTTTCTTATTCGGGGATTATGACTTTTTGATGAAAATGTTTGGTTTGTCTAGAGCTCAAGGAATATACCCATGTCTGTGGTGTTTCCAGCAAAACAAGGAAATAAAGACATCTAGAGAGCATTCAACTTGCAAACCAAGAAGTTTGGCAATGTTGATAAGAGATTACAATAGATATATGAAATATGGGAAAGGGAATAAAAGGCAAGTGGCACGTTACCATAATTGTTTACACAAACCAATGTTAGAGATTGAAATTGGAAATGTAGCTCCTCCTTACCGTCATATTTTATTAGGCATTGTTTTGAAACACATCAGACTTCTAGAACAGGTAGCCGATACAATAGACGCAAAGATATTTGAGAATCCGCAAGAGATACATGCAATTATTAGTACTATTAAGAACTTGAAGAAATTTGGTTGGAACTGGAGCAGGCAGAAGAATTAGAAGCTAAAATTGAATTTTTTCAGGCAGGTATTGAACTTTGTGAGGATAAGGAGGAGACAGATAGTTTTAAAGTTAAACTTGAAAATTCACAAGATGCGCTGGCCAAACATCAGTTTCAAGATCTGTGTGCTAGGTCTGGTCCAGTTTGCTCACACTTGGACAAGGTACTATCCAAACACAAAATCATACCACAGGCTTATCATAGCAGAGCATTCATAGGGAATCACTGCCACAGATATCTCACACAAAAAGTTTATAAAGATCTTACAAGAGCAATCATTACACAAACACTGAAAATTACAGACAAACAAGATATAACTAACATAGCTTTTATTGCCCAAGAACAATTCAACTCACTGAAAGAAGCATTTGAGAAAGTACACAACAAAATATCACACAGTAAACCAATTAGAAAAGAATCAATAACAGCATCAATAGAGACTTATATGTCTTTGTTCAGAAAGCTATTCCCCAGTAAGACAATTCATAAACAGCACATATTAGAAAAACATTGCGCAGACTGGATCAGAACTCATGGCTTTGGAATGGGCATGCATGGAGAGCAAGGAGGAGAATTTGTACATTCCACTGTTTCCAAAATTGAAAGACGCGCCAGCGGTATTAAAAATATAACTTCACAATTAAAATTTATAATGGAAACTCATTTGTTACAAATTTCTCCATCTGTGAATGTACAGATTCATCCTATAAAAAAAAGGAAGTGTGAATGATAATTGAGCGAAATTTTGGGGCTAGAGCAAATTATGGCAGTTGTTGCGTAAGAGTGACAGAATTAACAGAGTGTGGAAATCATTTAATAGATGTATTTATTAAATACACCTATTTATCTATTAAATTGAACATTTCGTTTTACTCATGACCATACTCATTTTTACATGACCATCGTGATGTATGATTGAGATAATTGTTAGCTCTCATGTTTTGGGGACAATTGGGTGTGTTATTTTAAGGTAATAAATGTGGACTTGCAATTTAATGTTTCAATAATTAATGTTTGACGCATGAAACCAAAACAAAACTTTGATATCCATTTTCTGCAGGTTTTCTACTTTTGATTTCTGTAATTTGTTATGCATGTTGGTTTTGACCGTTTTAGTGTAAATTGCATTAGAAACAAACCATAACAAAATGTAAAAAAAAAAACATAAATTTTACACTATTTCAGACTATTATATCTTCTGTTCTAATTGTGATAAAATGTTTGTTCTTGTTCTAAAATTTACTCTAACATTTCTAGTCTAGCTTTACGCAAAATTAAAGCCGGTATTTATAATAATAAAGTAGCCTAAAAGCATTAATTAAGCCCTATCAAAAGTAAACACCGCCACATTTTTTCCCGTTATGAAGTTGACCACGTGACCTCTGTCACGATAGCTATAAATAGCGCAGTCAGGGAAAACTAAAAGATCGCTGGCAAACAGCCGTGCGCTAAATCTGCAGAACTGCTGTGCATGATCATGCAAAATCTTCTTCTACATCTTCGTACACTTGCAGACGTCAACTTGAATATGTTCTAAGCCTGAGGTTGTTGGTATCTCCGTACATTTTTATCCCCAGGAATGGCACTGGTGACGGCCGTGTTTGCTTCCTAAGACCCTTATACTTTGGACACCTTTGTAGCAGATGTTCAGCAGCCATTTTATATGTGCCACAGTTATACTCATCAGTAGTTTCTTTATTTAGCTTGTTCAATAAAAGTTTCTTATATACTGTGGCCCGTGCAAAGTCTGGTCATTACCCCTTATTCACTTCAAATATGCGTCATTTTTCGAGGTAGCCACCTGTGAAGAAGGTAAAGACCTTAATATAATTAAACACTTCTTCCTGGGATGCAAGAAATATAACAAACACAGACAAAACATAAAAAGCTACAGCAAACATTGCGAAAGAGAACTGCCTGTCGAAAATTTGATTGGCACCAAATCCCCACATGTATTACACAAATTATTAAAACAATTTATCGCCAAAAACTACAAAAATAAGCCCCCAATTTAAAAGACAACAGTATTAAAATAAAACAACAACAAAATATCACGTAAACACCTATTTTTTTTTTAAAAATAAAATATCAATAACAGTAATAAAGCACAATTATTAAGAATTAATACAGAACAGTATTAAACAGTATGCACAGTCTGGAAATAAAATATACCACTGAAAGAAGGCATCTCGATATAACTAACACTTTCATGCATATAGATAATGGATGAATTGGATACACTACGCGGAAACGTAGCAAATATATATATATATATATATATATATAATATATATATATATATATATATATATATATATATATATATATATATATATATATATATATATATATATAAAACTTTTTTCTGGTGGCCTTAATACTCTTATCCCCACTTATTCCTGTACCTGCTTCTGATAAAACACATGGCCTGTTCAACAAATTATTATTGTATCAGGTTGTGCAAAATGATTTAGTGAACAAACTTTATAAACAATACCTGGAACTTGTGCCCTAGAAGTACAGCGAAGGAACAACATATGTATCAATGACATATAGACCCATTACACTTACTACAGTGGTTAGTGCATTGGCTTCCTAGCTCGGTGGGCCATGGTTCGACTCCCAGTTGAGGTAAGATTTTTTAGACCGCAAACGGCTCCGGGGTTGACCCAGCCTCATGAATTGGGTATCAGAGCAACTCAGGGAAGGTTAAGGTGGCCGGCGAGATGCTGACCACATCACTCCTAGTGTGCAGATAGTCAAGAAAATATGGGCCTAATACCATATTCCCAATGTGCCTCAATAGGCGTGTAACGGGATCCTTTTACACTTACTACAAGAGATAACAAATAGTATTCTTCCTGTGATAAGATGAATGTTTGAATTTAGAAAAACAAACCCTGTGCAATCAACGTATTTTTAATTGTCTCAGTCCTGTAACTTACTTACTTACTTACTTAGTCGTTCCCCTTCTACCGTGAGGTGTAGAGGTTTGGAAGAGAGAGCGCCAGACTATCCTATCGGCTGTCTTCCTCCTGGCCTGGTTACATTCTAGTCCTCGATCCTTCAAAGATTGTCTAATGTTGTCCTCCCAGCGGACTCTGGGTCGTCCTCGGGGTCTGGATCCTTGGCTCTTTGTTTCCCATGCTTGTCGTGGTATCCGATCTTCTCCCATTCTGCAGACATGGTCAAACCATCTTAATTGGGACTGTTCTACTTGGGTCTGCAGGGGGTAGGATTTAAGGCCTTGACGTATCGTCTGGTTGCGTACCATGTCTCTTCTTGTTACTTCAACCACCTTCCTCAGAGACCTCATTTCTGAGGTTTGGATCTGGCTTTTATGGGTTGTAGTCATTGCCCATGACTCGCATCCATATGTCAAGACTGGGACATAGGTGGAGCGGTATACAGCCATCTTCGTTTTCTTACCAACCTCTCTCTTGCTGAGGAAATCCTCGATTTATGGCCTGAAAAAGTCTCCCAGCTGCTGCTTTTCGAGTGGCCAACTCTTCTTTGATGCCTCCCTTTCGGTCTATAATAGCTCCGAGGTATTTAAAGTGGTCGACCTGCTCCAGGACCTGTTCTCCCAGCTTAATCTGATGTTTTCTTTCTTCTCGTGATATCACCATGGATTTTGTTTTAGAGCTGCTTATGACCATCCCTCTCTTCTCCAGCTCTTCCTTCCAGACTTGCAGGTTGGATTGGAGATGTGCCTCTGATTTAGCAATCAGGGCAACATCATCAGCAAATGCCAGCTCCGAAATATAGACCTGTCTCATCTTCCAGTACCCCACTGAATACTTTCTTGTCATGTAACTAACAATGAAAAATCCCGCCACCTTAACGGGAAAATATAGAAAGTGCGCACATTGCACCTTGAAAGCTAAATTGAACGCCCATTATAAAAGCACTAAGCCATTTCAATTTGTTTCATGGTGCATTGACAGTTGATCGTAAGTCATAATACGTTTGACTCCAAAGATGAAATCAGATTGAAATAGAATGGGCAGGAATGAAATTATCACAGGAGAATTAGTGCCTTCATCAGGGCATGGAGTAGAAAGAGCACACTATATTTAACCCTCCCTCCTCCCCCATTTCGCATCATGTTTAAGCGGGTTACTTGCTCTTAATTTCAAAAACGGTGTTCCAGGTACAGAAATATTCCCGCAGTCTTTGCTTACATACTTTGTGTTAACACCTTCGTTACGTCGGTGTGTCTTTGTGTTGATATCATTTATGTGTTAGAAGCAGGAGTAGTCTTTGTAGATAGGTTTTGTTGTAGTCACTTTGTTCGTCCCCGGTGTGTGGTCAAAGGCGTCCTTAAAGTATTTAGCACCCGTGGCGGACCCTATCTTTGGTACCACCCCCTCCCCATAAACAAACACGCTGCCATCGGACACTGTTATGACAGTACTAACTGTTAAAAATGTATTTGCACGTTATCTGAAATGGTAACTTGCAAGTAAATTTTTAACAGTAAGTGCTATTCGACAGTAGTGTCCAATGGCGCCCTTTCCATGATGTCACCCGGGGCGGACAGCCCCCCTCGCACCCCCTTAGTACGTCACTTTGTGTGGCTAAAGCTCTTTCTGGTGCTTGTCAGATGCTTCGTATAAATATTTGATGAAAGGGAGAAAACTGAAAAAAGGAAGACAATCGATGAGTCAAATATTTTTTATGTTTTTGTCACGTTTGTTCCCCTTACATTGCAAACTAGTGATTTGTATTTTGAGATTTCATGTAACAAAGTCGTCAGTAAAATATTTCGGTTACCAGTACTGTTATGATTATTCCACTAGTATTTGTCTATCAGCTTTTCGGGACAATACGGAATAGGCGCGCATTGCACAGTGAAAAATAAATTGAACATCGTCGAAAAAGATCTTTTCCAATCTTTTCATGCAGAATTTTCGGGAAAATAGAAACATGAAGCGCATTGATTGCATCGTTGAAAGTAAACTGAACTTCCATGAAAATAACACGCTCACGCCAGCTTTGAGGGACAATGAATGAATTCCGCCCCCCCCCCCCCATCCCCCCCCCTTTCCCCATATATTACACATAATCCCTTGCAAAAGCATGGCATTTTTTTTTTGTGGTAACAAAGATTCAATGAAAATGAAATAGAATTGGAAGGAACGAAGTGAAGACAGTAGAAGCAGGGCTGTCATCATGTCAAGCAGCAGAAAGAGCATAACATTAATTCACGTCCGTCATTATTTGCCTGGTTACTCGCCCCTAATTAGCAAGAACATGGAAACGTTTTTCCGGGCTCCAAATTCACGATGAACAGGGGACCGGGGTGAGGAAAGAGAGAAATGCACGTGTCATCAGTTGTTTCAATAAACCAGCGGTAAAAGGTGGTCTCATCACACAGGGATTCTCAACCTGTTTTTTGCTCCTTGTCCCCTTCTGAGCCTTATTTACCTCTGTGGCCCCCTAATAGTCACTGTTAGCTGGATAAAAGGTACTTCACCATCTTGCTGTGGCCCCGTGGAAATATGGCATGGTTCCTGGGGAGGAGCATATTTCCCATGTTGAGAACCACTGTCATAGCAGAAGTAGGGGAGTGAAGAGTTAGATATTTTACCAGACTAGGTTCAGCTTTATGAGGTTATGGAGGGGGGGGGGGGGTGTGACTGGCTCTCTTCTTCGCTGCCTTCGTCTTCCCTAACTCAAGAGGAGAGCTAGGTACCCATGTTACAGCTTGGTACACCGTGATGCTACCCGAACCCGTCAACTTTGTCTCGAGATGCAGGTGCACTAACCACTCTGCCACTCGACGCTCAGAAACCTGCAGAAAAAGCACGTGAAACTAACCTAGAGCAGTAAATATGTCAATTTTTAAAATTACTAGTGTGTCTGTATGTGCTTTCTTATTACCGTCAGGGCCGATGCCAGCGTGTTTGGTGCCTTAGGCAAACAGGCATTTGGCGTCCTTGGCAAACAGCCGACCGCCTTGTTCGCCCAAGGGTTAACCTGGCTGTGGTTACCGTATATTACTTTCTTTGATAATTATTTTAGACTTTTTTTGTGTCTGTTTTCTTATTATCACTACCGTTTGTTCTTATATTGCCATACAGCAGTTAACAAAAACAAAAAACAAAAAAACCCCATTGTTTATCACGTGATGTGTGTCTCACGAAATGCCATTAACACAGATTTCTCGCGGCGGGAGATTTAAAATAAACCAAATAACATGCTTGCTGCAGACGTTGAGAACGCCATTCCGTCGCCCACACACAAAGTCGGGGTGCATGAATAGATAAAGGATAGAGAAATTGATACTGTGAGAGATGTCTGGATAGGAGCAGTGCCATAACCTGAATAACATCTAAAATGGTACACGCGTAACCGATTATCACATCTGTCGTCATCGTTACCTTGAAAGTCAGGAGCATAGGCTAATTCGTGCAAAGTTTTCCTGTCCTGAACCATTCACTCAAGGTCTTACTTACATAGTCGTTCCCCTTCTACCGTGAGGTGTAGAGGTTTGGAAGAGAGAGCGCCAGACTATCATATCGGCTGTCTTCCTCCTGGCCTGGTTCCATTCTAGTCCTCGGTCCTTCAAAGATTATCTAATGTTGTCCTCCCAGCGGACTCTGGGTCGTCCTGAGGGTCTGGATCCCTGGCTCTTTGTTTCCCTTGCTTGTCGTGGTATCCGATCTTCTCCCATTCTGCAGACATGGCCAAACCATCTTAGTTGGGACTGTTCTACTTGGATTTGCAGGGGGTGGGATTTTAGGCCTTGACGTATCGTCTGGTTGCGGACCATGTATCTTCTTGTTACTTCAACCACCTTCCTCAGATACCTCATTTCTGAGGTTTGGATCTGGCTTTTGTGGGTTGTAGTCATTGCCCATGATTCGCATCCATATGTCAAGACTGGGACATAGGTGGAGCGGTATACAGCCATCTTCGTTTTCTTACCAACCTCTCTCTTGCTGAGGAATCCTCGATTTATGGCCTGAAAAAGTCTCCCAACTGCTGCTTTTCGAGTGGCCAACTCTTCTTTGATGCCTCCCTTTCGGTCTATAATAGCTCCGAGGTATTTAAAGTGGTCGACCTGCTCCAGGACCTGTTCTCCCAACTTAATCTGATGTCTTCTTTCTTCTCGTGATATCACCATGGATTTTGTTTTTGAGCTGCTTATGACCATCCCTCTCTTCTCCACACTCAAGGTCTTTCCATTTATTATTTATCACTTTCATTTGTGTCTGCAGTTCTCTACCTTAACCTACCACATAGCACCTCCTCGGGCTCCAATGAGTCGTGGTCCAGCATTGGTGTAGCTGGCGAGTCATTTTCAGGGCAAGTCCTTCTCAGGGCTTCATGCTAGCAGATGGATGTTAGTCCTTTTCAGGACTTAGTATCTATGGACGTTGACCGGGCTAGAATCTGGTTAGATTGCACAAGAGTTCACATACAACCGGTGTTTCGCTGGACACTGAGGAAGTACGGGCAGCGTTGGCGTAGCTGGTGAGTCCTGTTTAGGGCAAGTCCTTTTCAGGGCTTCAGGCTAGCAGATGGATAATGTTAGTCCTTTTCATGACTTAGTATCTGTAACCACGCCATCTTGTCATCCCCATTGTCTCCGTCGTTCACTGCCTTTTTACCACAACATCTTCAAGAAGAAGATATATTACTAGGCCACAGTAAAGTCTAGAAATAGTTGTGTGTTATATTTGTGTTTTTGGCTCATTCTAGAGCATCTAAGGCGAGTGTTATTTAAGTGACCTAATTACTGCGCGCGCACTACTCTTGTGAGTGGTTAAGCCTAGAGCCTATCTAAAGAATGCGATGGCCAGCAGCGGCCTTTTTTGAAAATCTGTCCAGACAAGAGAAAACGAAACGAGGCGCCCTGTGTGGGTAGCAGATGGACAGAGCATCTAAGGTGTTATTTAAGTGACCCTATTACTGCGCGCGCACTACTCTTGTGAGTGGTTAAGCCTAGCGCCTATATAAAGAATGCGATGGCCAGCAGCGGCCCTTTTTGAAGATCAGTCCAGACAAGAGAAAACGAAACGAGGCGCCCTGTGTGGGTAGCAGATGGACAAAGAAACCAGAGCACGATTAGCAACACTGGCTTGGTGTTTTGTTTTGTTTGCTTTGTTTTATTTGTTTAATGTTTGCTTCATACGCTTGGTCACTGACTGGGTTGTATGAATAAATACAGCCCCTGCCTTAAGAATCAGAGTTTTATTGTTGATCGGGTCGGTTGCGAGTGTGCAAGAAGGTGATCACATATCACAACATCATCATCATCATCTCGCCCACCTATCACATATCTATCAACGCTGACAGGGCGATAGTCCTTTTCAGGGCTATTTCATGCTAGCTGATAGATGCTAGAAGTCCTTTTCAGGGCTTAGAATTTATCAACACATCGCTTCAGTTAACAGAATTCACTTATTTTTGAATTTCAAATGCGCTCTGATATAACCAAATAGGTTGAAAGAAATGCGCCACGCCACAAGAAGGCAAAAACCAAACCAAACAAACAAAATGCACTTCTCTTCTCCATGTGTTTTTCCAGCATCTCTCTACCTCCCTTACCCTGGGGATTACAGAACATGGACTGCCTAGTAGTGCTATCATCAAGTTTCCTGAAAGTGTGTCCTATCCATCTCAGCCGTTTTCTTCCTGCCGCAGTGACATCTGTATGGTTCTTATCATCAGTTCCACATTGCTGATCTCGTCAAACCATTATAAACCTTCTATTCTACTTAAACCCGGAATTATGAAAGCCTGTAAATTCTTGGTTGCCACTGTTCTCCATGTTTAGCTAGTGTGTTACAAGTATCCGAAAAGAGAGTAACGAATAGTACGAGCGGCGTTCAGAAAGTAATGCACCACATCTTTTTTCTCAGCTAATAATGAAGATAGAAGCATGACATTTTGCACACTTCAAATATGGCATGTGCCAATTGTGTGCACCAAATTGCACCGCAACCGGCCAAATAATACGGCTGCTCTAAACCGTTGAAATGGAGCGTGTTAGCAACTTGCGTTATAAGCAGCGAATTGTGATAGAATTTCTCGTTGCAGAGAAGGAAACTGCTGTGAACATTCACAAGCGTCTATGTGATGTGTATGGAAGTTTTGCAGTCGACAGGAGTACAGTCAGTCGCTGGGTTCAGAGAATCAAAGAATCAGGAAGTGGAGATACGGAGCTGCTTGGTCGGCCTCGCTGTGAACGTCCTGCCACAGCCACCAACGCAGAAATGTTGAAATGCGCTGAGGGCATTATTCTTATTGATAGGCGAATCACTACTCAACAATTGGCCTTACAGCTGTCAGTCAGCATTGGTAGTGCAAATGCAGTTATAAAAACTCTCGGATTTTCTAAGGTTTGCGCAAGATGGGTTCCTCGAAGTCTCACAATGACCACCGATTGCAAAGGAAAGCAATTTCTTCTGAATTGTTGGAGCGTTTCAATGCTGATGGAGAGAACTTTTTGGCTAAGATCGTTACAGGTGACGAAACCTGGGCACATCATTTTGAACCTGAGACAAAAAGACAGTCAATGGAGTGGCATCATCCGCAATCACCACGAAGAAAGAAATTCAAGACAATTCCTTCAGCTGGAAAGGTCATGATCACTGTCTTTTGGGACATTGAAGGTGTGATTCTTGTGGACGTTATGCCAAGAGGAGAGACAATCAATTCGCAAGCTTACATTAAGACATTGAAAAAACTCAATCAACGTTTCCGCAGAGTTCGGCCGCACAAGAATCCAGCAGACCTGCTACTTCTTAACGACAATGCGCGATCTCACACAAGTCTGGCAACACGGGAAGCAATCACCAAATTGGGTTGGACTGTACTACCCCATCCACCCTATAGTCCCGATTTGGCACCCTCTGATTTTCATCTATTTGGTCCACTTAAAGATGCACTCCGTGGGACAAGGTTTGAAGATGATGAAGGAGTGATTCATGCAGCGAAAAATGGCTACATGATCAAGACAAAATCTGGTACGGGCTAGGAAAACATGCACTTGTTTCGCGCTAGCATAAAGCCGTGCAAGTTAATGGGGATTATGTTGAATAATACCGATGTTTACATGACATATCCATGTATATTGTGTATAAATTTCATGCTTTTTGAATAAACAGCTCCTGAGAAAAACGATGTCATGCATTTCTGAACGCCCCTCGTAACATTGTAACTTACCGAGCAAGTCGTAAAGGAGGACTAAGGAAGGGTGGGCTTGGGGGCCGGCTACCATACCGTGTAAAAACTTTCAGCGAAAAAAAAAAAAAACCACACACAGCTGATATGGACATGTGAACCAAAGTGAAATTCATATTGTTAGCTGTGGGGAAAAAAAGCTCTCTAGTCACTAGAACGCTCATCAGAGTATTATAAAGTGTAAATTTCAATAGGAAAGATCTGAATGTATTTTTAAAAAAATGCAACAGTAAAAAATAGCAGCTATTATTATTGACATCTAACTAGGGATTACTACTACTACTACCACAAGTACTACAACTACTACTACTATTACAACAACAACAACAACAACTACTACTACTACTACAACTACTACTACTATTACAACAACAACAACAACTACTACTACTACTACAACTACTACTACTATTACAACAACAACAACAACTACTACTACTTCTTCTTCTTCTTTAATCCTTAGCTGCCAACTGTCAAAGCAGCCAGTGGCCATCACGACGGGTGGTGTCTTGTAGGGCAGCAACAAACTGCCTACACTTTGCTCGGTCGGCGGCCATCCCTCGTACAGTGGCCCAGCTTTGGTTCATTCTTTGCATCTCGGCCTCCATAGTTCTCCGCCAAGTTGTTTTTGGTCGGATTCTCTTTCGCTTTCCTTCAGGGGTCCATAGCATAGCTGTTTTTGTGATGGTATCAGGGTTTGCTACTACTACTACTCTTACTACTACTACTACTACTACTATTACTACTACTACTACTACTACTACTACTACTACTACTACTACTACTACTACTACTACTACTACTACTACTACTACTACTACTACTACTGCTACGTTAGGCATGTCGTACGAGGTGACTATGAAGTTTTGCATGGGACTGACAACCTCATCATCCTATATATAAAATCCCAGCTTTTTCTGTCAGTGCGTAACGCTAAGGGATGCAACTTTGGTTGAAAGTTAGACATTAATTGTATTGTTTCCCTTATATGTACTCTCCCGAAAATAGTAACACTTACCAAAGAACAATGCGTAAATGACGGTGTGCACACAAATATATTTATAGAATGTGTGATCCCGTATACACACATTGGGATCCTCGCTGCTGCTACGTAGTTCGTGTACTGTGGTGATGCACTGTGGTTTTTTAAAATACTTTTGAATAAGTAAAATTGCCGTTAGGTATTGGTGCTTTTGAATGTAATTCCCGTCTTATGGCGGGCTTTTACACTAGTATAAAAGAAATTGCTATGGAAACCACGGCTACAATGCAGAGCCGGATTAACGTAGTAGCACAAGTAGCATATGCTACGGGCCCCGCGCTTTCAGGGGCCCCGCGCCAATAAATATGTACATAATTTTTTGGTCATCTTCTAATACGAGCGTTGATGGGAAGGAGCGAAGCTCCTGACCGGGTTGGAAGGAAAGTCCACTGACCCCCCAGCCTCGCAATGACATGTCATTGGGCCAGAAGAAAAAAATACGAGCGTTAAACCAATGATCTTGTGATTTATGCCATCTTTAGCGCCTTTTCATTTGGTGTCACGAAATTGTGAGAGAAAAAGCATAAGAGGGTGACTTGGTGTGACTCTTCATTATTTTAATCTTAACTGTTTGCGGACGGAAGCCATTTAAGTGGCGTTGAAAATTTGGTCACGTTTGGACGGAAGCCACTTTTTTGGCTCTAGGCGACTGCCCCTCTAATTTTGTTTCGTTCTTTGTGAAATGAATTTGCATTAACAATAAAAACTAGAATTTAGGAAACGGAAACTTCCTGTTTTAATTGAGGTATACGGCGTGCTCGCACTCTCTTTCGATCTTGATTAAAATTTCTTGATTTGTAAGGTTAGAAAACTCAAAAAATGAGCAGTAGACACAGAGATATTGGACGTAATTATTCTTCTGGAAATGAAAAATGTAAAGCGAAGGAAGAAAAAGAAAGAAGAGATCAACTTGTGATATCAAAAACACGTAAGCTGACAGAATATTTTAGTGTTCATGGTGGTGGTACTCTAACCGCTGAAGCTGGAAGTACAGGAACAACTAGTACTAGTGCAGGCTGTGCAGCAGAAAACATGCAGCAAAACCCAGTATACACTGAGTCTGAATGTGAAAGAATAAGTGAAACGAAGAAGTACTCTAATGATATTGGTGACTGGCCAAACAATATAGATGACTGTGAGCGTGAATATTGCATATCCAAGGGAAGTGAAAAATGCCAACATGTTGATAGTGCCTTCTCTTCATCCGTGCGATTGTATGACACTGAAAAGAAAACTCGATACTGTCAGAAGTCTTATTTTACACATATTCATAAACTTACAAACAAGCAAAATGCAAGAAAATGGTTATGCTATTCAGAAAGTAAAGTGCGCCTATTCTGTTTCCCATACAAGCTTATGAGTTCAGAATGTTCATCAAAGTTTACTGTGGAAGGGTTTAATTACTGGAAAAATGCAAGCAATCTATTGCGTCGACACGAAGAAAGCTCCTCACATAGACAAGCTTTAATTTCACTGTTGATGCGTAAAAACAAAGGTGAACGTGTCGATTCCCATCTTGTGAAACAAATGGACATTCAAGAAAAGTATTGACACAAACTTCTAGAGCGAATAATTGAAGTTGTGAAGTTTTTAGCAGAACGAGGCCTTTCATTTCGTGGCAGTGATGAAATTGTTGGGTACCCTTATAACGGGAATTACTTAGGGTTGTTAGAATTACTGGCCAAGTTTGACCCTTTTCTGGCAGAGCATATAAGTACTCATGCAAACAAAGGATTTGGACATACATAATATCTATCTAAAACAACGTGTGAGGAATTCATCAATCTGATTGGATCCAGCATACTGGATCACAATCTCTGAGAAGTGAAGAAATACAAGTATTATTCCGTTTCATTGGATTCTACTCCAGATATATCTAATATGGACCAGCTGACTTTGACTCTGCGCTATGTTTTGCCATCTGGACCAGTTGAAAGATTTGTGACATTTTTGGATATGGGAGGTTGTTGCGTGATAAATTCTCGCAACATCATTTTATTACAATATCTATTTTATAACGCAAGGGCAACAACTGCTTGAAATTTATAGTCACTTTTCTCGGTAAGCATTTGTCTTCTCGCGTTGGTATCGAATGCAGTTAAGTTTGAGCTGTGGTCATTTTGCGCTGGACTGCGCATGACTTGTCTTGCTTCTTGGTCGATCGGTTTCCGCCCACCACTAGTGGAGTGAGCGATTTGGAATGGCGAAAGAGATGCCTCGTTGAAGAGGGGATCTCCGCTATTTTTTTGTTCTGTCAGGAATGTGAGAGTCCTCTTATGGATATTTCGTTTATTCGAGATAATACCTCTAGTGTATTTGCACATGCCGGGAGGCATAATATTTCTGTGTATTTCCGGAAGGCAAGGTAAATTAACATTTTCATTAACTCTATCGATTTTTGGTCGTGAACGATTTCTGGTTCATAGCCTGTCTTCGAAAGTCGTCGTCACGAGATGTTTTTTCCCAGCTCACATGTCGCTGCATCGTACTGCATCGGTTGATGCAGGTACCAAGGACCATTACTTGCTACTTTGTTAAATGAACTAGGTTTGAAAAACCTTTAGTATCTAGAGGATATTTTTGAGGACATTATTTATACTTCGGCAGACGTGTCTGTCTTGCTGAAGTCAGACTAAGGAGAGTGAACTGATCTCATATATCTGGTTATCTCCTGGCTGTTATAGAAAAGGATGGAGTTTTTCACCTGACTACATTTACAGCACTTTGAAATATAACATGCATCTGACTCATCATTGTAATGCTGTCTACCGTCTATTGCTGTATTGAATGTTGCTGTGATAATGACTGTTTGATGTGCCTACATATTCGCGTAACCATTTTGTCACTGTGGCGTCCACAATAAATAATGAAGAAAAACGTCAACGGCTGTTTCAAGAATCATTGACTTTATACGTCGTGAGTTTACTGACGTCCTATGTGGATTGCCCTGTTATTTTTGTATGAACATTGTTTTGACTGAACACATCTGCACACTACACAAAACCAGACATGCGGATACCATCCATCATCATATGGCATCACGCATCATTTGGTGGCCATAAGCTGGTTTCATTCTGGTACCAGCAAACACGGGGTCCCTTACCCACTTCATTTTCAACAAGAATTCATCAGCATCCTTCAAGAAATTAACATTCTTCAATACAGTCAACATCTTCAAAATTTTCAAAGTACTCGGCGTTGCCCGGTAAAAGTCAAAATTTCAACTTTTTGACGGAAACAAGAATTTGACAGTACCCGGCGTTGTTACATGTTGCCGGATAACTCGGACTGCTGTTATCTTTTACGCAAGTCAAGCAAGTTGCTGCTGTCAAGGTTCCAGTGCTGTCGTTTTTGTGAAGGTCAAGTGCCGGTTGAAACGGGTTGTTTTCTGAAGAAGGCCAAGTACCGATTTCCATCAACTTACTTTTGGATTAGAAGGTCAAGTGCCGAAACAACTCAACACACAGTATTTCAGAAGCTCTTGTACCATCGTGTTAGCAGTGGAAGCAGTTCAGATGTGCCATCATCGTTGGAGCTTCGCTCTTTAGGACGTTGATTGACATCCGTTTTTTCTGCTGTTCTACGATTGGAAGCCTATAAGTTAAGTGGCCTGTTTGTATGTAAACTGTGCCCTTATACTTCTGCTGAGTCTTCTGTGTATCATCTCATTCTATATGTTATATGTTTATATGTTATTCGTATATTTATATGTTTATATTTCAGCGGGTTCTCGGTTGGGTGGTGTCTCCGTTAGATTATGCCACGTCATAGAGGTCGTCTATTGTGAGCGTTTTCTGTAAGGTTTGCAAATTTCCAATACTGGAATTTGCTAAGCGACTTCTGTTGCTATTTATGTTAGCTGTGATGACATGTTTTAATATTGTTTTCGTTATTATTTCGCATTCTTTAGTTTTGTTTTGATTTGTTTGTATTTGTTAGCCTACTCTTGTCTATAATTTAGTTTCATACAACATTTTTGTTTATACACTGTGGTGTCATGTATTTTGTTTAATTCTATCGCAGATATCGTCACATTTTTTTAAGATATTTCATTAATTTCTGCTTTATTTTTAGTTGATTTCTGCGAACGTTTTTGTATTGTTGCTGATCTTTGTTATTGTTTACATTGTTATTGTTTACATTGTTTGTATTGTTTACATTTTCAATGTTTACATTCTGCATGTGTTTACATAGTCATTGTTTACAGTTATAGTAATTAGTTAATGGGCTATGCTAATGCACTGTTACTACTACACTGATGATAAATGAATGATGAATAGTGTCGTGCACTATTGAATGAGAAGTGCACTTATGATCAAGAATTGAGTGCTGATATTTCATATACAAGTTCTTTGATTGGAGACTTGTTTCCCACAGAGACTGGGATAATATAATGTGATGTGAATATACAAGTGCTTAATTAAGACTTGTTACACTTAGGTTTGAAATAAATTAGTTAATTATTTCAGGTTTTGGACTCATATGTTAGACAACATGTCTACATTTGAGCACTTTATTGAGCAGGGTAAATTGCTTGGCAAGACTGGTGATAAGTTAGAAGAATTTGCAACTGCTCGATATGATAAAGCAATGGAAGCTGAACAAAAGAAACTGCATATGGAAGCTGAACAAAAGAAACTGCAGATGCAGGTGGATGAAAAAAGATTCCAAATGGAAATGGAAAAACAAAAAAGGGAATCAGAAGCTGAGGAAAGAAAACTCCAGCTACAGCTAGAAGCTGAAAGACTTCAAAAAGAGGCTGAGAATAAAAGACTTGAAAAAGAAGCTGAAAATAAAAGACTTGAAAAAGAGGCTGAAAATAAAAGACTTGAAAAAGAAGCTGAAAATGAAAGACTTCAAAAAGAGGCTCAGGCTGAGGAAAGAAGATTACAGAGAGAGTCTGATGAGAGGAAAGAGAAAGCAAAAATGGAACATGAAGAAAAGGTCTTAGCTTTAGAGTTGGAAAAATTGAAATTGACGAGCATGAGTAATGGTAATGATTCAAACAAGGGTTCATCTTCTGGTAAGGCTAATAATGATACTTTTAAGATTAAGTTACCAACATTTAGTCCTTCCAGTGATGACATAATGTTCTATCTGGACAGATTTGAACAAGCATGTACAGCTCATAACATAGACAAAGCAAAATATGTTTATCAGTTATCAGGGATACTGACAGGTAAAGCTCTAAGTATATTAAATATGGTGGATGAACCTGACAAGAACAATTATGAGGTTGTCAGGGCCGCTTTGTTAAAGAAATATCAGCTTAACGAAGACGGCTATCGTCTACAATTTAAAAACATGTTACCTGAAAATGGAGTTGAATTCTCCGAGTTTATTGCAAGAATACGCATTACTTTCTCACGATGGGTTGAACTATCTAAGACGGAAAAAACTTATGAAGGACTTATGGACTTAATACTTAGAGACAAAGTCATGTCGTCTGTCAATGAGTCTTTCCTTGCTTTCCTTCATGAACGTAAACCTAAAACAATAAGGGAAATGGAAGATTTCTGTTGCCAATACGTAACTGCACACCCACACATAACCATGGGTAACTCTAAGGTGAAAGAAGGTTTACCAGTTGCTTCGGCAGCTCCGTATGGCCAAAACTTTGCTCGTAGATTCCAACAAAATTTTGATAGAAAGAGTAGCGGTAATTTCTGTCAAAATCATGGAAATCAATTTCATGGTGATTCTTCTTCGAAGAACTGGAGACAACCTGATAGTACTCGTTACTATCACCCTAATAATTATAGGCATTTCAAAAGAGGATATGGTAATAGAGGTTATTCCTGCCGAAGACCTCAGAACCAAACAAATAGATGTTCGCATCAATGTGAACATGATAGTAATCGTGGAAACTGGAATTCGAACCAGGATAACAATTACAATAGAGACAATAATAACTGCAGAGATAATAATAACTTTGATAACTTCAGAGGTAATAATAGTCGGGGTAGATCTCAACAAAAAAAAAGAGATATCAGCAGGCTAATGCTGTACAACAGGAAACTGAGGGAGCCTGTAATCATGTTGTTGATAGTAAAAACTTTGACGCTGTCACTGGTTCTGCTTTTGACTTTGAGAGAGCAAACAAATGCCCCCAATGCAGTACTTTATTCGAACCGGGTACCATAACTACTTTGAGTTGTGGTCACCCACTTCCCGCTCTTCCTGCTGCTGTTGCGCATGACGGGAGGGGTTCTTTAATCCTACATAAGGGTCTTGTTAATGATACTCCGGTCTCACTACTTTTCGATTCCGGATGCACCACTATTGGTGTTAGACAATCGCTTGTAGATCCATCTTGTGCTACAGGAAGGGTTATTAAATGTGTCACATTTGGCGGCACTCTAGAAAAATATCCTACTGCTGTAATTCGCATTGCCACTCCTTTCTTTACTGGAGATGTGCATGCTTGTCTCTTACCTAATCCTATTGCGGACCTTATTATTGGTCGTATTCACGGAGTTAGGGAGTGTACCCCACAGCAGATTGCTGCTTGGGAAGATAATAACATGCAAGCTACAAATGCAGTAGTTACAAGAGCACAAGCTCTACAAACACCCGAAACTTCACTGAATAGTGATAATGAAGTTGATAGCCAAGATAGTCACTTAGTAATTACTCGTGACTCTTTCATAAAATTGCAAGAAGAAGATCCTTCTTTAAAAAAATTCTTCGTTCTTGCGAAGAAAGGTGATCCGAATCAGGATACAAATAGAAAATCTTGGATTGCAATGAGAAACGGCGTACTTGTACGTATGGTACAAGATTCGACTACGTCGGCACATTCGCAAATTCTTGTTCCCAAGAGCATGAGAGTCCAAATATTACAACATGCTCATGACTCGCAATGTGCTGGACATATGGGTTTTGCCCGTACGAAGTCGAGAGTCCTTGCGGTTTTCTTTTGGCCTTTTGTCAATAAGGACATTCGTATTTACTGCCGATCATGCAAGGTATGTCAGGAGGTCAAATCTAGAGGACCACGACATGCTGCGCCTATCCAGGCTGCTGACATTCCTATTCGGCCGTTTCAGAAAATGGCCATAGATATTATTGGCCCTTTTAAGGTCAAGTCGGCCAGAGGACATCAGTTTATCCTTACATGTGTCGATATGTGCACACGTTGGCCAGAGGCTATTCCTCTTAAGAGCATATCTACTACAGATATCGCAGATGCTCTTTGGTTGATATTTTCTCGCTTGGGGTTCCCCAGAGAAATATTGTCAGACCATGGCACTCAACTCATATCTGACACTATGTCACAGGTAATGTCTACCTTACATATTGAACGATCTCTCAGTAGTATCTACCATCCTATGTCTAATGGGTTAGTTGAGCGTCTGAATAGAACGCTCAAGACTTTGCTTGGTAAGATAACTGAAGATCATCCTCAAGATTGGGACAGGGTTTTACCCGCGGCTCTCTTTGCCTATAGAGAAGTCCCTAATGAACACACAGGATTTTCTCCCTTCGAACTTGTCTTTGGCGCGCGTCCACGCGGCCCTATGTCTTTATTACACGATCTCATCACTGCCGATGATATTAGCGATGAAACTCAATCCTCATATGAGTATGTCATTGCTCTTAGACAAAAGATCATTGAGGCATGTAAGCTAGCAACTGCTTCATCAGAAATTGCTAAAGAGAAGGCAAGGCAGTTTGCTAACAAGAATAGATGTCTACGACAACTTTGTCCAGGTGACAAAGCATTCGTCCTACTCCCCAGTAGGGAAAATAGACTTCTTATTGCATGGAAAGGTCCGTATGCAATAGTCTCTCGGATTTCCGATGTTGACTATGTGGTCGATATTGATGGAAAGCATAAAACTTTCCACATAAACATGCTTTCGGAATTTCACGAACGTCCGGACTATTTGCTGCCTATTTTCCAGGCAACGGATGATGCTCCTGCACCTCACGGTCATTATTCATCCCTGTCTGTCATTCAGGATGAGGAAGCTACCTTCTCTGATGTCAACCTTCCCCTTCCAGTGGTTCCATTACATTCCACGGAATCTTGGAAAAACGTTTCTGTTTCTCCTAATCTTTCTGGTGACGAACATCGACAAGTCTCGTCGATGTTACAAACATTTCAGGATGTTCTCGCTGACATTCCTGGACACACAGATGTCATAGAACATGACATAATTCTTACCGACAATAATCCAATTAGGGTTAGGCCGTATCCTATTCCTATACACTTTCAGTCGCAGGTGGAGGGGGAGTTGGATGAAATGATTCAATTAAATATAATTGAACCATCGACTTCACCATGTTCTTCTTCCATGGTTATTGTCCGGAAGAGGGATAGGGACATACGAATTTGCGTTGATTGTCGCAAATTGAATCGGGTCACGGGGTTCGACGCTGGGCCGATGCCTTTGTTGGAAGATCTACTGATTAGACTTTCTGGTTCTGGATTCTTCACTGGACTTGACTTGTCTAGAGGTTATTGGCAGGTGCCTTTGGCGGAGCATGCCAGGCCTCTTACTGCTTTTTCTGCACCTGGGGGTCTGTTTCAATGGAATGTTGTGCCTTTTGGTCTCGTGGGCGCCCCTGCCACTTTCGTTCGCATGATGCGTCGAATTCTGTCACATCGTTCGGATGTCATCGCATACTTGGATGACATCTGTCTCTTCGGTGATGCCTGGGAAGATCACTATTTAGGGTTATATGACTTACTGTCCACTCTACGTGAGAATAATTTGACAGCAAAACCTTCTAGGGCTTTTGTTGGTTTTGGTGAAATCTCTTTCCTGGGTCATCGTGTTGGTCATGGTCTCTTGAAGACAGAAGACCACAATACTTCCAAAATACTGATCATCTCTGTTCCTAAAACGAAGAAACAAGTTAGGAGTCTCTTAGGTTTAATTCAATTTTATGGGAGATTTATTCCAAATTTATCTTCGATCATGGCACCTCTATCAACATTGTTGAAGAAAGGTTCGCCTAATCTGGTTCGTTGGTCTGAAGAATGCCAATCTTCACTAGACCAAATCAAGAATATATTTTCTTCTCCTCCCATCTTAAGATTACCTACTCTTGATAGGACTTTTGTTCTTCGGAGTGATGCTTCATCCACTGGGATTGGAGCAGCACTGATGCAAGAATATGCAAATACTCTGCATCCTGTTATGTACATTTCTAGAAAACTAAATGCGGCAGAGAGGAACTACTCGGTTTTAGACCATGAGTTGTTAGCGATGGTTTGGTCAATTCTAAAACTACAAAGATTCCTCCTGGGCGCACATTTCATTCTAGAGACTGATCAGAAAGCTCTTACAGCTATTCAGACTAAGAATTTGAAGAGTTCGAGATCCACTCGATATGCTATAGCTCTTCAACCTTTTCACTTCACGGTACGAGCTATCCGTGGTGCGGATAATGTGATGGCTGACATTTTGTCTAGATGCCCACATGACTCCAACTAATACTTCTGTCCTATATTTCCATATATTACAGAGTCATAACACACCTATATTTCTACAATAGATTAGCACATCTGTACTTACTTTATATGTACACACTATCGTGCTTTGTTGTCATCTTCTTCTGTTCGTTTTTTTAAGATGATAGAGGAGGACTGAGTAGTTAATATAAGGGCCGTTAGTTTACTAAACAGCCACAATTATTAATAATGTATTGTACCTTATGAAGCATATTAGTTATTAATTAGCATTATATTGCTTGTACTTTCTCAGAATGTCATTGTTGAGCTGAGGACTTACCTTACTAGTATCAAGCATGACGAGTTCTAGATTGTGTACTTACCCTCGGAATACCAGAGCATATGTCCTGGATCGTCATGTAGTTTAACTTTACTATGTACTTATGTCATTACATGTCAAAGAATGTACTATTTAAATTTTCCTATCAGATTTGTACATCCATTTTTAAAGACAATATTAGAGTATGCTGTTTAATGATGATTATAGTAACTTGCATACGTATATTGTGTTTACATGCTAACGTGATGTGTGTTGGTGACACCTCCCCGATGTGAATATTTTTTGAGACATATTTATTTTTCTGTTGAGGTATATCCTCACCAGACACTCTATAATTAGCCTATTGTTTGGCAATTTAGTTAATTATCAGCGCATAATTCGTGCGTTTTGAGCCGCTTATCGCATGCTCTTTGATATTTAAAAAAAAAAAATATGTTCCACATTTTTTTTTTTATCGGGAGGAGGTGGTGATATGTTGCGTGATAAATTCTCGCAACATCATTTTATTACAATATCTATTTTATAACGCAAGGGCAACAACTGCTTGAAATTTATAGTCACTTTTCTCGGTAAGCATTTGTCTTCTCGCGTTGGTATCGAATGCAGTTAAGTTTTGAGCTGTGGTCATTTTGCGCTGGACTGCGCATGACTTGTCTTGCTTCTTGGTCGATCGGTTTCCGCCCACCACTAGTGGAGTGAGCGATTTGGAATGGCGAAAGAGATGCCTCGTTGAAGAGGGGATCTCCGCTATTTTTTTTGTTCTGTCAGGAATGTGAGAGTCCTCTTATGGATATTTCGTTTATTCGAGATAATACCTCTAGTGTATTTGCACATGCCGGGAGGCATAATATTTCTGTGTATTTCCGGAAGGCAAGGTAAATTAACATTTTCATTAACTCTATCGATTTTTGGTCGTGAACGATTTCTGGTTCATAGCCTGTCTTCGAAAGTCGTCGTCACGAGATGTTTTTCCCAGCTCACATGTCGCTGCATCGTACTGCATCGGTTGATGCAGGTACCAAGGACCATTACTTGCTACTTTGTTAAATGAACTGGGTTTGAAAAACCTTTAGTATCTAGAGGATATTTTTGAGGACATTATTTATACTTCGGCAGACGTGTCTGTCTTGCTGAAGTCAGACTAAGGAGAGTGAACTGATCTCATATATCTGGTTATCTCCTGGCTGTTATAGAAAAGGATGGAGTTTTTCACCTGACTACATTTACAGCACTTTGAAATATAACATGCATCTGACTCATCATTGTAATGCTGTCTACCGTCTATTGCTGTATTGAATGTTGCTGTGATAATGACTGTTTGATGTGCCTACATATTCGCGTAACCATTTTGTCGATACCATCCTACTTCAATTTTTTAAAGGCAAATGACATTGATATTAAAGACTGCCGTGGTCAATGTTATGACAACGCCAGCAACATGAGTGGCAAGTTTATAGGATTACAAGCAGGAATTAATTGATAATGATAATTACTATGTAAATTAAAAATGTATGTGTTCAAAAATGTTAGTGTTGTTTTATTGTTTTTTTTTTAAATATAGGGCCCCTTTCTTAACATATGCTACAGGCCCCGCACTAGCTTAATCCGGCCCTGCTACAATGGCACGTTAATGCTTTGATCCATTCTTCACACAAGGGTGCCCGCTGCTGTGAAGACTCCATGCTCAATAAGGAGCGATGCGGCGAAAGACGAAGACTTGTAATTGGGTTTATTTTAACGTTGAACACACGTTGTTGTTTTGAGAAATCTTTCTGAGTTTTAACATTAACATTAATTCAGGAAGAACCAGTTATAAGTTATCGTCTACTGGCAATTCTTCCAGCAGGTTGGTTATCATTTTTCACCTGTGTGTTACCGTTGCCCGAAAGGGAAACAAATAATAGTAGCACTGTACACTATCACGAAAATTGTAAAAGGTGACCAAGGAATTTGGCAGGTTTCTGGCTCCCCCCTTTCTCCTCCCTCTCCTCCCCCAACCTGTATGTAAACCACCGTAAAGTGTGTGGTGTATAGTGTGTTCTCTTTCTTTTGTAAAGCTCCACTATCAATCACTGTAGCATGTTGTTTGTGGTGCCACTACTGTATATGTCCATTGTAGTGTACAGAGTTGTTGAGATCAGGCATGCTCCAGTCTACCCAGCTGTAAATGGGTAACTCACCCTAGTCCTGAGTTAGGGAAGGCAAAGGCAGCTGTAAGCAGTAGTTTCCCTCTAAGGCTCCAGGGGGAGCAGGCCCTAAACTTGGTCAATTCAACCGACGCAGGATGGTGTATATATGGAGTGGAAGTGTAGAGTGTGATTAACGCGAATGGTGGACTGTTCGTGTTCTGACCAATCTAAGCACTCATTCACTTGTGTCTACAAGGCACCAATGCAGACTGCTGGAATCTTTTTTTACACAGTTTATTTAGACGCACACACTGGGACATAAAGAGTAAATCATGGGTATATGTTGACACATCAATTTGCAGGCATACATAGTAGATCCCATGTCATGACACATTCATAAATAATGGGTAGTACATCAATAGCTTCCAATGTCATGATACATTATGGCCGCATCCCCTATCTGACTAAACGCTTCAGTGAAGGCGGATCGGTAAGTAACTAAAGTTGCTTTATGTTCATAGTTTATATCATACTATGAAACCACGATAAGGGGTTTCTATCAAAATTGAGATCTCCTTGCCACTGTCCGAATAGTAAGATACATGCTCCGTTCTTTGGACAGTGACTCAAAAATATGATGACAGGAATGTAACATGGCCGCCTTCCTGAGTTGTCGCTCACTCACTCACAGGAGGGTATATATAAGCCAAAGTTAATTTGAAATGCATATGAATAATTTCCTAAAGTTTCTCCATACAGTTCTACAGTAATCCAGTTACTTCACGTAGACATAACTGCTGTATGGAAGCCCGTCATCTTCGTCGATACAAACATGACCCTAGCGTTGCGAAGCACAATATTCCAGCTAGGTCTAACTGACATGAGATCATCAAAAATAGGGTCTGGCATTACCTGGAGTCCGAATCATACATGATACCGTACATTAGGAGAGTCTCTAACACCAACTCTAGTAGAGACACAATCTCCTACAGTAGAAAAACCACTTCATAAATCATTTTTACTCAAGAATGTACCAGCCCTTGAAAATGCGTAACCCGCCATTGTAAACGGTACATCGGAACTCATCACGACTTGTCAAGACAACTCATACTTCCGCTAGAGCGGCATAACAAGAATATAGTCCTGCCTACCCATCCAAAATATACAATATAGGACTGATTCTACTTGTACTAATAATATGTAATACATATGAATTCAGGCCATAAACATAATAAGCAAATTAATCTATTTTCTGGCCCGAACAAATAAGTACGGACATGAGAGCAATATCCATGCGCCGAATCAATATCAAGAACGATTACTCCTATAATCAAAAGTGTAAATCAATCATGAATTATCTAGCTTTACCATAGATAGCATTTTCATGCACAAATGAATGAATGTCTATATTTTTTCCATATTAAATAGCCATATCGATTTTTGTAATATGTGCGTCAAAATATGCACGCAACAGATTACCACACCCCTCGGGAAAAAAATGGTACATTTTTTTTTTTTGAAATATATCTACGACCAACATACAATAGGCTCACAACGCACCAATAACAATGCGCAGATGATAAGCATAAGTTTTCTGACCTTAGAGAAAGTACTTCTCTAAGTATAAATATTTCCAGAGAGGTGTCACCAACGCATACTACAATATTAGCAATGACACAATTTCTACATTAGTTTATACATAAATTTCATCTAAGATATCTTAACATCATGATCATCAAAGACGAAAAAAACATTGAAAGATCAGCGGTGAATAAACATCAATGAACCGCTAAGTAGTGTTACAATCAATATATGATATATTACATATGTGTACCCATTTCAACATAGGAACAACTGTATCAAAGTTAGGTATATAATTTAACAGTTATGAATCATGTGACAATAAACTTAAGTGGACTCATATTGAGATCTACCGTCGTAACGAGATCTATCCAAATTATGATCTCCGTTTAGACCATTGCTTTTGTTTACACTCCATTTACCATAGTTATAAAAAGTTGTGTTATTACCCTTATGATCAGTAGGATTTTGTTGTCCACAAAAATAATTATTATGAGGTTGGTAACCTCTATTGAAGTTCCTACTTTTACTGGGACCAAAAAATTGAGCATCATCAAATTGCCTCCAGTTCTTTGAAAAAGAACCATTACGTGAAAAAGAAAAATTAACACGTGATGAACGCCCTTGGCGCTGTTCATAATTACGCCTATCTTTTCTAGCACAATTGTTGTTATTTTTGCCTGTGGCAATGTGCTTAACAGATGGATCGTACTGCTTGGGCTGAGTACGATGTGTACTAACCGTTTTGTTTTCTTTTATCAACTTATCAGGAATCTGAAAATTCGATGCACGGTTTTCCTGAGGAATCTTGTTATGATATTTATCAAAGTCCTCACCGTGATCCAAAGTTGATTTATCTTTGTTGAGTTCACGCCAATTCACATTAGAGGCAGTATCGTTATTTCGTGGGAAACCATATTTTCCACGAAAAGATTTGTTCACATGTTGCCTAGTGTTACTATGAGCATCGAGTGCAAGAGGCTGGCTCTTTGCATTAGTAACACGTTGAACATCAGATTTATGTTGAAATCTATCCACTTTATTATTAGACAACATCTTATTGTTCAAAACAATATCTAACAAACCGTCGACTCTCTTACGAAGTTTTGTAACTTCCACTTCTGCCAAAGCTTTCTCTCTAGCAACAGCTTTGTGCATTTTCTCATTGGTTCTAACTTCCCTGTTATAATCCAACCTTGTAACATGTAACTGAGAAGCCAAAGTCTTCTCCTTAGCAATACTATCTTTAAGATCTTCTCTCAATTTTGTCATCTGAGATGTAGTTTCTAAAACCTTAGCTTTCTCTTGAACAAGTTCAAGTGTGAGTGCTTCCATAGCACTATGATGAGTAGTCATCAGTTTATCAATCTTTTCATCATTTTCTTTCTTCGCTCTCAACTGTGTCAACTCCAGTTGCAGTGACTGAATCTCCATATCCTTCTTATTCTTAAACACTTTAATCTCCTCCTGAGATATTAAATTCTTTTCTTCTAGTTGGCGGCTTAGAAACACATTCTTACTCAATTGATTAGTGAGTTTATCATTATATATCTTCTTGTGTTTCTCAGCCTCCACTTTTAATTCATCATAGTCTCTTTTAACCTGTTCAAGCTCACTAATAAGAGCCTGTTCTTTATCAAGATGATTGTTCTTCATTAAGCTCACTTCAACTTCTAACTTTTTCTTCTGACTAAGAGAAAAGTCATAGACTTTTTTTTCTTCTATCAACATCATCACTTTATCCTTTAATATTGTATTTTCAGAATTCACTTCTGATAACTTATCAGTAAGAGCTTTCTTATCACTTTGAAGCTCATTTATCGTTTCTTCCAGTTTACCAGCTAAGAGTCTATCTTCATCTTCTCTCGTAATTCCGTAGTAGACAAACGCATGGAACACGCCTTTTCAATGTAGTAATCCAAGAATTCGTTTACTTCCTCATTAGTCATTCCAAAGGATTTTCCCTGTTCAATGTAGGAATCTAAGAATTCTTCTATTTCCTTAGTAGTCATACAAAAGTATTCCTTTTCGACCCAAAAATACAAACTAGACATTATGTCTGATAATCTGATCAGTACCTGAAATAACAAATACCTTGTACCAACCTCAATGGGAACAAGTCTTTTAATAAAGATCTTGTATAAACAGTTCACTTTATCACAAACACTGTGTGAAACAATAACTGTATATCTCAAATACTGTGGGAGACAAGCCTTGCAAAGGTCTTGTATACCTTAATGTAATCAATGATCACTTGAGTACCTGTGGAAAATAATATTTCCTATACCAATCACTATTTCGATGCTTTAGGCAAAATTGACAACGATATCACCACCAAGACAATCGATACTAAATGGGAACAACTGAGAACAGCAATGACAGAAGCAGCTGTAGCGACCACCGGATACCTAGTACATAAAAAGAAAAAATGGATGAGAGAAGATACTTGGGATAAAATACAAGAAAGGAAAACAGCAAAACTTAAACTACTAGCGGCAAGTACACATAATGCAGTTGAATCTTGCAAACTAACTTATAACTTGTTAAATAAAGAAGTGAAGACAAAAACTCGAAGAGATAAAAGACATTTCATCAATGAACTGGCCGTAGAAGCTGAAAATGCTGCAAGAACTGGTAATAGTAGGTGCCTTTATCAAATTACAAAACAACTATGTCACAGCCTACTGCTATGGAAACACCTGTTAAAGGTAAATTAGGGAATTCAATACCAACAGAAAAAGAACAAATGAAGAGATGGGCTGAGCACTTCATGGAGGTGCTAAACAGACCACCACCAACAGTAACACCTGATTTTAATAATGAAACATCCACAACCACCTTGCCAATAACTTGCGATGAATTCACGCTGGACGAGATCAAACAAGCCATTAAAAGATTAAAAAATTTTAAAGCTGCTGGAGTTGACGAAATTTCAGGGGAAATGATTAAAGCAGTTAATGACAACAACCTCTTGAGAATTTTAGATATTATAAATGAAGTATGGAGAGAAGAACAACCACCACAACAATGGAAAGACAGTATTATTGTAAAGTTACCGAAGAAAGGTGATCTATCAGACTGTAATAACTGGCGTGGTATATCTCTATTATCAGTACCTGGAAAATTATTATGTTGCATGATGTTAGAAAGACTTAAATTGCATGCTGACGAAAAGATCAGAGAAGAACAAGCGGGTTTCAGGCCGAAACGATCATGTATTGATCAAATATTCACACTAAGAACAATTATAGAAGAATCAGTGGAAAGGCAATCGCCACTTATTATCACCTTCGTCGATTTTCAAAAAGCCAGTCTACACCGCCCATCATTGTGGAAGATACTTACAATCTATGGTTTTCCAACAAAATATGTGAATATAATCAAAGCGCTATATGACAATGCAAGATGTTGTGTTAGAACAAATAAAGGGAATACAGAATGGTTTACAGTAGAAACAGGGGTGAAAAACAAGGCTGTATTATGTCACCACTACTTTTTGGAATAGCTATTGATTGGGTTATGAGAAACTATACCCACAATGAACAATTGGGTATAAAATGGACAAATGGAAAATTCCTGGGGGACCTGGATTTCGCAGATGATGTAGCATTCTTAAGTTCAACACCAAGACAATCCCAAGAAGCAATAAATAATTTGTGTCATCTCTCGGTTAAAATAGGTCTCCAAATAAATGCCTCTAAAACTAAAGCTATGAACTTTTCTAACGAGACCTTTGATATCATCTTGGACGGGGAAAAACTACAGAAAGTTGAAAGTTTCAATTATTTAGGCAGTAAAATGACTCAGGATGGTGACACAACAAGAGAAATCCATACTAGAATTGCTTTGGCAGCTAGCGCCTTCAATAGATTATCTAACATTTGGAAATTACGATCATTGAATATACATACCAAGCTTCGTCTGTTTAATTCAAATGTCATCTCAGTGTTAACATACGGCTGTGAGAGTTGGAAAATAACAAAATCATTGGAGAACAAGCTGAATACATTCGAGAACAAATGTCTTAGAAAACTCATGAACATCAGTTGGAAAGAATTCAAGACTAATCGACAAATAAGAGAAGACTCTAGGCAGAAATATGTCTCCGACTATATAAGGAAAAGACGATGGTCATATATCGGTCATGTCCTACGAATGCAAAACAACAGAATACCACTACAAGCGCTCACTTGGGTTCCTGAGGGTAAGCGGAAAAAAGGAAGACCAAAAGAAACACTCAGAAGAACAATAATAAGAGAAGGAAGAACGTTGGGCCTAAATAATGTGCAAGAGCTAAGAGGAGTGGCGTCACAACGAACAACCTGGAGAGCACTGGTTTCTGCCTTATGCGCCGTGTTTGGCGCTTAAAGAATTTATTATTATTATTATTATTAATCACTTTGGGAGACAAGCCTTACAAAGGTCGTGTACACTTTGTTTTATAACAATAATAATCATAAAGTACTGATCTGTACTATAATATAAGTGTATTCAACTATACCTCCTATGTCATATGTCAACTAAAGACATTACAAAGGACAAACAAGAAAAGACAATCTGAAAACATTTGCAGAGATCAAATTAAATTAAATAGGAGAAATGAAAAAAATGATCACAGAATCTGTGATGATAACTGCAATAAGATAACAAGACAAATAACGCCACAGTGTATAAACATAAGGGTGTAAAGAACTGAAATGAAAGGAAAGATGAGACCTACAATTATACAAACATGACCCTAGCGTTGCGAAGCACAATATTCCAGCTAGGTCTAACCGACATGAGATCATCAAAAATAGGGTCTGGCATTACCTGGAGTCCGAATCATACATGATACCGTACATTAGGAGAGTCTCTAACACCAACTCTAGTAGAGACACAATCTCCTACAGTAGAAAAACCACTTCATAAATCATTTTTACTTAAGAATGTACCAGCCCTTGAAAATGCGGAACCCGCCATTGTAAACGGTACATCGGAACTCATCACGACTTGTCAAGACAACTCATACTTCCGCTAGAGCGGCATAACAAGAATATAGTCCTGCCTACCCATCCAAAATATACAATATAGGACTGATTCTACTTGTACTAATAATATGTAATACATATGAATTCAGGCCATAAACATAATAAGCAAATTAATCTATTTTCTGGCCCGAACAAATAAGTACGGACATGAGAGCAATATCCATGCGCCGAATCAATATCAAGAACGATTACTCCTATAATCAAAAGTGTAAATCAATCATGAATTATCTAGCTTTACCATAGATAGCATTTTCATACACAAATGAATGAATGTCTATATTTTTTCCATATTAAATAGCCATATCGATTTTTGTAATATGTGCGTCAAAATATGCACGCAACACTGTAGAAACTTTAAACAACACAAAAACCTTCAAGAACAACATGGACAAGTCACCTAAAGCAAGTGATTTAAATAATTCAATACGGTCATTCAAGATGGAAGAAGGTCCTCAGTTCAGGAGGTTCGTGATGCAGCACAGAGAAAGCTGACCGGAGTCTAGACTGCTGAAAGAAGACGTGGACAGAAATGAATGGATGAAACAGGTCAGGAAGACTTGACATGAATGTGTTCAATGATTGGAGGGTGCAGATGATGATAGGTATTCATGTTTTACTTGTAGTGACTATCACTCATTTATTCGCCACCCTTCAGGTCTTTAAGGTGTACATTCTTCTTCTTCTTTGATCCATAACCACCAACCGTCAAAGCAGTCAGCGGCCATTTAAGGTGTACATGTCTTCAACAAACACATGTCAAGTCTTCAACAAACACATGTCAAGTCTTCAACAAACACATGTCAAGTCTTCAACAAACACATGGCAAGTCTTCAACAAACAAACACTTGCCAAGTCTTCAACAAACATATGTCAAGTCTTCAACAAACACATGTCAAGTCTTCAACAAACACATGTCAAGTCTTCAACAAACAAACACACGTCAAGTCTTCAACAAACACATGTCAAATCTTCAACAAACACATGTCAAATCTTCAACAAACACGTGTCAAGTCTTCAACAAACACATGTCAAGTCTTCAACAAACACATGTCAAGTCTTCAACAAACACATGTCAAGTCTTCAACAAACACATGTCAAGTCTTCAACAAACACATGTCAAGTCTTCAACAAACACATGTAAAGTCTTCAACAAGGCTTTTCCAAATCATCCTCATCATTTTCATTTCTGTTTTCAATTCTCTTTCTGAATGTATATTTCTGTCTACCGCTGCTACCTTACCTTGGGGATTCCAGAACATGGTCTGGCTATGAACAATTTTCCTCAATGTGTATCTTTTTAATCGCCAGCGTCTTGTTCTCACCTCTAGTTCCACTGGCACTTGGCGCTGACCATCCGCATACAATTATATTGTCATTTCGTTAATATTAGACAAACATAAAGGTATGTTTTCAGGCACTCGTAAGAAATAAAGAAGTAGAACACTTGGACAACAGAAAAACAACAGACGTGAGTGGCTTACCCAGGGTTCGAACCCCGTACCTTTCGTACGACAACTCCGCCTAGCTATCAAGCGAATCACACTGACCCCACGGCCAGCTAGGCATCCCCCAGCTTTTACTGGCTATTTATCAGTTACTGAAACACAAGATAACACCGGAAGTATACAGATGGCAACTCAGCCCCTTAATCGACGCAATCACTTCTGTTGTTGCTATTAACGTACTTGTCAGTCCAAACATGAGAGAAGACCTGATACTGGGTCCAGTAAATAGTACTCACAATTAAAGGACAATGAGATAGAACAGTGGGTAGTTTACAGTATATGATGTATGAACATAAATAACACATAAGGAAGGGAAACCCGAGGCCTGTAAACAGTAAATTAATATTAGACAAACATAAAGGTATGTCATTCAGGCACTCGTAAGAAATAAAGAAGTAGAACACTTGGACAACAGTTAGTTAAAACAACAGACGTGATTTTGGCTTACCCAGGGTTCGAACCCCGTACCTTCCGTACGACAACTCCGCCTAGCTATCAAGCGAATCACACTGACCCCACGGCCAGCTAGGCATCCCCAAAAAAAAGAGGAACAACAGAAGTGATTGCGTCATTAAGGGGCTGAGTTGCCCACTGTATACTTCCGGTGTTATCTTGTGTTTCTTACTGATAAATAGCCAGTAAAGCATCTTTTTTTGGATGCCTAGCTGGCCGTGGGGTCAGTGTGATTCGCTTGATAGCAGGCGGAGTTGTCGTACGGAAGGTACGGGGTTCGAACCCTGGGTAAGCCACTCACGTCTGTTGTTTTTCTGTTGTCCAAGTGTTCTACTTCTTTATTTCTTACGAGTGCCTGAAAACATACCTTTATGTTTGTCTAATATTAATTTACTGTTTACAGGCCTCGGGTTTCCCTTCCTTATGTGTTATTTATTGTCATTTCGGCAGTTTATTCAGCACTTATTTCACGTGCCTGCTTACGTCACTTCCTTTTCCCCCGTTCCTACGTCATTGCGACGTCAAAAACGGGAGTGATCCAGCTTATACTTCTTTTGCATGTTACTGCCATCCTCTGATACCAGATGTGAAACAGAAATCGAAGAGACAATAGGATTGCTGAACGCTACTTTCAACGACATGAGAGACAGACGCTAACATCCAAACAAATAACTCACAATTAAACATGAGAGTCTTAAAATGTTATACAGTATATGATGTAGAAATATGGACAATGAACAAACAGGATATAGAGAGAAATAAACACATAAAGTCATTCAAAAACTAGGAATGAAAATATAAATAACGAATGAGACCAAAGTTAGTTAAAATATTTTGGCTATATATAGAAAGACGTAACACCTTGTTGGAAAACACAATGAAAGGAAGGCAAACAGGCAAGATCAAGATATCGCTATACGTGGGAAGATAATATCAAGAGATGGACACTGAAGTGGAAAGAGTCTTTCAGAGGTTACCATCAAGACAAGAGACAGACAACGATCATAGATCCGTTATAGCAGCCTTCGATGTGAAGATGTCAGCTGTTCTTATCTGATCATCCTTTAGTAATGGCGCCAATCTCCTTTCATCTGGAGCGCGCTATTTACTCTCTGCTACCGGGACGGCAGCCTCGTCCCATTACTGCCGCTCTGGTTACATTATCGTCTACGCCTGTAGGAATGGTACTTTAAGAAGAGGATCCGCTAGAAACATCTACTTGGAACTGTAAATAAACAGGAACGAACACAATGTACAGAAATGTCATTATTTTTCGACACAGACAATGGAAGGATGAACTTTCACCCCCCCGGGGGAATCAAATGTATCCTTGAAATACTGGGGAGTATCGAATTGCACACTTAGCCGCGTTCCTTCGTTCCTCTACAACCAATATCTTCCTATTTTTATTTTACCGGCAGACGTCGTCGGGTGTTGCAAGGGCTGTAACTCAAGCTGATAATGAATATGGCGTTCGCGTGAGCCAGATGGTCGGCTGCTCTTTCTCAGAGCGTGGGAAAATTCTGCTCCAGCGAAAAGTAAAAAAAAAAAAAAAAAGGGGGGGAGGGGAGGGGGGGGGGGAAGAAAACGTTATAGGTGTAGAGTTATTAGTGTGTCTTCATTCCTTGTGCACCGGGTGATGAGTGGTGAAGAAGTTGCGGTAAGCGTCTTCCATTATTATGTACAAAACAACATCGTGTAGTGCCATGCGAGGAGGGTAATTGGGCGAGGTCAAAGTAGGGCTGAGATAGGAAAAGTGAAAATAGAAAAACAAAACGCCCCCTCCCTCCAAAAAACATTAAAAGACATGTTGATTCTTCAGAATAATGTAACGCTTTGTTATTGAGAGGTTCTAACACGAAAGTTCACGCCATTGGTGGCCAGATAACTCTTCTCAAAAATAAAGTTTTGATGTAAAAAAAAAAAAAATTAAATATCCAAATAAAGTCTCAGAAAAAACATCATAAAGAACCTCAAGAGACCGATACAGCAGAACCACAGTACTCCTTACGATGAAGAGATCAAGTGATAATTTTCAGATGCCTTAGCTTTCATGTCTTATGCCATCCGTTAAAAGTCTTTTAAATGTCTTCTTTATCTTTATTGTCTGTGTTCAATTTTATATGTATGTTCTATTTTCTTCAGGTATTCCTCTTTTTCTCTTACCTGGGGATTTCAGGCCAAGGACTTTCTTGTTATACCATCAACTAGTGTACTCAGAGTGTATCATATCCAACGCTAGCTTCTTCTTCTTCTTACCTCTTGCTCCACTAGTATTTGTAAGATTTTTTCCAAAAATTCCACATTGGTGATCTTGTCATACCATTTCAATTCAAGTATTCTACGCAGGCATCCGTTTATGAAAGTCTGTTACTGCTTGGTTGTCCTTTGTTTTGTTCTCCATGTTTCACAGCCATACAATAGGACTGCCTTGACATTTGAGGTAAACATTCTTAAATATGCGTAATGGACTTATTTTATTTTTAAAAAAATTTCCGTATTTTCCCGAAACAGCAGAAAGTGACGCCAGAGTCGGGTTATGATGGGTTAAGTGTGGGTGGATAATGCGAGGTCGACGTCTGGCTGAGATAAGAAAGAGAACACAGAAAAACAAAACGCACCAAAAAAAACATGCTGACCCTTCAGAAAATTGTAACGCTTAGTTTCAGAGCTTCTAAACAAATCCTCATCATCATCATTATTACCACTGCTACCACCATCATCATCACCTTTATCACCACTACGACCATCATCATCATTAACACCACTATCATCACCATCATCATTATCACCACTATCACCACTACTACCACCATTATCATTATCACCACTATCGCCACTACTACCACCATTATCATTATCATTAACACCACTACCACCCCCATCATCATTATCACCACTATCACTGTGACAGAATGAGGTGACCCTTCTCGATCTCTGTGTCACTACGTCAGTATCAGTTACATGTTTGTACTGATTTTTGTTGCGTGCTTTCAATTGTCACACTTTCTGTCTTTCTCTGCTATCTGTAGCAGATATTTGGTATTTTCCGTCTTACACCCCTCTCTGGGATAAGTCGGCATGTCTGTTTGTTATCCATTTAACTCGCTGGTGCAGCCGACATCAGAATACAGATTAGCCATACAAATTGCCAGCGAATTTGCTAATCGCTGATAAAGGCCAGGGTGCGCGACAGATAAGAGATTACTTGTCTGGGTGACACATTTTTGACAGACATGGATGATATAAGCGCTTCCTGTCCGACTTGTTATGACAAGATTACTTGTTACATCTGAAACACTTTGTAGTATGAGTTTACCGACACGTCAGTAAGTTTGTACACAGGGATCGGATATTTTCATACCATATACGGAAGACATGACCTCTGCATTACGTTCAAAATTTGTCCATGCCAGGAATGTTTTGAAATCCCCCCTCCTCCCCCCCACACACGCATGTTTGAAAATGATTGGAGCTTTTGAGCAGCTCCATAACAAACAGACGCGGGGGTGGGACAGGAATATAACCTGACACGCTTCAGTGATAAGACACTGTGAGATTCACGCTTGCCAAGACACAACCAGACTTGCCAGAAGTTAGAATTCAGAATTTCCATTTATCCGGCTGGACTTTGTAGAACAATCTTGAAGGACTTACATAGCCCAAGAAACCCATTTTAATAAGGAAGGCTGAGAAAACTGAAACACACGGAGTAATAGAGGGAATTATCTTATAAAAAGTAACGACCCCATGAACACGTGTAAGAGGCCTAATCAAGTGCCTTAACTTCATTCATCTGAGCAAAAAGTCTGTGAGCAGAATTAGAGTAAGTTGTCATTTTACATTCTATATTTTTCATTACTAACATGTGAACTAATATGTATATATTGCTATGTGAATTTTAATATGTGAAAATCGCTAGTGGATGTCCAAGTCATTTGAGGCTGGCCACCTCAGCGTATAGAATGATGATTTCATGAACCACCACTGCAAGGGCGGGTGGCTGATTTATTGCTAGTCTTTTAAAGAGAGCTAAAAAGCATAAGTAACTCCCAAGTTCCATACGGAGCAGGAGGGAAAGATGAAAGAAATGATGTACATTCTAAGTATAATACTTACAGTTTCAAACCAGTGTAAATGTCTATGCAAAACATATTCAATTTAAAGTTAATGACAGTTTCAAACTTTTCAATCAGTGTAAATGTAAATGAAAACAGATTCAGTTTATATTATGAACACTTTTAAAACAGTGGAGATGTAAATGTAAACATATTCTATCTGTACTATTAACCTTTTCATTTAAGTATAAAATAAGGATAAAGCTATTCAATTTAACTGTAAAGAAAGTTTTCGCTCGAGGGATTAAGTTTAATTCTCATCGAGGGTAAATTCTGAGTTAAATGGGATAGTGGAATAAGAAAGGGGACACATAAGTATGTGTCGCGAAAACGCAATACTCAACAGAGTGTTTCGTTTCTATTCTTTTACCATAGTTGTTGTTGGTACCAGTAGAGTACTAATCTCTGGAACAAAGTGAGGGTAGAAGTGGACTGACGTAGAAGCGCTGGACCAGCTTGGCAGTTACTTCTTGATTGTACTTGAAACGTGCTGCACCTTTAATCTTGACCACAGACGTGAGAACTCCAGTGACCTATCTGCACAGAACCCATCAGCGGGAGCAGAAACTACTATTGGCAACTAAGTGAAACATCATCATCATCATCAGTTGCCATCTCCACAACGAAGGTTGGCTGTAATGGATCTCCAACGTTTTCTGTCTCTTGTCTTGGTGGTGCACTCTGATAGACTCTTTCCTGTCCATCTCTTGATGTTATCTTCCCACTTATAGCGCTGTCTTCCCCTTGCACGTTTGCCTTCAACTCTCCCTTCTGTTATGGTCTTCTGCAAGGTGTTATGCCTTTTTATGTGGCCAAAGTATTTTAGCTGCCGAACTTTGATGTCCCTCATTAGTTCTCTCTTCATACCTAGATTTTCTAGGACCTCCTTATTTGTTTTCATCTCATTCCATGAGATACGCCCCATTCTTCTATATACCATCATTTCAAGAGCCTCAATTCTTTCTTCCAAATGCTTATTCATCGTCCATGTTTCTGCGCTATACAGAAATGCAGAATATATATAACACTTTATGATTCTCAGTTTTAATTTGTGAGATAACTGTTTGGATGTCAGTATATGTTTCATGTTGTTGAATGTGGCTTTGGCCATTCCTATTCTCTTCTTGATTTCTGTTTCACATCTGCCATCTTCTGTTATTATATGACCAAGATATACGTAGCTCTTGACTTGTTCCAGGATTTTCCCATTTACGCTTATCTTTAATGTGGGTTTATCGTCTGTTTTGCTAATTATCATAGTTTTTGTTTTCTCAATATTAATGTCGAGTCCATATTCATGACTTATACTGTTCACTTGCTTCACTAGTTCTTGTAACTCCTGTTCGCTTTCAGCTAACAACACGGTATCATTTGCACATCTAAGGTTGTTTATTGACCTTCCACTGATGTTCAGTCCTGGTATTTCCTGTATCTGTTTGAAAATTTTTTCGGTGTATCTTCTTCTTCTTCTTCTTCTTCTTCTTCGTTCGTTCGTCCTGAAAAGGACGGTGGTTGCGTTGTGTCTGTTTACGCCTAAGCTGTGATATCTGCACCTTTCGGTCGACACATCCGACTTCTGCACGGCATTTTTTAGGACCGGGTTTGCCTTCCCATTTCGATCCACACTCGCTCAGCCAGACTGCACAGCTGCAGACTGTTTCCAGGACCACCTCTTTTTATGTCAATGTATGATGAATAATTCCTTCCAGATCTTACTGTGGCAGTTTGCTCCCAATACCTGGCAAAGGGGCGACCGACCCCAACCAGGCGCGTCCACGGGTGGCGGATAGTGGAACGACCTCCAGATATGGTGTGTCAGCTGCGAATTAAGTCAGTATTGCTGGACGAATAAGCAGTCGCGGACCAAACGGCGATGTCCTCCCAGCAGGACGGGGAGGGGTAACAGGTGGCACTGATACCCCGACTGAAATCCCCCATATGGGAGCCTCGCTGGTGTAATGGCTTCGGCGTTGTACTGGCGACCAGGTGTTCATGGTTCAAACCCGGGCGTCGGCGTTTGAAGAAATGTTTACGGCCGGAAATTTGACTGAATAGCCTGAACGGCTCCTGTGATAAACCCTCTGTGGATGGGAAGGAGCGAAGCTCCTGACCGGGTTGGAAGGAACTTCCTCAGGTTCCCCAGCCTCGCAATGACATGTCATTGGGCCGAAGGGCTGAAAGCCCAAGTGCCGCTGGTTAAGAAAAAAAAAAAAAAAAAAAAAAAATCCCCCATATGTCCTATGACGGGTGCATCAAGCGAGTAAGAGCCGCTATAAGCTCTAGCCACGGGGAAGGTAAACCTCGGTAAACAAACCATCCTGCTGCCTTGCAGCTACCACCGGGAGATGGAAAAGCTATGGGAGACAACCCTGAACAACAAACACAACCCGGCCTGCCGAAGACGGAGTGTGTTAACTACGGCGCAGACACCGGGAAAAATTAGGACACACACGCTTTTGCAGTATGGAGTCATGCGACAATCTCGACTTACGTCATGGCGTCGCTCCTATCAGCTACAACCGGGGAGGAACGGAGCCGGGCCCCTAGCCTCGAAAGGGCCCACCCAAGCAACCGGTGCCTTTGCCAACCAAATGGTCGGGGGAAGGCAAAGTAGAGCAACTGACCAACCAACCCACTGTCTTCTTCTTCTTCTTCGATCCTTAACCACCGACCGTCAAAGCAGTCAGTGGCCATCACGCCTAGTGGCGTCTTGTAGGGCAACAACAAATTGATTCCACTTTGCACGGTCGGTGGCCATCCTTCGTACAGTGCACCATCTCTGGTTCATTCTTTGCATCTCAGCCTCCACAGTCCTCCGCCAAGTTGTTTTTGGTCGGCCTCTCTTTCGCTTTCCTTCAGGGGTCCAAAACATAGCTGTTCTTGTGATGGCATCGGGGTCTCTTCTGAGGACATGACCAACCCAGCTCCAGCGTCTGCCAGCTATGATGGTGTGCATGTCCTCTTGCTTGCTACGAGTAAGCAGATCTTGGTTGGTGATGGTATTCGGCCAAAAGATGCGGTGAATTTTTTCTTAGGCATGTTGTGTGAAAAGAGGACAATTTTGACATTTCCTTCTCTGTGACTCTCCAGCATTCCGCACCATAGAGAAGCACAGAAAGCACGCAACTCTGGTATAATCTTAATTTTGTGCTTGTGCTGTATTGGGAGGACTTCCAGATGTTATTTAGGCTAAAGAAGGCTGTTCTTGCCTTATTCATTCTGATGTTGATGTCTTTGCCTGCCCCACCGTCTGGTGTTACTATGCTTCCTAGGTATGTGAAGGTATCTGTCTGTACCAGTTGCTGATTCCTTACTGATATGGGCTCAGGGTTGCTCACATTGAGCGTCATGACCTCAGACTTCTTTAAATTGATGTTCAAGCCCACCTGCTGGCTAATTTTATTAAGTCTATCCGTTTTTTCCTGGATGTGTTGATGTGAATGTGCCAGCAGTGCAATGTCATCTGCATATTCCAGATCTTCCAATGTAGAAAATGTAGTCCATCTTATTCCTCTTGGACTGCCCTCTGTTGTCTGGCGCATCACACAGTCTATGACTGTTAAAAATAGAGTGGTTGATAAGGGGCATCCCAGTCGTACTCCTGTCTTCACCTCGAAGGTTAGGTTGCTCTGCCCAACGCTACACGTAAAGTTGGCATAGAGGCTTTTTATGACTGACACTATGCCGCTTGGGATTCCATAAGCCCTCAGTATTTTCCATAAACTGTCCCTATGTATGCTGTCAAAAGCCTTTTCAAAATCAACAAAATTTATGTAAAGCTGTCTTTGCCATTCTGAGCACTGCTCTATAATGTTCCTGAGAGTAAATATATGGTCTACACATCTTCTGTTCTTTCTAAATCCTGCTTGTTCTTTCCTCAGTTTGTAGTCTACTGCCTTTGAAATTCTCTGTATAATTATCCTGCCTAGTATTTTGCTGGGAACTGAGAGAAGAGTGATTCCTCTCCAATTATTGCAGTCTGCAAGATCTCCCTTCTTGGGCAATTTGACAATTATTCCTTTCTTCCACTCTGATGGTGTTGTCCCCGTTTTCCAGACTTGTGCAAATAGTGGTTCTAATAGTTCTGCTGCTAGCTCAGGGTCTGTCTTAAATAGCTCTGCATTTAAGTTATCATGGCCCGGAGCTTTACCGTTCTTTAACCCTTTGATTGCTGTGATGATTTCTTCTTTTCGTGGAATGTCTGTATTTACATCTAGATCGTTTTTAGCCTCAGGAACATTCAATTGTGTCTCTGGTATTTCCTTGTTCAGCGTTTCTCTGAAGTGCTCTGCCCATCTTGTTTCCTGTCCCTCTGCTGTCTTGATGAGATTTCCTTGCTTATCTCTTACTAATGTAATATTGTTTGCACCTTGTTTTCCGCTGATGAATTTAGTTATTTTGTATACTGTGCTTTGTTCATTTCTCAGTGCCGCCTCTTCTGCCTGTTTTGCAAGATCGTCTAGGAAATTCCTTTTGTTGGCTCGGGTTTGGCATTTAACTTCCCTGTCCAGCTGGCTGTACTGTTCGCTATATAGTTGCTTTAACCTGGGGGACTTCGCTTCTGTTTTCTTTCTTTTCATTTCCTTTCTCATCTTTATGGTGTTTAGTGTTTCTGGTGTTATCCAGTCTTGCTTCTTCCTTTCCTGGAATCCTAAGCATGATTTGCTACTTTCCTTATATATTGTTGAAATGGTGTTGAAATTCTGGTCTATATCATCAGTCAATGTCTTTTCCTGGCTTTTGGCAAATTGATATCGTTTCTTAATGTCGGCCGCAAAAGCTTTTCTGGTAAGGGGGTCCTTCAATTTGCTGATGTCAAACCTTTTCTGTGTAGTTACAGTTGGTCCAGCCCTTCTTAGTTTCACTTTCAGTTTTGCTACTACTAAATGGTGATCACTTCCCACATCTGCACCTCTTCTTACCTTCACATCTTGTAATGCATGTCTCCATCTACCGTTAACCATGATGTGGTCTATCTGGTTTCTGTCCCGACCATTTGGTGATTCCCATGTTAACTTGTGAATTTCCTTATGTGGGAAAAGTGTTCCTCCAATGACCAGGTTGTTAATGCTACAGAAACTTATTAGCTTATCCCCATTTTCGTTTGCTGTTCCGCTGCCGCATTTCCCCATTGTTCTTTCATTATATGTATTGTGTGTACCAACTTTCGCATTGAGGTCTCCCATTACTATAACAAGATCATATCTAGGGGTGTCTTCCATTTCTTTCTGCAGTTGTTGATAGAATTCATCCTTGACCTCCTCATCGCTATCATTCGTTGGTGCGTAGCATTGTATTATTGTAGTGTTGGTGAATCTCCCTCTCAATCTCAATCGTATCAGTCTGTTGTTGATGGGTTTCCATTCCAGTAATGTCCTTTCTATCCCTTTCTGTAGAGTAATGGCTACGCCTTCACTGTGCTGTCCGTCCTCTCTTCCAGAGTAAAGTACTGTTTCTCCTGTTGCTGTTTTAACTTTTCCTGCCCCTGTCCATCTGCTCTCACTTATCCCCAGGATGTGTAACCTATAGTTTCTCATTTCTGCCGTGACCTGTCTTAGTTTACCTGTCTCGTACATTGTCCTGACATTCCAAAATCCTATTCTTGTATCCTGTTTTGCGGTCAGGACATCCGTTTTCATGTCAGTGGCTTCCTTTCGGCTTTCACCACTGACAGTCATACGAGCCACAGACTCCGAATGTCCATCCCGCAGCAAAGTTTGTTCATTTGATGTTGTTTCCGTAACTTCATTATTTTTTTTACATAGACAGGGGTGTCAGCCCTATGCTAAAACCCCCAACCTGGAGGACCAGGGTACCAGCTTTTGTCTGACCCCTACCCACACAGACCAGTCCAGCTTGGTTGAACCTACCAGGAGTAAAACTCCCACTGGCATAGCTCTGGGGATTGTCAGGGTACGCAAGCTGCCATACCGCTACAAGGTATAGGTACCATTGATGGCAGAACCCACTGTCTTACAGTGGCTCAATGGAATGCAGAAGGAGTGAGGAACAAGAAACCAGAGTTACAAGAATTCCTCAGGGAAAATAACATTGATATAATCTGCATCCAAAAAACTCACCTAAAAGATACCCAACGATTCTTCATACGTGGATACGAATCCTTCCGCCAAGACAGGGAAAAAAGAACTAAGGGAGGAATCCTCACGCTGATTAAAACCTCAATCCCAGCAGTAGAGATACACAGATCTGGTGAGGACGAACTTGAATACATAACAGTCCAACTACTGCTGCCCAGTGGAGACTTTATGATCACAAACTGCTACAGCCCTCCAACCACAACTCTGGAGCTACACAAAGTGAAGCTTGCAGCATCAAGATGCCTCATTATGGGCGACTTCAACAGCCACTCACCCAGCTGGGGCTATGAAGCAACAGATCTGAGAGGAGAAGAGGTGGAAGATTGGATGGTAGAGAATAAACTAATTCTAATAAACCAACCAGAGGATAAGCCCACCTTCTATTCCAGAGTATGGAAAACAACGAGCACACCAGATCTTGCTATGGCTACAGATGACATACATCGACTCACCACTAGAACAGTAAATAACCAACTGGGGGGAAGTGATCATGTACCAGTCACATTACAGATATCTGAGGTAAGAAGTGCAGGACAAATTAATATGTCTCCTAGCTGGAATTTCAAAAAAGCAAACTCGGGATTTTTTAAAGAACAAGTCGATAACCTCTGTCAGAACATTACCCACTCAAATAATGTCAATAAAAACATTTCCATCATCAGTGAGGCAATCATCCAAGCAGCAAAGAATTCAATTCCACAAGGTAAACGAAGAGACTACAAACCATACTGGAGTGACAATCTGGGAAAACTCCATAGTGACTTAAATAAAGCACGGGAAACTATGGAGCAAAGTCCCACATTAGAGAACACCCAGAGACACAACAGCATAAAACAAGCTTTTAATGAACAAAAGAAAGCTGAAATCCAAAGGAGCTGGCACCAGAAGACCAGCAGTCTCAACATGGAAAAGGACTCGAGCAAGCTGTGGAATCTGACAAGAGTACTAAATGAAGAAACAACAACCAGCTACTGCAAGACTGTCATCAAGGAAAACGAAAAATACCACACAGGAAAGATGGCAGCAAACATCCTGGCAGATTTCTACAAGGAAGAAAGCACCATATCACTTCCACATGCACGTATCCAAGAAGTACGTAAGGAAGTAAAAGACAAACTGAAGCACCAAAACCTAGATACCTGCATGAAGACATCCCTTACTTTGAGAGAACTAAATGCTGCCATAACAAAACTAAAGAACATGAAAGCTCCAGGAAAAGATGGTGTCACAAATGATATGATCAAGAACCTTGGACCTGTAGCCAGGCAAAAGCTCCTCCTAATCTTCAATCAATCATGGAGTACTGGAAAAATTCCCAGATCGATGGCGAGAAGCAATCATTGTTCCCATCAGAAAGAAACAAAAGGAGAAAACAAGCAAGTCCAGCTACCGACCAGTTAGCCTTCTGAGCTGTCTGGGTAAGGTAATGGAAAGAATGGTGAACTCAAGATTAATGAAACATCTGGAAAAAAAAACCATCTGCTTGATAACACACAGTCAGCATTCAGGAAAAACCGCAGCACCGAAGACCAGCTGGTATATCTAGCACAGGAAATAGAAAATGCCTTTCAGGAGAAAAAGAAAGTTCTGGCTGTTTTTGTAGACTTGACAAAAGCCTTTGATAAGGTATGGAAAGAAGGACTCCTCCTTAAGATGCTCAACAACAAAATTGAAGGGAGAATGTTCAGCTGGATACGGGACTTTCTCCGATACCGCACAGCAAGAGTAAAACTTGACGGGAATCTGAGCCATCGCGTCACTCTTCAACAAGGTGTGCCACAAGGAGGAGTTATCTCGCCCACACTTTTTATCATATATATAAATGATATTGCAGAGAAACTGTCCGGGAATATCTCCAGGGCTCTTCATGCTGACGATTTTGCTGCCTGGTGTGCTGCTGAACATTTGCCTACTGCAAAGTTCAGGATGCAAGCAGCGCTAAATACCATCGGTAAATGGGCATCAGAGTGGGGAGTACAGATAAACCTCTCCAAGACAGTAGCAACCTGCTTCTCTCTGTCAAATCGCCAAGAAACGATCAAACTGCAACTAAATGGAAGTGAGCTTCCAATCGAGGAAAATCCAACATACCTGGGAGTCAAATTGGATAAGAGACTCACCTGGAAGCCGAACATAAATGCAGTAGAACAGAGAGCAATAAGAAAGCTCTCTATTATGAAGAAACTGGCTGGAACAAGTTGGGGGGCAAATACCAACATACTAAAAAAAGTCTATACAGGCACAGTCAGGCCTGTACTTGAATATGGCATGTCAGCCTGGGCCACGGCATCTAAAACAAACACAGAACGTCTAGGGAAAGTACAAAATTCAGGCCTTAGATTAATCACTGGAGGGATGAAGACTTCTCCAAGCCAGACAATGGAGAGATACACCAACATCCGCTCTCTGAATGACAGACATGAGGAAAAGGTATTCACTTACAGTGAGAAGCTTCTACGAAAGCCAAGTCATCCAATGCATGCCAAACTCCATAACTTGACAAAGAACAGGCTGAAAAGAACCAGCTTCATAAAAATCTCCAAACATCTGCATCGATGCCATGAAGACCTCCTCCCAAAACAACCTACTGAGATTGAAATGTTAATTGACTACGAGGAGCCAGACGACTGCCATGGAAATATATCTATCTTCACAGAAGTCCCTGAAATAAAAAAGAAAGGCCACCAGACCCCTCAACAACTAAAAACCTTGGCTCAAGAAATGATTGAAGAAAAGTACAACCCGAAAGAGTGGACACACGCATACACAGATGGATCCGCTGAGGGGGCAGTAAAGAACGGTGGTGGGGGCATTTTTATAAGATTCCTAAATGGAAAGAACATCCGAAAGGCCTTCCCAACTGGAAAGATCTCCTCCAATTTCAGGGCAGAAGCTATGGCACTACTGCAAGCCATGAAAATCTTCACCAGACCCGAACAACAACCACCAGCTAAGATAGTAATCTTCACTGACTTCAGATCATTACTTAAATCAATACAAAACACCAGAAATGATAACATGATGAATGAGATCAGATCTGAGTTTAACATCATCCAAAGGTCATCAACCATTGCCCTTCAGTGGTTACACTCCCATTGTGGAATTGCTGGTAATGAGAAAGCAGATGCTCTATCAAGAAGTGGCAGTAAAATGGAACAATACAGCCATCCATTGCCGTATCGGGAAGCAAAAACCATAATCCACAACAAGTACAAAAATCAGTGGAAGGAGGAAGGGGATATATACAGCAGAGATGACCCAATACACCATCTAAACAGATACCAACAGACTACAATGTTCCGCCTGAGAACCGGCCACTGCAGATTACTAGGACATCTCTATCGCCTCAAGATATCCCACACAAATGAATGCCCATGCGGAACAGGAATCCAGACCCAAGAACACATTCTCCAGAACTGTCCAACCCACGATGAACCGCGACGTGCAACCTGGCCAAGGGGTGCTGAGCTCCAGCAGAAGCTATGGGGCTGCCGCGCCGACCTGGTAAAGACTGTGGACTTCGTCCTGGCGACAGGCCTGCACATTTAGCATGACTACAAACTGAACGCAGAAGAAGAAGAAGCTCCCAATAAAGGTTACTGAGTATTCTTATATCTTTTCCATCAATACCTATGTCTTCGAGGCATTCAATTATTTTCTGATGATGGACTCTGTCAAAAGCCTTCTTATAGTCAATGAAGCACATGTACATACTTTTTTGGACCTCTGTATATTTTTCTGCTAATATTCTTAGGCAAAATATTGCCTCTCTTGTTCCACTGTTACATCTAAAACCAAACTGTTCTTCTTGGATTTCGCTGTCTACCTTACTTTTTATTCGTTCCTGTATTATTTTGAGCAGTATCTTAATTGCATGACTCATCAGGCTGATTGTTCTAAAGTCTGAACATTCTGTTGCATTTGGTTTTTTGGTCAATGTTATAAAAACTGATGTCTTCATGTCGTGTGGTATATATCCTGTATTGTATATATCGTTGCATAGATCTGTGATTGTATCTATACCAAAGCTCTCCAGAGCTTCTATCATTTCAATTTTTATGGTATCCATGCCTGCTGATTTTCCTTTTTGTATCATATGTATGGCATTCTCTACTTCTGATCTGATAATGTTTGGGCCTTCATTAGAATCTGGTGATGGTTTTTTACCTCTGTTGTCCTCAAATAGTTTTTTTACGTATGCTGCCCATCTGTTTGATATGTCTTTCTCATTAAGTAATATTACACCATTTTTGTTCTTGATACAGCTTCCTCCTTGTGCAAACCGCGACCTATTTGATAATTTCTTTATTTCTTCATGCATATCTCTTGTCATGTGCTTTGCTTCCAAGTCTTCCAAGTGAAACATATAAGCTGCCAAAGGGAACCTTTTTCGTAAAACCTACTATCATTCAATGACGAACCTTTTCTTTTAAACTATTCAATTATTTTAAACCTTGTTAAAACTAAATGATTATTAAATCTGTTATTTGTAATTATACAAATTTAACTTCGATTCAATCATTTTAAATGTACTGCATGTTTGTCTCAGTCAATTTACTAAACACACTCTAAACTGAGCTATACCAGAATAATAAGAATTCCACTGAGTAAATCAGAGGTGGGGGTGTTGCACCGCCGTAAAATATGTGAAAGTCATTTTATGGAAATGGGCCATGGCTGTAACTTTTGTGAAACGTCATGGGGCTTCACTGATAACGTATTGGTTTGGTGGATACGGTAAGGTGTCTATTGATTATCTGCTGACGTTACTGCTGTGTTGTGGATCTGGTAATGTCTACAGTTGATACCTACATATCCGCCACACAGGCAGACACTGTAGAAGTCTACTGGTAAGCGATGAACAGGTTCTCGATACAGATAGGCCACGCCCACTCCGGGGCTATCTCTAAATACGTGTTAAGTTCCCTGTCACACTTGTAATATTAAGTGCGTGTGTTGGTTTAGTCGTTCACGCCACAGGTGTATACACACGAGTCATGAAAGGTTGTAAACGACTGGTGACATTTCATATGGGTTTATTCACGTCACAACACATTGATATGAAATACACATAGAATACCGTTCACAGCACAACACAAGATATAAATTACCACATAAGGACTGCGCACTCGGCAGCTACAATGATATCATAATACATGGCCTAGAGTACTCATATTAAACTCAGCGCTATAAAGAATCCTGCACTCAGCAGCTATCATGATTCATGGCCTAAAGTACTCTTATTAAACTCAGCACTATAAAGAATCCTGCACTCAGCAGCTATCATGATTCATGGCCTAAAGTACTCTTATTAAACTCAGCACTATAAAGAATCCTGCCCTCAGCAGCTATTATGATTCATGGTCTAAAGTACTCTTATTAAACTCAGCACTATAAAGAATCCTGCACTCAGCAGCTATCATGATTCATGGCCTAAAGTACTCTTATTAAACTCAGCACTATAAAGAATCCTGCCCTCAGCAGCTATCATGATTCATGGCCTAAAGTACTCTTATTAAACTCAGCACTATAAAGAATCCTGCACTCAGCAGCTATCATGATTCATGGCCTAAAGTACTCTTATTAATCAATACTCCTCACACAGGAAATACTGGCCTTTAAAGACTGCACACTGCAGTTATAAACATTTCACAATAATTCACACTGCAGTTTCATACTACGCTGTACCCACAGCGAAAAATCCGTCGACATTTTAAATTCAGCACTGTACAGGCATTTCAGACTTCCCAAAAACACTGTCTTCCTACCCGGTCAAAACGCCCGGAACACTCTCCCCAGATAACACACTCGTTCCGCTCAAAAGCCGACACGAGACTTCCTCACTGTTCACACAACACAAACAATTGCGGGCTAGCAGCGAGCTTCTCTCACCCAACTCAAAACAATACAGAATAAATATATCAGCGCTTTTCACGCTGTCTGTAATCTGTCTCTCGAAACTATCACGAGATACTCTCTAAATAATTCGATAGCTACAAGCAAACAAGTGCTCCAACTCAGAATCTATCTTGGCTACTAATTTACCCAGATTTACGCCCCTTACACCAATTCTATTCTTAACATCTTACCTCACCCCCAGAGAAAAAAATTGATTCTATCAATTTTTTGACAAATACATTCCCCAAAAAATTAAAAGGACAATGAATCTCTAACATATGTGTCTAAGAATTACCTTAAGTTAAGTCAAAATAAGACATCTACCAAATATAAGCATTAAGTGAAATGTAAAAATGAAGTATCCAATGTAATCAATTAAGCATACCAAAAATAATGCATTACAAAACCAAGTTAAGTGAATACAGCACAACTAAATAGGAAACAACCGATAGTACAAGAAAAGACAAGATCAAGCAAACGAAAAAATGATCCGTAATAACGGTAAGTATGAAATTAGAATATGAGGAAAAAACAATAATATTACATTCAAACAATTTCTTATATGTAAAATAATTACACATATCACAAGTAGCTACACTATATTAAGTTATACCATTAAAGTAACAATACATAGAATGAAAGTATAAGAAGCGAAAGAAGAAGTATACAAGGAGAATGAAGTGAAACGTAAAGCACGAAATGTAAACAAAATATGAAACCATACTGAAAAGACAACAGAAAAGAAGAAGTGGAATGAAGCATAATCAACAAAGACAGATAGAAAGCAAAAGGTATGAATATAGAGAACGTTGATAAAAATATATACTAATAACTATTTAGATCAACAACGTATTTCAAAATACATACAAACACGATCGAAAAGCACAAAAGAAAATAACAAAGTATTCCTATACTAATACTACAAAAAATAGTTTATAACTAAACAAAACATAATCAGTAATTTAAACAAGTTATACAAGTTATACATAATGAACAATAAATTATCGACACCACACAAAAAAGTAATAGCATTGCTATAACCAAGTTCGAACAACGCACAATCAAGCGCTAATACAACATAACATCCAAAAAACAAAAAACAAAAACTTCTTTAAAGAACTAACATTATTCTACAAATCAAACATAGCACATAGTCAAACGCTAAGCACACACAAAACCAAAAATAAAAAATTACAATGTCTGGGAAAAAAATATTTTCCAAAAAATACAGTACAAAAATATTTCGTAATGCTAAGTTACATAAAAATAGTATTTTAATTTAATTAATTCAAATCTATAATTAACAAATTAACAAAAAAACTAGCTTTAGCAAAATGAGAGACATATAACAATTCCTGTATCTAAGCAAACACTAAACAACCCGTGTAAGTTTTTCAAAAATACGTCACAGAGAAACACATAGAAAAAACACACTATTACCAACATACAAGTTTGCAAATACATGAAAACAACGTAATGTATGGTAAGCAAGAGCTTAAATCAGATCTGTAGATTTCTCAATCAAATAACAATATCAGCAACCGCTGTTAATTTTCTCTATACAGTTCAATTTAAACTTTTAAATATTTCCGGCTGACAATCACGTTCAGCTTAGCTATAGTGTTATTTAGTTATAAATTTATATCTATCTCCACCTGATATATTAAAAGTAATTATTGTAACATTACAACTAATGAGTATGTGCATAGGGCTGGCAAACTCATCATGTACAAAATTATCTTAACTATCACATCTGCAAAAAAAAAAAAACAAAAAAAAAAAAAAACTGCAAGTTCTACACCAGAGTATAAAAGTCAATGATTATAAGGTATAAATAGACAAAGTTTGTAACCAGTAAGGATAAATATAAATCTGCTCATTGCCTTCATCAATAGTAAACAACACGTCACTACCATCTAACACACTACATATTATCCAAAACACAATAGTACAAAAAATAGCATCGAAATGAACTAATGCATAATTAAAACAATCATACATATCAAGAAAACAATAGACATCAAATGATGCGTAAAGATGATATATAACAACATATAATGATCTATGCAATAGAATACATTAACATCTACTGTCCTAATAAACAAACAAAACAAAAAAGAATCAACCGCAAAAAAAAATCTCCATAGGTCTTGCCGACATCTCATAAACACTAGGGGTAAAACGTCGAATGCATAGTTAGCATGCTGATATGTTCCGCTTGAACACTCACTCGGGCACAATGTTGACCTATATTCTTGCCGCTACCGTAAACAGAAGCGCTGACCCTTATCGAGAAGTCGTCTCTGTTAAAAAATACAAACGAAAATTTCCATTTTAATGAATGGTGAAATTTACTACGAACAACGGAGAGGTTAAACAAACAATTACCCCACACTGTGGTCCGTGTAGAAATCTGGTCACCCCACGATGTCATCGACTCTTCCTTTAAGTTCACAACAACGTGCTGCTCTTTCAAAATCAGAAACATAACAAGCAGTAGTATTTGTGACATCATTATCATTGCTACTTTGCTTAATAACAATGATTCTAGGCTCATGTCCAGCAAAATTATCATAACTACAATTATTATTTGTTGTTTGATCAAAATATTTATCATCATTTCCTCTTTGTTTGAGACTATTATTATTTCTATAATCCCAGTCAGACTTGTTATGATTAACGTTTCTACTCCGCACAAAAAATCTGTCAGAAAAATTATTGCACGATTGAAAACTCTTCTTGTATTTGTCTGTACCATTATTTTCAAAATTCTCAGAATTAAAATGTTGAGATACATTAACTTGTCTCTTATCTCTCTGATAAGGAAAATTATTATCATATGAATTTCCTTGGTACTTTCTAACCTTAGAAACATCTCTCCTACAAAAACTCTTTCCATTTTTTTCTTTGACAATATACTTGTTTGCAGTATCATCTGTAGAACTATAAGTATCTTTATCGTTACGACTATAATGGGTTTCATCCTTGGAACCACTACTTATAACTTTATCCCTTGATATCATCTTCTGAGAACTTCCAAAATCAGTTACTCGTCTAATCTTTGGGCTTTTAGCTTGAAATCTATCAGGACTGACTGTTACCTTATCATTCTCTCTATTACACTGCCGCCAAGAATTGTTGTTATTGCAAGAAGAATCAAAAGATCTTCGAAAGTTATATTTCCCCCGAAAAGATATTTGTCTATCACATTTAACTTTTCTATCAGCAAAGATTGTATAGGGCTGGATCTTTGCTTTTTTAACCTGTTGGCAAACAACTTTCTGTCTAGCATTGTCCACATTTACAGAAGACCATAATCCGCTGTTCAAAATAACATCGAGTAGACCCTCTACCCTTTTTGTACTTTCTGCAATTTCAACATTTTTTTGTGAAATTTCTTCACTTAATTTCCTATTTAATTTGCCAAATGTCAAAACTTTACTTCTCTCCTCTGTTAGCAATCTCTCAATCTTAATCATCTCCTCTCTCTTAGTCGTTAACTCTTCTAATTTGTCTTTCTCATCCTTTTCTTTATTTGCTCTAGTTTGACATGTTTCACTACCTAATTTCTCACATTTCTTATCCTGAACTTTTAATTTGTCATGTATATCTTTCTTTTCTTTCAGTTGGCAACTGATAAAATCATTATCCTCCAACACCTCATGAAGCATATTTATGTAAGTCTCTTCACGAACATTGCTCTCAATCTTTAATATGTCATACATTTCTTTTTTCTCTTGAATTTCCTGTCTGAGATTACCAACTTCGTCATCTTTGTCTTTCACCCGAATTTCCAACTCTTTGTTCTTGTTCAATGCTGCATCTAACGCCGCATGTACTTTAGTAAGTTCCGTGTTTGACTTATCTAACTCATTTGCGAGTTTAGAGACTGTTTCGTGTAGTTTACTCACTTCAGTAGTAACTTTTAAACACTTGTCCCTTTCCCGTAGGGCACTCTGTTTGTTGACTTTTATTTGTTTCTCACTTCCTAATTCCTTTTTCTGCTCATCAGGAATACCGTTGTGGATCATCTTGAATATACTTTGCACTATCTTTCCGTGTTCAAGTTCAATATACTGTTGCAAAAACACACGAAGGTGCCGTAGCAACTCAACCAAATCCCTAGCCATTATTGAATTACAAAGAAGCTTAAAGTTATGTTCAGCAAATAACTCTAGAGATGCCGATACATTAACCAAAAAATCGTCCATGATCCATATTCCAAGTCGTGGACCTCTCAATCCCTTTTCATCTCTACCTATTAACAATGCACTCTCCAACATAGGCCTTATATCTGCAAGATTATTATCAAAATCCATGGTGATTCAATCACTCAGTTAACTATATATCTATATCAGTATAATTATTAATGTCGCAAGTTTATGTTTCAAGAAGCTCTGACAATTACCCTTCCATTTCACACAGTTAAGTATGTATACCAAAAATATTATTCATAAACTTTGTATCATCAATTCCTTTTCAAAGAACCTTTATAACGTCATATGAGGGAAGTCATCCTATATCATACAACCATCAATACTTAGCATCAATACTAAATCCTAATAATATGTCTATATAGAATTAGACAACAAAAACAACCGATTTTAACAGTATAGGAGATGCAAAGCACAGGAAGGCTCGTTGACATAGTTAAGGCGACACAGTTCACATAACAAAAAAATAACCACTTATCTTGAATGAAAACTCTCCTGTTCCTTTCCGTTAACACCCTGGATATCACAAAGTTCACTGGTAAAACATTCGACAACAGAAAGGCATTGGAACTTGACACCTTGATTCCGCTCAGGTCCTCGATTCAGCACGCTACGTGCTAACACACCGCACAGGAAAGCAGGAAATGGGTCACCGTCTGTCAATTTCGTTGAAAGGAGGTACACCGCTCGTTTATACTGCCAGATGATTACTTGTACTGGTATACAGACGCCACTGTATATCATGACATCTCATAATCTTGAGTAATAAATTCTTTGACTTGCGACTGTCACTTGAGTTAACATTTCCCAGTTTAAATGATACTGGATAAGTTTTCCCTGGGCCTAGATACAGCTCTCAAATGTGATGTCTGTCTTTCATATACTAACGCCACTCAGGCTACACGCTAACACTTGTGAATTAATATCACGCGAATTTCGCGGGTGTCAGATCCTATAAAACTAGCACACCACTGTTGCACCGCCGTAAAATATGTGAAAATCATGTTATGGAAATGGGCCATGGCTGTAACTTTTGTGAAACGTCATGGGGCTTCACTGATAACGTATTGGTTTGGTGGATACGGTAAGGTGTCTATTGATTATCTGCTGACGTTACTGCTGTGTTGTGGATCTGGTAATGTCTACAGTTGATACCTACATATCCGCCACACAGGCAGACACTGTAGAAGTCTACTGGTAAGCGATGAACAGGTTCTCGATACAGATAGGCCACGCCCACTCCGGGGCTATCTCTAAATACGTGTTAAGTTCCCTGTCACACTTGTAATATTAAGTGCGTGTGTTGGTTTAGTCGTTCACGCCACAGGTGTATACACACGAGTCATGAAAGGTTGTAAACGACTGGTGACATTTCATATGGGTTTATTCACGTCACAACACATTGATATGAAATACACATAGAATACCGTTCACAGCACAACACAAGATATAAATTACCACATAAGGACTGCGCACTCGGCAGCTACAGTGATATCATAATACATGGCCTAGAGTACTCATATTAAACTCAGCGCTATAAAGAATCCTGCACTCAGCAGCTATCATGATTCATGGCCTAAAGTACTCCTATTAAACTCAGCACTATAAAGAATCCTGCACTCAGCAGCTATCATGATTCATGGCCTAAAGTACTCTTATTAAACTCAGCACTATAAAGAATCCTGCCCTCAGCAGCTATCATGATTCATGGCCTAAAGTACTCTTATTAAACTCAGCACTATAAAGAATCCTGCACTCAGCAGCTATCATGATTCATGGCCTAAAGTACTCTTATTAAACTCAGCACTATAAAGAATCCTGCCCTCAGCAGCTATCATGATTCATGGCCTAAAGTACTCTTATTAAACTCAGCACTATAAAGAATCCTGCACTCAGCAGCTATCATGATTCATGGCCTAAAGTACTCTTATTAATCAATACTCCTCACACAGGAAATACTGGCCTTTAAAGACTGCACAGTGCAGTTATAAACATTTCACAATAATTCACACTGCAGTTTCATACTACGCTGTACCCACAGCGAAAAATCCGTCGACATTTTAAATTCAGCACTGTACAGGCATTTCAGACTTCCCAAAAACACTGTCTTCCTACCCGGTCAAAACGCCCGGAACACTCTCCCCAGATAACACACTCGTTCCGCTCAAAAGCCGACACGAGACTTCCTCACTGTTCACACAACACAAACAATTGCGGGCTAGCAGCGAGCTTCTCTCACCCAACTCAAAACAATACAGAATAAATATATCAGCGCTTTTCACGCTGTCTGTAATCTGTCTCTCGAAACTATCACGAGATACTCTGTAAATAATTCGATAGCTACAAGCAAACAAGTGCTCCAACTCAGAATCTATCTTGGCTACTAATTTACCCAGATTTACGCCCCTTACACCAATTCTATTCTTAACAGGGGGCTAATACTAATAATTGCTTAATCCTTCACAAAAGTTGTCGGAAGATCATAGAATTAACGTGCTCAGCCAATGCAGCATTGTTTTCGCTTTTCTGAATATCTTGTGAAACTACCGTTGGATAGAAGCGTCATTACCCTTCTATCTACACCTCTTCCAAGAGTAATCTTGTGCGAAGGTAGACACCTTTGAAGCCCATATTAGATACTCTTGAGTTCTGGCTACTGTTGGACCACTGCTGCAAAGCAGGGGAAGCAATACCGTCACTACCACCACCATTATCATTATCACCACTATCACCATCACCATCATCATTATCACCACTATCACCACCATCATCCTTATCACCATACCACCACCATTATAATAATAACCCCTTCAGTCATACCTGGCTATGGCAATGCGCCCCTGAGGTGACAGCCCTCAGCTGCTTAATTTCCCTGTGTTCCTTTCGACGTTTTCTCCTCTCTTCTGCTTGTTGTGTAAGCTTCTTTTCGCCCAGTCTGAAGCGACGCCGTAGATAGCACCGCCACTTGGTGCGATCGGCAGCTTCATCATATACCAGGTTGCTGGATTTATGTCCAGTGCCGTCACGTGTCTCTTGCACACATCTTTGAATCTCAGCCGCGGTCGCCGAACTGTTCTTTTGCCATCTGCCAGTTGTCCGTAGAAGATATCTTTGTGCTGTCTTTGCGCTTTTGTCTCTGTGTCTCTGTCAATGACTCTTTGTTTCACTCAGACATTCTCTCGCTGGGTCATACTATCTCTGTTACAGTTTCTTTGTGTGATGCTCTCTGTGTGTCTCCGCGTGGCAGTATCTACGCATTCTTTGCATCTCAATTTCTCTTTGTCTTTTACTGTCTGTGTGCCTAACTCTGTCAGCTCTCTCGCTGGGCCACACCCTCTCTGTTACAGTTTCTTAGCGTCATACTCTCTGTCAGTCTTCATGTCACACTGTCTGTCACTCTTTGTGTCACACTATCTCTGTTATAGTTTTTTTTGCGTCATGTTGCCCGTCACTCGTTGTGTCACTCTCACCGTTACTTTTTGTGCCACACTATCGCTGTTACAGTTTCTTTGCGTCATATTCCCTGTCAGTCTTTGTGTCACTCTCACTGTCACTCTTTGTGTCACACTATTTCTGTTATAGTTTCTTTGCATCATATTCCCTGTCAGTCTTTGTGTCACTCTCACTGTCACTCAATGTGTCACAATATCTCTATTACAGTTTCTTTGCATCATATTCCCTGTCAGTCTTTGTGTCACACTCTATCTGTCACTCTTCGTGCCACACTGTCTCTGATATAGTTTCTTTGCATCATATTCCCTGTCAGTCTTTGTGTCACACTCTGACTGTCACTCTTCGTGCCACACTGTCTCTGTTATAGTTTCTTTGCGTCATATTCCGTGTCAATCTTTGTGTCACTCTGCCTGTCACTCTTCGTGCCACACTGTCTCTGTTATAGTTTCTTTGCATCATATTCCCTGTCAGTCTCTGTGTCGCACTCTGTCTGTCACTCTTTGTGTCACACCCTCTATGTCACTTTGTGTGTCACACACACTCTCTCTCTCTCTGTGTGACTTTTTGTGTCATCCTCTTTCCACATCTCTCTCTGTTACACACACACACACACACACACACACACACACACACACACACACACACACACACACACACTCACACACACACACTCACACACACACACACACATATATATATATGTATATATATATATCTGTTTCTCTTTGCTGTGTGAGTTCCCAACTATGTTTTTGCCCCTGTTTGCTCATGCAGACCGCACAACAAGTTGAAAATAAACATTAGTGCCTCGGTCGTTACATGCATGTTACTGAGGTTACACAAGTGACACTTCTCTTGCAGCTGCCTGTAACCATCTAGGCACGCCCTGGTTGCCTTCTGTTTGTTGAAGTTCACAAGGATTCAGCGGTTGAGGCAATAAATATACAACTATTCGTTTCTCACTATTTAACGTATCTCCCCTCTTTTTTCTATTCTATGTTTTCCCGCTTCTTCTATAACATAGGTGCGCATGCGCAGACATTCACAGACTAGCATTGTTCGACCAATTAAAGCATCGGATGATGTTTACTATTTATTCTGTCTTTTACTTTTTTCTGTTTTTAAAAAAAAATTTTTTTAACACTCGGTTCTTCGAAAGTGGAGTGGTTAGTACGTTCACTTTTCTTGTGGAAGAAAAGTTTCGTACACATACCCCTTGCGAGAATCCAACTGCGGCATAACTAGTAACTTTGCATTTCTCAGTCTTCCAAATGTGTTGCAGATTCTGAAAGTTTAAGATGTTGGCTTTAATTATTCTCGCGTCATTGTCTTGACGGGTATACTTGCTTATATTGCACATGAAGGTAAAAGTGCTGCTTCATGATCTTCCAATAAAACAGTTACTTAAGTTGAACTCATGTACTCATGTTTGTATGTTGTTGAATTTCAAAGAAGGGAACAACCAGTAGCTCATTTTCTAACACTATTTAAGAAATGAATACAAATGATAAAACATACACACACACACACAGAAAAAGGGAGAGAGAGGGAGAGAGAGAGAGAGAGAGAGAGAGAGAGAGAGAGAGAGAGAGAGAGAGAGAGAGAGAGAGAGAGAGAAATGATATAGATGAAGTTGGCGAAGGTACAATTCCCGAGGAAAAAGGAAGGCTTTTTTTAAATATTTAAATCGAACAGAATGCACCTATTTTCATCCCATTTCACAACGCATGCGAGATGAACAAGGAAGTAAAAACAATTTTACATAATATGTAAATGAAACAGAACACACTGAAGGTTACTCGCCGTATAAGAGGCTCGATACAAAACATGTGTAAGGTAAAGAATCCCGTTACACGCCGTTGGGGCATATCGGGAATATGGTGTTAGGCCAATATTTTCTTGACCTTCGCCACACTAGAGGTGATGGGGTCAGCATCACGCCAGCCGCCTTTAACCTTTCCAGAGTTTCTTTGGTACCCAGTTCATGAGGCTGGGTCGACCCCGGAGCCGTTTTTTAAAGTCCCACCTCAACTGGGATCGGAACATGGACCACCTAGCTTGGAAGCCAGTGAAACATGTGTGTTAAAGTTGACATAAAACACACCATGAAGCTGATAATCGGTAAGCAGCAACTAACAATCTACACGTAGGTCTGTAATAACGTTGAAATCAATTTTGAACGTTGTTGCTAATAAGCAATGCGAAGTATCTACAAAAGTATGTTTACAAACGTAATGTCCGTGCAAGTAGAAACGACACCACATTTTGAAGAAAACCATGAACTGGTCTCGGATGATGTCGCAACCTATTTGAGATTCCCGTTATGTTAGTGTTTCAGACACAACGTCAGAGACTGCTAAAAATAGAACAGTATGATCAATCGAATATGATCATCAGAATGACTGTCCATTACTTAACAAGCAAGCTGTTAATGCTTTTAATAAAATCAAGAAAAGGAAGCCATCAAGTCAGCAGTTAATCAAGAATACAATCATAATCATAACCATCATCATTATCATTTAAAAAAAATGTCCGCACCCGGAAGAGTCCAGGTCCTAAACAAAAACATGACAAGCCCACATGTCCTGTGCCATCAGCTCAAGGTTTTTCTACATCTCCCTTATCTCTTGCATGTCTGTCTCCAGTTCTCTTCACCGGATGTTTTTTGTTTGTTTGTTTGTCTCCCTCTTTTCTCTTACTCTGGCAATTCCAGAAAAGTTACTGTCTTGTAAATCTATCAGCTGGTTATCTTAATTTTGTCTTATCTAACGCCAGAGTCTTCTCCTCACCTCTTGTTAAATTGGTGTTTGTCTTATTCTTTCCACCACTTCCTCATTAAATGCTCTTGTAATACATTTTCAGCCCTTCTATTCTGCACATCATTCATTCATTCATAACACTCCATTCCCAAAGGAGCATAGGCCTTCAACAAACACATGCCAAGTCCTCCTGTCACGTGCCATCATCTCAAATTTTTTCCACGTTCTCCTGATCATTTTCACCTCTGTTTCCAGCTCTCTTCTCCATGTGCTTCTTGGTCTACCTCTGCCTCTCTTGCCCTGGGGTTTCCAGAACAAGAACTGCCTTGTAATGCTAGCAATAGGTTTCCTAAGTGTGTGTCCTGTAGATCGCAATCGTCTTCTTCTCATCTCTTGTTCCACTGGTACTTATCTGGTTCTTGTCATCAGTTCCACGTATGGTAACCTTGTCATACCATTTCTGCACATCAACCATTTCTAAAATCTATATCTTTTCTAGTTGTTATTTTTGTTGTTCTCTGTGTGTTCAGAGCCACACAAAACAAACAGGGTTATTTCAGGGTTGATCAGAAAAACGCTTATAAGCCAGATATTATATCTCAGCAAAACCAAATTACTCGATATATTAAAAAAAAAAAGCGAGGCATTTATAGAACTTGATAAAGCAGAAAGGCGACTCAGGAATAGAAAAAATTGTTGGTATCACTACGATAGATAAGGAACGTTA